>CM076570.1:1268118874-1268525314 GCA_034641835.2 Pinus albicaulis
ATTATGCAAATATGATTTATTCAATTGCAAAATTGAGAGGTGGTATACACTACCCACTAAGTTTAAAGTGAAATTTCCACTAACAGCACTCCAACTACCAACCATATTTGAGGTTGTACAGAACCAGAAAATCAATATAATTTAAAACAACTTCTGGCCTCAACTCTTTTTATAAAATAAATTAGCCAAATAAATCAGCTCTACATAAAAACATGGAAATCCACACTATTTGTTCAACTCTACACTCTACAATCAGATCTACACTCTACAGTCTAGCTCTACATAAATCAACTCTACACTCTACATAAACCAGCTCTACATAAATGAGCTCTACACTCTACAATCAAAATAAAAACTATTTGTTATACATAGTATAACATCACAATGACACAAAGTAAGCTGTTAAATTTTATAAATAAACTAATTACTATTATATGTTATGCAAATATGATTTATTCAATTGAAAAATTGAGAGGTGGTATACACTACCCACTAAGTTTAAAGTGAAATGTCCACTAACAACACTCCAACTACCAACCATATTTGAAACTGTACACAACCAGTAAATCAATATAATTTAAAATAATTTCTCGCCTTAATTCTTTCTATCTGTATTTTTTATAATCCAACTCAACTAAGGCATTGTGCAACCTTAGTGAATGTATCACATAATGCAAAATTGAAAACATAGACAATGAATTCATTTTCTTGTTTGAAACTGGGTGTGCACACCTGTCACGAAGAGTTGAACTGATATGCTTTTAAGGTACCCACAATGTATGATCTGTGAATGTGTATTGGCATGTTTGTGAAGGAAGAAAATATAATAATCTAGTCTTCTTGCCTTCCAAACCTATTTTGGTTCACTATTGCAAGGCAACCCCATCTATCTAGGGAATTGTCATTTTGTTAACTTTCCACACACATTTAAAGATATCACTGATGGACCAATCTCATTGCAAGGGAGGGTTTGCAGAGCAAAAGAACTGCAACTCTTACTAACTGTCAATGAAAAACCAAAAGAATAGAGTATGCACAAACTCATTGTAAATCCAAGAGATTAAACCTTGCTTTGACTTGAAAAAACATTTTTTATTGTTGTAATAAATTTCCGATTTTCCTCTGCAAGGTGAAATAAAACAAAACATGAATGTTGATTTTCCCAAGTTGGGTACATTTATTTGCTTGATTTCTGTTTCCAGTGTGTAAAATTTGTTAGAAGCTCAACAACATTCTTGTGCATACATTTCAGATTTGATTTTGTTGTTAAAATTGAACTCTATGTATACAATTTATTAGCACTCTAAATTGATTTGTTGGGCTTAGAAAAACTAACAGATTGCTACTAAAAGTTTCTTTGGACAAAAATATTAGGTCTATTTTTTTTTTCTAAGTTGGACTAATCTATTAATATGAAACATAGTTTATACAGAGGGACTTACCTTCGGAGCTGCAAAGCTATCCAATTCCGGAGGGAGTCTTAAGCAAAAAATAAAAAAAGAGACTGCCCCTAACGAGGAAACCGGCCCATAGGATGTTGCCCATGGATGGGAAACCAACAATCATAGGGTTATGCAAAAAACCAACGTTTACGAAAACATCTTGTGCAACCACAACAATTACAACCATATTGTCCAAAAAATACAGCCAAGCAGTAGAAAAGACCAAAAAAAGACAAGGAGACCTATCAAAGCCATGGAAGCCCATCAAGCTAGTTTTCGAGGTGTGAAGGAGGACTCTCTTCCACAATGGGACATATGTACTCTTCATCTGAATCTCCTTCGTCGCCCTTGGACTGCTAAGCAGTGTTCTCAAGAGAGGAAGTTGAGCGGCTTTTCTTCAGCTGCTTGTCCGAATGCGTAGAACTCCCGCTGCCATTGCCCGCGCTGCTAGAGGACTACGAACTAGATTTGGCGGGTAGGGCAACGGATTTTCTGGAATCTTGAGGAGGCACCGTCGAGATGGTGGATTTCCTCAAACGCTTTCTGGAGCCTGAAGCAGTGTCACCACGCTGCACCTCCTGAAACACAACAGAGATAGTGGTAGTAATTCTTGGATTGTCCAAGATGCTGTCGAAGTGAAATTGAGCTGCATTGTCGGCCGGAGGCATGGTGCTGCAAGCTTCATGGATGGAAAGGGGCGGGCGAGAGCCTGTGCCTCTGCCACCACCACGCCTACACCTCATACGGTGCCTTCGTGGCATGCTGGGAATGGAGGCGGAATGACGTGACTAAGAGGGAAAACTGGAGGGTGAGTGCGAAGGCAAACACTGTGAATTATCACAATGGCCAGACCAGAAGGAATGTTAGTGCAGAGGAGAGGCGATAGGCGAGCAAGGCGTGAGGTCTGCCTCGGCGAGGGGGTGACTACAGTAGAGAGGCGAGGGACAAACAACTCGCTGAGCAGACGGAGGAGTAACAGCTCTAGTCGACTATTTGGCAAGTCAAAAATAAAGATGGAGCGGAGAGATGGAGTTCCAGAGCCGAGTCGAGGTGAATGACAAAGCCAAAGAATGATGGGCATAAGCAGCAGTAATGGAGATGGGATGCGGCTCCATTGATGTGTGGGCTGAGCAAGTTGTCGAGTAATGGTGGAGAGCAGGAGCTTTGAATGCCGAGCGTGGTTCACTGAGGGGATTTAATGCCTTGGTACTGTCCTCCAGGGTGGGCAATTGGCCTGGCCAGGTGTAACGCCTTGAGCCAGCCACTGCAAAATTCTTATGGCTCACCCGCATCCAGGACAAAATGTTAGGTCTATTAAGATACAAGGAGACTATAATTTTATGATCAAAATGGACGAATAGTACTGGTCAATTGCTGAACATCCTTTTAAAAAAATTATGTGACTAAGTAAAATCTGTAACAAGCAATTTCAAATCAATTACTTCCTTTCATGTGTTTAGAAAATAGAATGAGGTCAATAGACTCTCTAAAGGAAGACATCAAGTGGTTGAAAAAAGGGTGATATATGAAGATTCCAGAGATGGGATCTCTGCTCTCTGAAGATTCCTTCTCCTAAAGCAGTTCGAATGTTTTTATCTTCCTGTAGAATCCTTAAGTTTCTTGGCTCAAAGTTTCTTTGTTGGGGGGGGAATCAATGGATCTTATAATACAGTTAGTTTTCAACAAGCTTACAAGAAGAATCCCACGAGGCAGTTAAAGCACTATTTATGAAGCTTTCTTTCCTTACTTAGGCAATAAAGGTAATAAGGCAAACCTTAGCCCCAACCTCTAAAGAATGAAAACCAGCAAGTTGGCATATCCTCTGACCGAGCCACATATTTTACTTTGTTATTATCGGATGGTCTCTTTCTGAATACAAATTAATAAAGAGATTATGTATGCAAAATCACACTTAACAAATAAGAGGAAGGAAAAAAGTGACGCCTTTCCAACATTACGACCATTGCATTTTAACTAAAAAATGCTCAAATTTTAGTCATAGTCACCACAAGCCTTTCACAAGAGCACTAATAGCCTAAGTTCTAGGTAGCATCAGGGGTATTTCACATGTGGGGCAAGTGGGCTAAGTGATGGGACTTTGCACCCATAGAAGTAAAGAATGGCAAGAGAGGGCACGATTTTCTGTTTCTGTCCCTTCAAACACACCAGCAGCATGAAGAATGGGCTCACGGCCTCCACCAGAGAAAGAAAAATGTTTACCTTAAGTACCCAATGCGTCCTTCAGCTGAGAAAATTGTCGAGCAATCCATAATGACCACAAATAATCACTCCAAGATGAATTTTGTGCTTCTTGAGTAGGAGATACCTAAATGAGACTGTAAAATTAACTATTAAACCATGGGTACCTCTTCATTTCTTGCAAATCTCGTTCTTCGTTGAAGCACAATACCTCTTGAAGTAAGCCACGGTGGCACAAACTTCAAATTTCTAGGGAAACAACAGGAGATGAACGCCAACAGAGCCGCAAAGGATAGGAGGAATTTTAAAAACTAAACCCTAAACCCTAAACTACATACAAAATACTGCGCCAACTCAGGGTTTCCACCAGCAAAGAATATTAAAGCCACGCTGAACATATAGCCCTAAAACAAAACAATAACATGGGTATAGCCCTAAAACCAGTGCCAAATCAAACAAGAAAAAATAGTGCCAAAACTAGTGCCATTCAAAGAAGAACAAATAGTCCGAAGAAGAGCTAAAAGAGCTAAATTCCACCAAAGAAGATTAAAAGTGTTAAACAAACACATGTTTTCAAGTGTTAAAAAACACAACAATGGGCTGGTAGGAAAATAATTCCTACCAGGAGGTGAAGACGCCAACTGCAGAGCCAAACATCGATGCAAAAGCCAACTGGATATCCATACCTCGCAACAGTTCGGCAATACCTGCTACAAAATAGAAATGAGCATAAATTAACAAAAACAAAGTAAAATTCTCTCGAAAATGCAAGAAAAACAACAAATTTACCCTCAAAACGATAAATTACTTGCAAAACCATGGATTTTTTGCAAAAGAGCACAGGGGATGAAGCCGTCGACAACTCCGCGCAACATTGAGCAGTCGAGGAGGGCAGTTTGACAGTGGAGAAGCAAAGTATCATGGTCACAAGAGCTGAACAAGCCCACAACGGGGCGCAGGAGTAGCATCAAAAAAACCATCCCACTGCAGCAAAGCATCCCAACAGCAATAAAAAAGGTGGACATGCGGTTAACAACAAAGCCGGAGGTGCCCCAGCATTGGCGACACAGCATTCAGCACCGACAGAGCTCTCCAAGCAACATTTTTCCCCGAACAGAAATGCACGGGGTAAACTAGCCATGGTGAATAACCTACAGTTTGAAACACTAAACATACAATGAACTACTGCATTTAATGCCCTCACCAACCACAACATGTGGTAGAAGAAAGGTTGCACGTGTTGTACCATTTTCCAGGTGCTGACCACGTGGTTTGCCTGAGTGGAATGGAGGGCGCCCAAGTAATGGCGTCCCTCCCCTACACCATAGCAAAAATATCTGTACCTACTAGGCCGCCTTTTGGGCATATCAACTTGTTGCTTCTTATGCCATTTAATGCCCACCCTGAACATTCAAGGCATCAAAGAAAACTACCTATACCCTAAATTACTATGATTTTGTATACTCATTATACTAAAAATGCAAACTGCTCCTAATTTGAGAGATCGTAGACACATTATACTAAAAATGCAAATTACCCTTAATTTGAGAAGGTTTTCAAAAAATACTAAAATTGCAAATTACCCTTAATTTTGGCAGGCCAGTTGACTGTGGGCAATGAACGTATATAGTCCCACTCATTTAATGTCCATTGGCAACCACTTATTTGTTGCTATTTGAGAGAGGCATGGTAACAAAACCAGGAATTAATATATGACAATGCAAAAGGGGATTACACAGCTATAAAAGCCCATTTATATGAGAAACAATAACAGATGGCTAATGGTCACCGAAATATTTCTCTTCCCTCTCTGTACGTCTGTGGGAGATGGCAATGATGTTGCAGGCTTCCAGCTGCTTTCACCGCTATCGATGATGCTGAAGGAGTCCAGCTGCTTTCACCGCTAGAAGCCACCCTCCTAGGAACGTGTTAAATCGCACCAAATCACATCTCTTACTATTTAACATCGAAATCTCAATCAGTCTGTACAAATCATGAATAAATAAACGAATCAATTGAAAACCCAATGAAACACCAGAGGAAAAGACTGCATGACGATGGAACCAAACAAATATTTACTGACGTGGCCATCTGAATGAAAAAATACATATTTGAATGTGACTCTTCCTCCACCTCTCTTACCACCGGGACCCATCACACGAACAATACAATAAACGAACACACACAGACATTCACGCAAAACAAATAACTAAGAGGAGCGCTCCTCAGTTCATCATTACCACACATGGGAGGGCCTGTCAGGATAGGAAGAGGGAGAGAACAGAAACACAGGAAAATGGAATGATGAACACTTTATAACCATGATCGAGCAATGTGAGTTCAACCAACCATTGGGTTAGAATTTCATAAAACGCGCCTTGGATTCCACATAATTTTCAATTCAAGAGCATTACCCTAATGGTTGATTCTACAAAGCTTTTTGTTAGATTGTTGCCAAAAACTACAATGGTTTTTCAAAGCATTTTGTTAGATTTTTGTGTTCTCCATATCAAAACCTAACGGTTGAATCTGCAATGCTTTTCTAAGATTTTAAGTTCTCCAATTTGCAATGCTTTTGTGAAATCTTTAGGTTCTCCGCATCGAATTTCACTCTCTTCAAAAGTGCTGATTAAATTAATGGAATCAATTGTGCAGGCACAACTCGATTCTCAACAGCGACAGAGGCACAACTTGAGTCTCAATGACGAGAGACGACGATGGAAGTGAGTTGAGACATCATGGAAAGTGATGGAAGTGAGACGAGACATCATGGAAAAGATTATGTTTCCAATTCTTCCATATAACTCACTCCCTTGCACTTACTTTATAAAGCAATATATAACTTTCTTTCGAATATATATATATATATATATATATCACTCTGTGTACGATAATCATTTTTATTTTTATTAATTTTTAAAATAGATTAAACGTTTTGATTTTGATTTTTAAAATAATAAATAACAATAATTTTATTAAAATTAAAATTAAAATTAAAATTTTAGTTTTAATAATCACATTAAATTATATATATAATATTATTTTTTAATTATTTTTAATTTGTAAAATATTATAAAATTAACAAATTAAAAAATATGTTGAGACGTTTTGTGTTGTCTGTCAACACCCTAGTTCCATCGCCATCTGCACTTTCTAACTTGGATATTATTCAGTAAAGTAGTGGTATTATTCAAACTATTAAAAAAGGTAAAGTATTACATTGTAAACCAATATTTATAGACGAGTCTAGTTAAGAGCTTCAACCATTAAAAAAGGTAAAGTATTACATTGTAAAACAATATTTATAGGCCAGTCTAGTTAAGAGCTTCAATCATAGCATTTTCTTTTTTAAAATCAATGCCATTTAGGGATAGGATATGTTCAATTAAATGATGGTTCTTATTTTGTACTAGAATCAGTATAGTTAAATATCAATTATTTTATTATTCATCTAATAAATTTGTTAAAATTATATCTTTTTATGTAAGACATTAGTACACTTAAATGTCAAGTAAGTTTTATTATCATTCAATAAATTTGTTAAAATTATATCTTTTTATCTAAGACATCTCAAGTTAGATAGCACTATTTATCAATCAATTATTAAAAAAAATATTGTCATTTGATTTGCAATACAATATTTAAATTTCTACATCAAACCATCAAACCATAATAGACAAAAGATCCACAAACATATAATAGCTCTAAATTTCTTTAAATGTGTAATCAACATTGCATCTTTGGAAAGCATAATTAAAGTGGTATATTCTCACTATCATTTACAAGTATGAGTGGAACTTTCTGAATTGTGTTCATATTTATAATCTCAAATTATTTTTTCAAAAACCAAATTATGAAATAATATTATTTCTTTGTAATATAATTTTACAAGAACCAAATCAACAAGTCCAAATGGCTTCAAAAATCAAAGTTAAACATATAAATAAAATCTTTTATAAAAACAAATAAAATATACAAATAGTTTAAATAATATATATTAACTTAAAATCTAATAACAATATTCAAAATTACACACCTCAAATGTACCCAACACAAAATTACTCACCTATTAATAGTATATAAGAAGCATGTTGAATTATCATTTATCATTGAAATTGCAGCACTTTGATAAATTGCAATATATTATTTTTATTATTCATTATTGAAATTATAGCACTCTCATAAATTACAATATATTCTTTAAGTTTTCTCAATATTTTTTTTTTTTTTGGAAAAACAGCTGGAATTCAAATTAATTAATTAATTAATTAATTATATATATATATATATATAATTTAAGAGGTTTACTAGGTTTGTGTTAGAGGGTGATCAAGTGTTGTGTTAAGACATTTCTTAATGTGGAATCATTAGTTCAATTCCCTACCCAAATCACTTGTTATATTAGACATATTAAAAATGTATTGGTACCAAACTTACAAAAAAACATATATATAATTTCAAAGAACATGAAAATGACATTTACACGAAAGCCATGGTAATTCATAAATATAAAAACATAACCATAAATATTGATTAATGTTATAAAACAATATATTTTTTACAATCTTAAAAATAAAAATAAAAATGTATTCTATAAGATCTCAAAAAAAAAAAAATTGCAATACAATATTACAATACAAATTCAATCCTAATTAATAATTAAGTCATAGCACTATTTCTATAACCAAAATTTCCACATGAAATTATTAGTAAAAATTATGACTTACCATGTTTAATGTACAGGTTCAAAACAACAAAACACTGTGAACATTTAAAGAAACTTCCAATAATGACATATAGTTAATATAATATCTTCTCAAGATTCTAGAAAAAGTTAATTAAGAGTACCAAAGGAGAAAGTTAGAAGTTTAGCACAAGGACAAAGAGAAAAATGTTAAAAAGAATTATAACAAATGGATAACAAGATTAAAAAGAGGATGACATGAAAGATATATCATAAATGATAATTTATTCTCCAAATGTTTTAAATAAAATTTTAAAGAAATTATTGTTATCATCAATATTTTTTTAATTGTCAATAATATATTAATTATAATAAATAGGTAAATATTTTTTTATAAAACATTGATATATTTTTTAAATATTAAATTTAATATAAATTAAAAATAATAATAATAAATTTTATTTTATATGTGTGAAAGATATTTTAATTTTTTTCTATTTTATTTATATAAATAAAAATGTTTATTCTTTAATTTTTAAAATAATATTATATTTAAACTTTTAATAATTATAATTAATTTTTGCTAAAATAAATTATAACAATAATAACAATTTACTAGCTCATTAGTTTAGTATAGTATTGATAAATATTTATTTTTTTAATATTATTTGATTTTAACATTAACTAATACAAATTATACTAAATATAAATATTTATTTTTTTAATATTATTTGATTTTAACATTAACTAATACAAATTATAATATTTCATTTTGAAAAATAAAAATTTGTTTTTCAATATCATTAAAAATAAAAATTTAAACATTTAATCATCATAACTTAAAAAATAAAAATTTGTTTTTCAAGATCATTAAAAATAAAAATTTAAACATTTAATCATCATAACTTAAAGATATTGCAACGTTGCAATCTTTATTTTTTACATAATACAATGCCATATAAATAATTACATTAATTTTTTTTTTTTAATTTCTAGATATAATTACAATATTCATATTATAATTTTTAATATCTGTGTGGTGTATCTAAAAAAAACCCACTATAAACTGGTAATAATTTTAAAAACCTACCTTATTCAGTTAAAAAAACCCATCGGTTTTTCTTGTTTTGCAGCGTGGTTGGACCTTTCTGTCCATGAGTGTAATGGAAGAAAGTTAATGGAAAGCAAACAAAGTTTTCATCTTAATTTCAATCATAGATCACGGTTCCACTTTGCCAATGTGATCCGTTCAAATTGAACCCATCGCTTCAAGGCGAGCCTTCATACCAAAAATTGCGCGGGTTTCAAATTCAAATTCAAATGTGCGTCCCATTAAATGTGGTAATTTGTATATACTGTATTGTATACCCAGCGTTCACAACACCGTAGTGGTGGCGATGGCCATCAAATTCTTCCTCGTCCGTATTTCTATGCCCATCCATGCTGCCTACGTATGATCACTGATACAAACTCGTATGTGATGCAATGGCATGGAGAGGCGGAGACCCGTAAATAGAAACTCGCCAAAAGGGGGAAGCCGGAGACTGTCAAATCAGCTACCGTTTGTCCCAGCGTCAGTGGTACTCTTAAAGGACGATGGTACTCTTAAAGGGCATTAATGGGTCAATAGCAGCTAAAATATTGGCAAATCCATGAAGATGATACCTCAATTATATTATAGTATACTGTTGGCCCAATAACATGACATTCGCTGTGATTGACAATTATCTTAGAAGACCACTGCAGTTGGAAATTTGGCATGAAAGACGTGGAAGATGGAAAGAAGCATCAAATTGGTCACGACTTTATGAAGTTTGCCATCTCATTTTCTTGACGCTCAAGACTTTGACTGCCAATATATTGTATCTTTTGCCCATAATTATGCTAAGTTCATGGACAATATCGTTAAACATTAGATGATTGTGGGAAAATGGGAGTCCCTACATGTCAAAATTGAACCTTTTCTAGCATGGGTTCGACCCACTCTAGAGTTATAAATTATCTTTACATTTTTTTTTTTCAATTTTTTATATTTATTTATTTAGAAATGAAACCGAATATTTTTAACTTAAAAAGATGATTGAGTTTCCTCATTTAGATCAAATCTGTCTTACATAAAGTTTCAGCAATAATTAATTTATTCTTATTAAATGTTTTTATGTGTACGCTGTGCCTTATATATGAATTTAGTTGTGTTTCATATCATTTAAGTATATTTTCAAGCTTTATTATGTGTGTATTTTGACTTTACATATCTAGTTTTTGTTATTCATCCTTGTTACAAATGATTTATAAATTGTTAGCACATTTCTAAAACCGGAATTAGTGTAATAAGTAAGGTAAATTTAAATTGATGGATGTTGTTGGTGCAACGTAACATTTGTTTTAGGAATATGAATAGTCTTAAACTACGAAAAAAGAAGCAATCTTGTATCACAAAAGGTTGTAGTGGCCATTATGTAGGATTTCCTTAGAAGGAAAGAAGAAAAATATGAAATCACTTTTGAAAGCACAATAAAATGGTAAAATGGGCTAGCCCTTAAAGTTTTATGGGAGGAGAGATGATAATCATTCATGTTGAACTTGTATGTTTTTATTTTGTGAAATGATAAGTGAGATTGTTATTGGCTATGATTAAAGTTTGTAATCGAAGATATTTAGTTTTTTAAGTTGTTTCCCATTATATTCACTATTGTGAGATTAATGTTCTTAGCATTGAAATGTCAAAGAGGCTTTTTCCACAATATTCAAGGGATTTGTTCCACATGCTTCTACTCAATTTTTAATTCATATCTCTTTATGGTCACTTGTGCTCATATTTTGAGCACATAAATATTCCTTTGAAAATCATCAAAAAATATATTTTATTGGATCCTTTGAACTCATTTCAATAGGCCCTTTACTAGAGATATATAGCTAAAATGCCAACATGTTATTAATGATGGTGTTTAATTACCTTTCTAATTGCTTAGAGAGATAACAAAAATATTGTTTATTTAATTCTCAATCCAAGGTTTGTGGGGAACTTGTGAATTGTTGTGCACACTATATACTAGTACAATCATGTATGTGCTTTGAAGGTGTAGTAACTAAACAACTGTCACAATTGACGATATAAGGATGCTTTTACAAGTCACTAAGTAACCTTAATCACAACTTCAATCCAATCTAGTCTTCCAAGAATCAAAAGCACATTGTATGATCTATGTTGCAAGAAAGTAAATTGTGGGAAACTAAATCACATTTGTAGGGAAATTAAATCACGCTGAATTCTAGAGGTGACTTTCACAAGTGTTAAGAATGACCTTGATTGTTGTAATTGATATCCAAATGCATGTGCAATGAAAATGCATTCACTTACAAAAAGATTAACTCACACTTGCTTGTAAAGAAATCGAAACCATGAATCAAATGCATACAACAACCAATCCAAATTGTTCAAGAAAACAAAACTCTTAGAATTCTAAGAACATAGTGATGCTAAAGCTACAACAAAGTTGCAGCAACAATCCTAACTCACAAATCAATTAGTGAGTTAATAAAGATAATATTGTTACTACAGTTGCAACAATGTACCTACAACTTGGAGTTGTAGCAATATGAAAACATATCATATATGGAAATAAAATAGAAACAGGAAGTATAACTACAACTATGCTATAAAATACAATGTCTGACTAAGGAAGGGGATCTACCTCCTTAGGTGAGGCATTGCTTAGAAAAAAAATCAAATATGAATGCTCAACACACCATTACTAAAATAGAAGAATTTGTATTGCAGAAGTAGTCTCAGTTCTAATTACAAATCACTAGCTTAAGCTTACACATTCTTACTACCCTTTCTACCCTCTAGCTTAAGGAGAATAGGGGGTTTTTATACAACATATCTTTTATTTAAGAATAAGCTAATAGTTGTATGAACGACCATGGAAATAAGATTGTTCACGTATTACATCTATTCCTTTAAATAATGGCAAAAATAGGCAACAACCAAATTTAGTTGTGCAATAGGTGGTGGATGAGTTGACTTATTTTCTAGGTCATCCACTTGTCCCTTTTGTTTTCCTTTGTTAGAAACCATTTTCTAACTCATCTAATTGGTCCAAAGCTTGTTTAGTTTAAATTTCAAAAAATGGTTTAGTTTCTTGATTACCCATTTATATTATATTAAATTTACTTGTTGTGTTGATAGGCGCATCTATTTCATAACACAACTTGCGTATTTTTCATTTTTTATTAAATCAATAGACAAGATTTGATATCACCATAATATTCTTCATCTAAGAAGGACATCTAGGGTTGTAATTTCATGAACACTTACAATCTTTCACGTTACCATACAATTTAATAATTTTTAATTTTTCATCACCTCACCTCCTCCATCTTCCATCAACAAAATAGTGAGGGCTTCTTTTAATTCTGAGTATGCTTCATTATTATTTCCTTAGACATCTTCTTTTCTCTACTTTCAAAGACACCATAAGTTTTTCTTGTGATTCATTCAACAATTGTAATATATGTCCATCTTTCTCAAAGTTCATGGTGTCACTTTTATTTCTATAAAAACTATTCAAGGGTTTGGTACGGTTTCTTTATGTTATTTTCCTTGTTGTGATGGATAAGAACCTCCATTTGGAAATTTCATAAAGCATCATCCATGCTCACTCTCAATAGTTTTAGGTTCATTTCATTGATCTATATTCTCCAAAAATAACCTAGTCCTTTTATTTCAGTAATCCCACTTTCAGTTTTATTTGCATTTATTGTTGGTGAGTAATTGGATAACTCTGTAATCAAATTATATTAAGTGTTACCATCAGAGGTGACCAAAATTATTTCTTATATTTTTTTATACATTTTTGAATCACTTGGATCATCATTAAATTAAAATGGATGGAGGAAACTGATCATGTAGGGGCAACACTTGATCGAAAAGTGTTCTTTGTTCAATGTGAATCAACGAGAATTCCTGAGAGTGCTTTCAGAACATGCCAATATCGAACTACTAACAAACACCAAAGCTATTTAATTATAATCCCTCCACACACATATTGTTGCTTCACAATGGTTGAAATACCTATTTTTTCCATGTTTGTTAATCACTTATTTTAATTTGTAGTGTGATTATTAGTAGGTTTGGGGATCCTCTTTAGTACCCACCATGACAACATAATTCAGCCTTATGCCTCTCTTTGTCTCTTATTTCCATCAGTTATTACCTTATAGGGGGTCCCCTTTCTTTTATTCATTTCTTTTTGGTTGTCAATGGTCACTGTCTTCAATGTGTTGCAAGATGTTGTGATCAAAATGCTTGCCCTTCATTATGATTTCCAACCTTCTAGCAGTGCTTGACCTCTTGCTTTTGCATCATCGTTTCCTCCATCTTGCAACACATCACCCCCCTTTGCAGAGGTATTGTTGTGATGATTGGATTTCCATTTCCAAACATTTTTCCACTGCCTCTTGCTTTAGTTAGATCAGTTTCGTTAGTCTCAAAACACGATGCATACCATTATAGCACTCATCTTTAGGAATGAGACTCCTTTTGATCCTCTTTTCATGCTCGTTAAACAATGAAAATCCCAAGCTTATTTTTCCATCTTTTCATGCTCGTTAAACCTGCTTGAAAATGTTGAGTTCTTTCCTACTTGTTAGTCAATATTAAATCCAATGAGCAATTTATTTTCTATTCTCATTTTCATTAAACCATGAGATATATGCTAGTGTACTTTTATCTCTTTTTGGCCTCACTACAAAACTCACGAAAAGGACACCTTTTCAAGTATTCATTTACCTCTTTTTAAATCTCATTAAAACTAAAAGAAACATATCGGCCTCACATGTCTTCCCTTTCTTGTTACCTAAACTGTGAAGGGGATCTACTATAAAAACAGGAATGAGGGAAGCATATTTTGGTCTATGTTGTATCATGGCGATTGTACGTCGCCCTTGAAAATGGAACTTGTTTGGGTCATCTTCTTACAAATAGTATTTTTTGGGACACACCATTAGTTTGAATCAAGTCACTATGTTATTGAGTCAATATCTCACTCGATTGGTTACCCTTCTAGTCTTAAGTTGTGTTGATGCCTCTAGTGTTTCCATTGTGTTTGTTTGGTATTCTTTAGTCCATGTTTCCAATTTCACATTTGTATCATTATGTTATATGTTCAAGGGAGGTCCTCTCTAGAGTTTTCCATATTCAAGTATCATTATACCATTTGTTTCGGTCATTCCTGTGTTAGCTAGCCATCAGTTCTTCAGTTTCTATCATCAAAAACGTCATCTTGGGGCACTACAGAGTATGGATTATGGTACAGACATAGAGAGGGAGTGAAGCTTCAGGGCTTCACTGATGCAAATTGGGCATGTTAGGGTCCCGTGATTTGGCTGATTGGTAAGCCAAATGACAGTGTAACATCAAACTGGTCTTTGGAGCCCAAAGACCTAGCCTTCCTGGACTCAGAGAGGGCTCTCTCTATATGTGTAAGGGATATCTGTGTGTTTGCTTATGATGTTCTGATTTTAGGCTAGTTATGAAGTAAGTTTTTTTGGTTTTAGTTTTTTAAGTTGTGAGGGATGAAACTGATCAAATATATAATTGGGCTATGGGGTCGAAAAGGTCAAGAAAGCTATCAGATGGTGATACAAGGCTGTTGAAGGGCCGATTCAAGGTAGAAAGGATCTTTGGGCAAAATGGAATAAATGAACATCAAGTTTGTGAAGAACAAAGGGTTTCAAGCATAACTAGTTTAATAGCAGACATAAACATGGTAGGGCAAACCATTAATCATGCAAAATGTAACTATAAGCTAATCAATACAGAGAAATAAACATTCAAGCCATGCATAGAGATATATAACTCTCTAACTTCGGGAAATGGCTATCAGACTTTGGGGAAAACACTTAAGACAGACAAACAACTCAAAACACTATGCCGGAACGCCTAAACACAGTACTTCAAGTTATTGGGCACTTTGAAAACAAGATTTGCATAGTCTTAGACAAAGGGCTAGATCAGAACTAGGCCTCCTTGGTTCAACAAAATGATAATCTAATCAGTCAAAGAGGTATTTTCATGGATGGAGCTATGGATAGCCATAGGTAAGCAGGGCGTACCGTAAATCATACTTAGCAATACATAGAACTATGAATGAAACAAGCAACAATATCCTCAAGTATTAAAGTGTAGTCAAGAATTCTTTAATGTTACTTAGGAAGAAGAAAACAAAGAAGCTATGAAGAAACAGGAAATTTGAGGTGCCTCCATGGGCATATCTCAAATTTGTTCTCTACTGATCTATAGCAAGCAAGAAACATGTATTCATGAATGAAAACTAGAAGACAACACAAAGAAAGAGACACTATACCATTCTACCAAGTCATGGAATCCAACAACAATCCTTCTTCATTCATCCAAGAACATCCAAGAGGCAATCCAAAAGCATGAGACAAGTATCTCTTCCAAAGCTTATATGACCATATATTGCTTCTATCATCAAGTTCAGCCCTGTTTACAATGAAAGGCTTTGGAATATATAGGCTCAAGTGAGGAAAACCTCATGGTTCAATTTGCACTCTCATTGGCCTATTCAAAATATCTAAACTTGTCCTTGAGGCTTTGCAAAGCCCAAGGCACAAAAATATCTCATAAAATATCCAAAAAATGCTAAAAAAGGGAAATAAATTGAATTTTCCTTACTTTTCATGTGCAAAAATAGCTAAATGCACATGAGGAAATATCATTTTTTAAAGGTTCAAAATTTACAAAAATATTCAAAATTTTCATCAGCAAAAGGTCCCCTGACTTTCCGACAACATTTGACAGCCTTCCTAATGTCAAAACGAGGCTTATGATAGCTCGTTGGAAAGCTCTAAGTGTCTACTTTCTGGAACGACTAAAATTTTCCCAATCTGATGCCTGGAAGTCCTCCAAAACTGAACTTGTGTGTAAAAAACCAAAAATTACAGTCTGCTGATAGACTGGGCAGAGTGTGCACAAAGCGAGCATTTTTCGCCATTTAGGAGGAGCAAATGATCTCCAAATGTCCTAAAAATTTCTAAGTGTGTGCTCCTGAAATTATGGCATCCAATGATACCATTCTCCTCCTTTGACGACTCCCCAAAATGAAATGGCGAATTTCATGAGTTTTGACCAAAAACTCAAAAATGCAAAAAAACCAAAGTATGTAAAAATTTGCCCAAAATCGGTGTGTATGACCCTCAAGGGTTCTTAGCAATATGTTCCAAAGCAGTGGCCAAAATATGAAGTCCTGATGTGTCTTTTTTCACTTTCCGTGCCGGGCGCTTCTCTTTAGCTTCCTTTAGCTTTTCTTGGGCAGCATTTAACTTGCGCCGGGCAAACTGATTTAGCTTTTGGTAATGCTTTGTCATTCTCCTTTGCAGCTCTAAATCCCTGTTTGCTCGCTCCAACTTCTTCTCCAAATTGTCATTGACTCTTTCAAGCCATGCCTCCTTATTGTTTTCTATCTCCTGTTCAAACAATGTTGTGAGAGGGTTGGATTGGAGAAGGGCTTTCTCCTCTTCTTTTTGCCTCTCAAGGGCTCTTTTAAGCCCTATGGTTCTAGGCCTCTTTCACCTAGGCTGGTTTTCTTCTTCACTTTCATCAAAATCACCTATGAGCTCATCTATCTTTGCTTGGGCTTTAGCAGCCTCTTTCTTGTACTTGATCGCTCGTGTCTCATAGACAACCATATGGACACTCATTTGCCTATTTTGGATCTCCAAGAATTGATTGAAATTCCTTGCCCGATGAAGGTCATCCTTTAATGCATCAATTTGGCCTTCTCTATGGATTAAGAGGCTTTCTAGAATCTAGGCCTCATTATCACTGTCATCACTTTGGATTGAGATGACATCAAATTCACTCTCATGCTCATGACCTTCTCCTTCCTTGCCTTTCCCTTTGCTTTGGGAGGCTATTATTGTGCTCTTCCTCCTAGGCAAGTCAATGATAGGCTTCTTTGGCAATTTTCCTTTACTACGAAGAGCTCTTGTCACATTTGGAGTGACAACCTTAGGCACTTTCTTTCTTGCTGTCCTGGGCTTGGTCTTTTTAGGAGAGGAAGGCATGATTCCTTTACCTTTGTCATCTTGTTTGTCATCCTCTTGAGTTTGCCGTTCTTCTTGAAGCTGCTATGTATCATTTTTTGGAGGCTGCTATGTATCTTGAGGAGACTGCTGTGTGTCTTCTTTAGGCTGCTCCTGCT
Source organism: Pinus albicaulis (assembly GCA_034641835.2). Lineage (NCBI taxonomy): Eukaryota > Viridiplantae > Streptophyta > Pinopsida > Pinales > Pinaceae > Pinus > Pinus albicaulis. Next base: position 1,268,136,430 of record CM076570.1, read on the forward strand.
CCTCAATATCATGTTGTTGCCCTACCTCACTTTCCTGCTGCCCTTGATCATCAATATCATGCTGCTGCTCTGTCTCAATTTCCTGCTCATTATGTTGTTCAAACTACTGCCCTTCCTCTCTTTGCTGTTGTTCATCACCATTGAGTTGCTGCTGTTTAGCACTCTCCTCCTCTTGTTCCTACTACTGCTCACCCTCACCACTGTCATGTTGCTGCCCCTCATCCTTAGTTTGTTGCTCTTCATCTTTTTCTTCATGCTCATGTCCTTCCTCCTCTTGCTGGCCACTTCCCTCTCCTTATCCATGCTCTTTTGCTCGTTCTGTAGTGAATTTGAGCTTTCTAGGAGTAGGTCTGCTAGAGGAAGGCGAGGGGCGATGAGTAGGAGATGTAGGGGATGTATGGATTGGAGGGACAGTGGAGAAATCTGGGTGACTGATGAAAACATCCCAAGAGACCTCTCTCTTCTCAAGCTGGTGAAGGATGATGATTTTGATGAGAGAGTGATGGAATAGAGAGGCTATTTGCTCTAATGGAGGCTTCTTTTGGACAGAGGAAGCCATTTTCTCAATGCTTTTGCACAAGAAGAAAGGAAGATTTAGTTGCTTGGTTCTTGTGAAATGCATCAACAGTCGGATGTGATATGCATAAACTCAAGAGAATCTCCCCTCACAAGTGAAATACCTCATGATAATCTTCATGAGGGGGGCATAGCTGGATAAAAGATAAGAGAAAGGGAAAATAGCAGGGCATGATTCTCTGTGCTCAGGCTTGGGGAAGGGTTTGTAGTCATCCAAGTCCAAATAGCTTTGTTTGAACCATTTCTCGCCAATGTAGGGAATTTTAGTAGCCTTGGATATGGATCTCGGGGAGAACTTGAAATCAAGGCCTGCCAATTGAAAATGTTTGTCTCTGAACCTCAAAGCGCACAAATGTGTTAAAGGAGAGAAACTTTTCACTTCTTGTACCCTTTGGCAAAAATCCAAACACCCCACCTCATGAAAATTGAATAAGATTGATGGGTATGCATTCACCTCTTCGGTGGAAATAGGCTCATACCTTTTATGCAACCCACTCCTGCTATCTTGCCTGGGAGGCATCTTGATCTAGATGTGCTTCTGAAACACCAAAAATCATCAAAGTTTTTGAAATGTGTTCTTTAATCAAAACTCTATCTCAGCTGTCAATCACTGTTTGACAGGGCAGAAATGGTTTGAAATGCTATGTGAGAAGCTCTCTTTGGTGTTAGGTCTCTGCTCCTTCAAAAAACTTGTCTTTTCCTCCCTTTGTAAGCCAAACAGCCAATAATAAGCACACAGTCAACACAGTGGAATGATTTTCTGAGTTATGGGACAATCACCCAGCTTTTGGCAATACCTCCAAATGATGATTTACAGTTTCACATACTAAAGTTGTTTTATGGAGTAAAGGAGATAGTACTGCTGTTTTGCCTCTTTTTATCAAATAGAGAAATATTTTGGTTTGAAAAAAACATTTATATCATGATAACTGCTACTTGAAAATGAACCCACAGTTTCTCCTTTCAAAACCCTGTCTCTCCTTTTGGACATCGTTTTGCACTATTTCAAAACTGTTTGGAGAGTTAATTTGGTGCTTTGCCACCCATCAAAACATATTACTTTTATTAATGCCAGTGCTGGGCAAACAAAACCACTACAACCTTGAGTTTTAAACAAAGGCACTTCTTCCTTAAAACAACTCAGAACTGTGATTCAAACCGTGATTTTCATCCCCTGTCCATTACTGAATAGTTTTGAAAGAAAGCAAGGAGGCACTTGGAATACCTGTGAAAAACGATGACAGGCTTGCTTGAGGACTTTGGACCAGCTTCTAGATGGGTTAGGAGGCGTTTTGATCATTGGAATTGCGCGCAGCACTTTTACTGTGGAGGACGTCGCGCAAAATGGGTCATCGGGTCACTGTCGGGCCGACAGGACCAGTACCTACAAGCGAGCCGTGTGGTAGTGCATTCCCTTTGAAAAATAGCACCTGAGCGCGCCACACAATGTTACAAGCGCTTCGCGCGGTTTCCGGGCCTGAAAAACTCTGTGGAATTGCCTAAAAACCCTTTCTCCAGTCTAGTGAATCAGCAAAGGGGAGTTTTGCTCGTGGTTTGAGAGATTTGAAGAAGTTTGCAACGGTCCCTTTGTCCTTTTGAATGTAAACAAATCGAAAATCCCTTGTGCTTTGACTTGTGAGGGTTTTCTGAAAGTTTTGCTCTTCGAAACAATGCCTTGGTTTGTTTTTGAAAACCAAAAGGATTTTAACTGTTGGCAAAGAATGTGCATGCATTTAAAAAGCTTTAATGGGTATTAACCTATTCACTTTATAAAAATATTCAAAAGGTCAAACTTTATTCACTATGCTTTCATATTTGAAAGGTGCTTATATCTGCTTGCTTAGAGGGAGACTGGCTCAAAGCCACCTTGTGCCTGTAGCTGCATGTCTCCAACTGATGCTCCTTCCTGACTGTGGGTGAGACCTAGTTATATTTGCCCGAGCTTCTACTATTCTTTGTCTAATAAGAAGGGCATTTTCTTCTAAAAGTTTTTTTTTATTATTCAAAATGTAACAGCAGAGTGCTTTGACTTGTTTTCATAGGGAAACTGCCTTCCTTTGTGAAAGTGGCATGAAAACTTCGCTTTCAATGAGTTCTAGAACCTGAAAAAATATGCCAAAGTCTTCCTTGCATTTTAGGAACCAATGTGTTTAGTCGAAATACCTTCCTTGGAAAAACTAAACTCAAATTTTTCTTTGTCAACTTCTGATAAGTAATCTGAAGGACATCTTCTTATGAGTAGGGAGATTAGTATCCTTTGAAACATAATCATCATCATTTCTTTTGCCTGTGTAGTGACCTGTCCCTTAATCATCAGCAAAATTGTTTTATTTGGGCTCCAGATTGCCATATTGGAAAGAAACCTTGATAAGAGACAAGTTTAACATTTTGGATTACAGTGGTACCCCTGCTTTCCTTTTTTGTCTCTTTACATTATTTCTCTGTTTCAACTATCTCTCACTGTTCTTACCGCTTATCTTTTGATCAGTCAAACCTTGAAATCAGTTGCTGCCTTGGCCCTCTGCTTGTGAATGAAGGAGGCCTTTCTTATCAACAAAATGTCTGATGTTCTTTCAACCTCTGTCTTAATCTGCTGAAGAATGTTTGAATGAGCATGCTTGACAAGGGTTTCTCTTATACATGATGGCAGGCAAACAAACTTTGAAAAACACTACTACTTTTACCTCTGCCTTCAATCATCACTTTACTTCAGAAAACCCTAGTCACTGTCTCACTGTTTATTAAAAACAAATCTGTCTTACAGTTAGTTGCAACTCTTAAAACCAAACTTTGTCCATTGCCCTCTGCTTATAGATGAAGGAGGCGCTTTTAACCCTCTGCTTATAGATGAAGGAGGTTCTTTGGTCTTCAAACCTTCTGCTTATAGATGAAGGAGGTTCTTAGCCATGTCATATCATCATCCTTTTGACAGTGTTGTTTTTTTCTTTTACTGTCCTTTCAGGCTTTGAATGTGGTCGCATGAGCTTAATGAAAAACTCTTTGCTCTGTAGCTGCATCCCAGGCTCAAAATCACATTGAGAAGTAGCTGTCTTCTCATGTGGAGCCAAGAATTGACTTCTGAGATGCTGGTATGTTTCTATCCTTGAAAGATTCATAAAACACTGTAAAAACACCTAAAATCAGCTTGACTTATGGTCTATGTATTGCTGAGACTTAAGGGTGTATTAGTGGTGCGACCTAGGGCCGTAACCAAATTTACCTGCAGAATGGGAAGGTCTGTTATGACTGGTCAATAGCAGATGGAGGTTTTTGGCTCTTGGATAGTTTGCCAAGGGAGAAATGCCTTAAAGTGCCACTTCCTAACTTAGGGGAGACTGTTTGAATAGATTTGGATTGTCTCTTTAGAGCTGATGGGTAGACTAGTATGGCTGAGGCTAGGTAGGATTTGATAATGAGGTTTCATCTCGTCATGGGCGGATTGAAAAGGCAGGAGGGAAAAAAGTTTATGGGTGTTTTCCCAGCTGGAAAATTTGACAAATTTTTAGATCAGCTGCTAGAAAACTTGGTTGTTACAACTAGTCATCACCAACAAGTAAAAAATATTGATGACTAACAGTGGCTCCATTTGGGGAGGGCAGCTCCTTTTCAGGAGGTGTCCAGAATTTCAGATCTTTGGCTTATGAAGACCAGTTGCTTACCCATTGGCACAAATTTCACTCTTCTTTGATGTTACTTCTGAAAAGAGACAGCATGATTAGCATCAATGATAATTCTACCTACCCCACTATCTTTCCTAACATTTTTTCTTCTTTTGGGTGCATTTGGACTAGCTACCCTTTTGCCAACATATTTTTCTTTTTGTAAAATGAACCTATCTATTTCTAAACTTATATCTGCCAGGAGTTCAGATTAAACTGATGAACTCCTTCATTACTCTACCTAAACTAGATCAACTATCAAGATTAAACTGTTTGACAAGATTTTGTTCTCTAATCTAAAACATGAAATTTAAAATGATCAAATCAGGGTTGAACAGTCTGATTTTTCATGTGTATTTGCGGCATGAAAGGACAAACTGCACACAAATATTATTTTGCAAAAAGGAAATCTAGAAAAACGGGGCTAAGATGGACAATTTGTTTTTCATTCCCATTTTTCTCTTTGGTTCTGTTTTAGGCATGTGGAACCAGTATCTTTTCCTAATCTACTCTCTGTGATAAGTCAATCTTACACAATGTTGACCATCTTTTTCACTCACTAACTTATCAGCAAAAAAATTTAAACATGTTCAGCTATGATTAGGCTAGATAGCTGAACAAGACATTTGAGTACTAGTAGCGGCATTTAGGCTTGCGCGCTTTCCGAAGGACTATTTTTTGGAACATGGGGCTTTACCATTGCTTTTTAGAAACTGCCCTCTTTTTCTACTTTTTACTGTTTTTGTATTTTCTGCTTTTTCACTTTTTCTTCAAACAAACTAAAACTGAAAATATGCTCACAAGGCTGAGTTTATTTTTCACAGCTATCTATCTAATCTAATCTATACACAATAGACATTTGTTTGGTGAACTCTTCTTTCCAATATAGCCAGTCAAGTAGATGATTGCATGGTTGATTCTAGTTTAGTTCTTTCATGATGCTGAAGTAATGAAAAGGCCACCTCCATTTGGCTTGTTTTCAGACAGTAGTGCTTAAGTTTTTTCTCATTCTTGGTAGCAACTTGTTCATGATAGAACCCACTACCCCTTCAGATTTCTCAAGGAAAACAACAAATGGATCTTGGAATAATACCTGATCTAGAGGATTTGATATATAGGCTTCATTCAGGACTACTCTTTCTTCCACTTGGCTATATTTGGGACTTCCTTGGTAAAGCAACTCTTCCCCTTGCCCATGATCACTTGAACTGACAGAGTCATCATATATTGCAGTGTAGCTTTCTTTCCAAGCTGATGTGTTCTGATTAAGTGGACTGAAAACTGTGTGAAGGTCATCAGGTTGCTGAGCAGGGATACACTTTGATAGTAAATTATCTTGAAAGGATAGTGTGACAACTCTCATGTGTTTATCAACCTCTTTTTCTTCATCTGCAATTTGTAACTCAATGGAACTTGGTGGCTGCAAATCTGGAGTTAAGGAAGATTCCATGTCCAAAATGATTTCCTCAACCATTTCAGGAAAATGCTTCTCATTTACAACTTGCTCGAGAATTTCATCATCCTCCTCAACCTCATCATCAAAGCTGAAAAACAGTTGATTTCCAATTATGTGAATGTTATATTTGACAGACTGAAGTGAAGTAGAGAAAAGAGTCCGAGACTCTTCACTTACTTCTGAACTCTCAAGGCTCTCCTCATTAGTGTCATAGATGACCTGTAATGGCTGCTCACCTTTCTCAAGTTTATGAAACTGAGCTTCCTCCCAAAAATCAAAAGCTGAGTGTTCTGCAAAGTTAGCTTCTGTTTGGAAATCATAATCATCAACATATTGATTAAACCTTGGAGAATCATTAACAAAAGTAATGTCACCAGCCATGCATATTGGACTATCAGATTGCTTTTCTTCAAATTGATTTACAAGTATATTTTCTGACTTATGATATGCAAGATTAACAGGAGAAAGATCAGAGAAGTTTTGGTCATATGAAGTTTCAGAGGTTATCTGGATGTTTATAAGTCGATCTATTTCCTCTTTAGTTAAAGGAGGAGGTATTTTCTGTTTTCTTTGAAGTGGGCAACAATTTCTTTCCATTTTTTGTGGAAGTTGATCTTGTGGTTGAATGTCCTCTTGTATTTTACAAGGGAGGGCAGATGGATTGTTATTTGTTTCAACCTTTTCAAAGAGCTCTTGTGGATCCTCTCTTATTTTTTGATGGATTTCATCTAGGATCAACTCTTTTTGGTCATCTTGATGGTTAGCTTGGGTAAGAAAATTATGGATCTCCTCTAAAAAATCCTCAGGATGCCGATCCCCTAACTGTTCTTCAATGCTTACAAGGTTTGTATGAGATTTTCATAGTGATCATGTGGGAATCCAGGAATATGTTCTCTGCTCATTGGAGCATATCTCCTTTGTATCCTTGGATCCATCTTTGTTAATCAGAAAGGATCACTATGTCTTTTCAACCAGACTAAAGTTCTCTACCAGTGGAGTCCTTTGGTCTAATGAAGGTTGTGGAATCTCCAGGTGGAGGATTTGAACTGTGCTGTCCACCATCAACATGATTGGGATTTCTTAATGCATTCCTAGAAGATTTTATAAGGACTAGTGGAGTAATAGGCCTACTGGAGGCTAGTGGAGTCGCCAGGTGGATGTTTTTAGTTGTTTTTAGAGATATGTGTATGGTCCACCACCAATACCTAGGGAAAGCTAATCTGTGAATGTTTTTGGGGTTTTCCTGAGTTTTATGTGCAGCCTATGGTTTAAAATATTCTAAACTTGTTTCATCACTTTGCCAGGGTGGTGATAACAAAAAGAGTTTACTCTAAATGATCTTATGGACTGCTTGCTTGTTTAAGTATTTAAAAGGATTAAAGAGTCTATAAGAGTTTGCTAGACTGTCATGTACTCAGTGTCCTACCATCTCCCGCTATGTTAGTGAGCGATGGGATAGGTCGATCGGATAGTAAACTAGAATTCGGTAAAATAGTAAGGCCTACTGGAGGCTAGTGGAGTCGCTAGGTGGAACTTGGTTGTTTTGAGGTATATGTGTATGGTCCACCACCAGTACTGACAAAAACCAATCTAAAGGAGTTTTTTTGGGTTTTTTGAGTTTTTATGTGGTCCTAAGGTTTGCAAGAGTGTCCTACAGCTGAGTGATCATTTTGCTAGGATGGTGAGACAACCAGATTCTACTCTTCTAAGTTTGACTGAGATTTTGAGAGTTCCCAAGGGATACCTAGGATGTTTTGACTCAAAGTCCCACCGTGATCGCCATTATGTTAGTGCGCAGTGGGATAAGTCAATCAGATAGTATTCTTAAGGCTACTGGAATGTTTGGGGAATCTAAGTTTGTTTATTACTCAGAGTCCCACCGTGATCGCCATTATGTTAGGGTCCCGTGATTTGGCTGATTGGTAAGCCAAATGACAGTGTAACATCAAAACAGTCTTTGGAGCCCAAGGACCTCGCCTTCCTAGACTCAGAGAGGGCTCTCTCTATATCTGTAAGGGATATCTGTGTGTTTGCTTATGATATTCTGATTTTAGGCTAGTTATGAAGTAAGTTTTTTTGGTTTTAGTTTTTTAAGTTGTGAGGGATGAAACTGATCAAAGATATAAGATAGGTAAAAAGATGTCAGATGAACTGGGCTATGGGGTCGAAAAGGTCAAGAAAGATATCAGATGGTGATACAAGGCTGTTGAAGGGCTGATTTGATTCAAGGTAGAAAGGATCTTTGGGCAAAATGGAATAAATGAACATCAAGTTTGTGAAGAACAAAGGGTTTCAAGCATAACTAGTTTAATAGCAGACATAAACATGGTAGGGAAAACCATTAATCATGCAAAATGTAACTATAAGCTAATCAATACAGAGAAATAAACATTCAAGCCATGCATAGAGATATATAACTCTCTAACTTCGGGAAATGGCTATCAGACTTTGGGGAAAACACTTAAGACAGACAAACAACTCAAAACACTATGCCGGAACGCCTAAACACAGTACTTCAAGTTATTGGGCACTTTGAAAACAAGATTTGCATAGTCTTAGACAAAGGGCTAGATCGGAACTAGGCCTCCTTGGTTCAACAAAATGATAATCTAATCAGTCAAAGAGGTAATTTCATGGATGGAGCTATGGATAGCCATAGGTAAGCAGGGCGTACCGTAAATCATACTTAGCAATACATAGAACTATGAATGAAACAAGCAACAATATCCTCAAGTATTAAAGAGCAGTCAAGAATTCTTTAATGTTACTTAGGAAGAAGAAAACAAAGAAGCTATGAAGAAATAGGAAATTTGAGGTGCCTCCATGGGCATATCTCAAATTTGTTCTATACTGATCTATAGCAAGCAAGAAACATGTATTCATGAATGAAAACTAGAAGACAACACAAAGAAAGAGACACTATACCATTCTACCAAGTCATGGAATCCAACAACAATCCTTCTTCATTCATCCAAGAACATCCAAGAGGCAATCCAAAAGCATGAGACAAGTATTTCTTCCAAAGCTTATATGACCATATATTGCTTCTATCATCAATTTCAGCCTTGTTTTACAATGAAAGCCTTTGGAATATATAGGCTCAAGTGAGGAAAATCTCATGGTTCAACTTGCTACCCTATTGGCCTAATCAAAATATCTAAACTTGTCTTTGAGGCTTTGCAAAGCCCAAGGCACAAAATATCTCATAAAATATCTAAAAAATGCTAAAAAAGGGAATTAAATTGACTTTTCATAACTTCTCATGTGCAAAAATAGCTAAACGCACATGAGGAAATATCAGTTTTTAAAGGTTCAAAATTTACAAAAATATTCAAAATTTACATCAGCAAAAGGTTCCCTGACTTGCTGGAAACATTTGGCAGCCTTCCCGATGTCGAAACGAGGCTCATGATAGCTCGTTGAAAAGCTCTGAGTGTCTAATTTCTGGAAAAACTTAAATTTTTCCAATATGATTCCTAGAAGTCCTCCAAAATTGAACCTGTGTGTAAAAAACCAAAAATTACAGTCTGCTGATAGACCGGGCAGAGTGTGCAAAAAGCGAGCATTTTTCACCATTTCGGGGGAGAAAATGATCTCCAAATGTTCTGAAAATAGCTGAGTGTGTGCTCCTGAAATTATGGCATCCAATGATACCATTATCCTCCTTTGACGACCCCCCAAACTGAAATGGAGAATTTCATGAGTTTTGACCAAAAACTCAAAAATGCCAAAAAAACCAAAGTATGTCAAAATTTGCCCAAAATCAGTGAGTATGACCTATACCAGAAGAATGATGTTCCCAAGTAGCAAGGCCAAAATGACAGTTCCATGGTCTTTTTTCATCAGTGCTGCTTTCTTCTTTAGCTTCTCCTTTAGCTTCTTTCTGGGTGTACTTTTAACTTGCAGAATTCTGCAAACTACTTAGCTGGTACGTTTTCTCTTCGTCATTCTCCTTCTTCCCCCAAATCCCCGTTTTCGTTTGCGTTTTGGAACTTCTTCTCCAAATGGTCATTGACTCTTTCAAGCCATGCCTCCTTATTGTTTTCTATCTCCTGTTCAAACAATGCTGTGAGAGGGATGGATTGGAGAAGGGCTTTCTCCTCTTCTTTTTGCCTCTCAAGGGCTCTTTTAAGCCCTATCGTTCTAGGCCTCTTTCACCTAGGCTGGTCTTCTTCTTCACTTTCATCAAAATCGCCTATGAGCTCATCTATCTTTGCTTGGGCTTTAGCAGCCTCTTTCTTGTACTTGATCGCTCGTGTCTCATAGACAGACATATGGACACTCATTTGCCTATTTTGCATCTCCAAGAATTGATTGAAATTCCTTGCTCGATGAAGGTCATCCTTCAATGCATCAATTTGGCCTTCTATATGGATTAAGAGGCTTTCTAGAATTCGGGTCTCGTTATCACTGTCATCACTTTGGATTGAGATGACATCAAATGCACTCTCATGCTCATGACCTTCTCCTTCCTTGCCTTTCCCTTTGCTTTGAGAGGCTATTCTTGTGCTCTTCCTCCTAGGCAAGTCAATGATAGGCTTCTTTGGCAATTTTCCTTTACTACAGAGAGCTCTTGTCACATTTGGAGTGACAACCTTAGGCACTTTATTTCTTGCTGTCCTGGGCTTGGTCTTTTTAGGAGAGGAAGGCATGATTCCTTTACCTTTGTCATCTTGTTTGTCATCCTCTTGAGTTTGCTGTTCTTCTTGAGGCTGTTGTGTATAATTTTTTGGAGGCTGCTGTGTATCTTGAGGAGACTACTGTGTGTCTTATTTAGCCTGCTCCTGCTCCTCAATATCATGCTGTTGCCCTGCCTCACTTTCCTGCTGCCCTTGATCATCAATATCATGCTGCTGCTCTGTCTCAATTTCTTGCTCATTCTATTGTTCAAACTGTTGCCCTTCCTCTCTTTGCTGCTGTTCATCACCACTGAGTTGATGTTGTTCAGCACTCTCCTCCTCTTGTTCTTGCTGCTGCTCACCCTCACCACTGTCATGCTGCTGCCCCTCATCCTTAGTTTGCTGCTCTTCATCTTTTTCTTCATGCTCATGTCCTTCCTCCTCTTGCTGGCCACTTCCCTCTCCTTCTCCATGCTCTTTTGCCTGTTCTGTAGTGAATTTGAGCTTTCTAGGAGTAGGTCTGCTAGAGGAAGGCGAGGGGTGATGAGTAGGAGATGTAGGGGATGTATGGACTGGAGGGACAGTGGAGAAATCCGGGTGACTGATGAAAACATCCCAAGAGACCTCTCTCTTCTCAAGCTGGTGAAGGATGATGATTTTGATGAGAGAGTGATGGAATAGAGAGGCTATTTGCTGTGATGGAGGCTTCTTTTGGACAGAGGAAGCCATTTTCTCAATGCCTTTGCACAAGAAGAAAGGAAGATTCAGTTGCTTGGTTCTTGTGAAATGCATCAACAGTCGGATGTGATATGCATAAACTCGGGAGAATCTCCCCTCACAAGTGAAATACTTCATGATAATCTTCATGAGGGGGGCATAGCTGGATAAAAGATAAGAGAAAGGGAAAATAGCAGGGCATGATTCTCTGTGCTCAGGCTTGAGGAAGGGTTTGTAGTCATCCAAGTCCAAATAGCTTTGTTTGAACCATTTCTCGCCAATGTAGGGAATTTTAGTAGCCTTGGATATGGATCTTGGGGAGAACTTGAAATCAAGGCCTGCCAATTGAAAATGTTTGTCTCTGAACCTCAAAGCACACAAATGTGTTAAAGGAGAGAAACTTTTCACTTCTTGTACCCTTTGGCAAAAATCCAAACACCCCACCTCATGAAAATTGAATAAGATTGATGGGTGTGCATTCACCTCTTCGGTGGAAATAGGCTCATACCTTTTGTGAAACCCACTCCTGCTATCTTGCCTGGGAGGCAACTTGATCTATATGTGCTTCTGAAACACCAAAAAGCCTCAAAGTTTTTGAAATGTGTTCTTTAATAAAAACTCTATCTCAGTTGTCAATCACTGTTTGACAGGGCAGAAATGGTTTGAAATGCTATGTGAGAAGCTTTCTTTGGTGTTAGGTCTCTGCTCCTTCAAAAACCTTGTCTTTTCCTCCCTTTGTAAGCCAAACAGCCAATAATAAGCACACAGTCAACACAGTGGAATGATTTTTTGAGTTATGGGACAATCACCTAGCTTTTGGCAATACCTCCAAATGGTGATTTACAGTTTCACATACTAAAGTTGTTTTATGGATTAAAGGAGAAAGTACTGCTGTTTTGCCTCTTTTTATCAAACAGAGAAATCTTTTGGTTTGACAAAAACATTTATATCATGATAACTGCTACTTGAAAATGAACCCACAGTTTCTCCTTTCAAAACCCTGTCTCTCCTTTTGGACACCGTTTTGCACTATTTCAGAACTGTTTGGAGAGTTAATTTGGTCCTTTTCCACCCATCAAAACATATTACTTTTATTAATGCCAGTGCTGGGAAAACAAAACCAATACAAACTTGAGTTTTAAACAAAGGCACTTCTTCCTTAAAACAACTCAGAACTGTGATTCAAACCGTGATTTTCATCCCCTGTCCATTACTGAATAGATTTGAAAGAAAGCAAGTAGGCACTTGGAATACCTGTGAAAAACGATGACAGGCTTGCTTGAGGACTTTGGACCAGCTTCTAGATGGGTTAGGAGGCGTTTTGATCATTGGAATTGCGCGCAACACTTTTACTGTGGAGGACGTCGTGCAAAATGAGCCATCGGGTCACTGTCGGGCCGACAGGACCAATACCTACAGGCGCGCCGTGCGGTAGTGCATTCCCTTTGAGAAATAGCGCCTGAGCACGTCGCGCAATGTTACAGGCGCGCCGCGCAGTTTTCGGGCCCGAAAAACTCTGTGGAATTGCATAAAAACCCTTTCTCCAGTCTAGTGAATCAGCAAAGGGGAGTTTTGCTCGTGGTTTGAGAGATTTGAAGAAGTTTGCAACGGTCCCTTTGTCCTTTTGAATGTAAACAAATCGAAAATCCCTTGTGCTTTGACTTGTGAGGGTTTTCTGAAAGTTTTTCTCTTCGAAACAATGCCTTGGTTTTTTTTTGAAAACCAAAAGGATTTTAACTGTTGGCAAAGAATGTGCATGCATTTAAAAAGCTTTAATGGGTATTAACCTATTCACTTTATAAAAATATTCAAAAGGTCAAACTTTGTTCACTATGCTTTCATATTTGAAAGGTACTTATATCTTCTTACTTAGAGGGAGACTGGCTCAAAGCCACCTTGTGCCTGTAGCTGCATGTCTCCAACTGATGCTCCTTTTTGACTGTGGGTGAGACCTAGTTATATTTTCCCGAGCTTCTACTGTTCTCTGTCTAATAAGAAGGGAATTTTCTTCTAATTTTTTTTTTTTTTTTTTAATTCAAAATGTAACAGCAGAGTGCTTTGACTTGTTTTCATAGGGAAACTGCCTTCCTTTGTGACAGTGGCATGCAAACTTCGCTTTCAATGAGTTCCAGAACCTGAAAAAATATGCTAAAGTCTTCCTTGCATTTTAGGAACCAATGTGTTTAGTCGAAATACCTTCCTTGGAAAAACTGAACTCAAATTTTTCTTTGTCAACTTATGATAAGTAATCTGAAGGACATCTTCTTATGAGTAGGGAGATCAATATCCTTTGAAACATAATCATCATCATTTCTTTTGCCTGTGTAGTGACCTGTCCCTTAATCATCAGCAAAATTGTTTTATTTGGGCTCCAGACTGCCATATTGGAAAGAAACCTTGATAAGAGACAAGTTTAACATTTTGGATTACAGTGGTACCCCTGCTTTCCTTTTTTGTCTCTTTACATTATTTCTCTGTTTCAACTATCTCTCACTGTTCTTACCACTTATCTTTTGATCAGTCAAACCTTGAAATCAATTGCTGCCTTGGCCCTCTGCTTGTGAATGAAGGAGGCCTTTCTTATCAAAAAAATGTCTGATGTTCTTTCAACCTCTGTCTTAATCTGCTGAAGAATGTTTGAATGAGCATGCTTGATAAGGGTTTCTCTTATACATGATGGCAAGCAAACAAACTTTGAAAAACACTACTGCTTTTACCTCTGCCTTCAATCATCACTTTACTTCAGAAAACCCTAGTCACTGTCTCAGTGTTTATTAAAAACAAATATGTCTTACAGTCAGTTGCAACTCTTAAAACCAAACTTTGTCCATTGCCCTCTGCTTATAGATGAAGGAGGCACTTTTAACCCTCTGATTATAGATGAAGGAGGTTCTTTGGTCTTCAAACCTTATGCTTATAGATGAAGGAGGTTCTTAGCCATATCATATCATTAGCCTTTTGACAGTGTTGTTTTTTTCTTTTATTGTCCTTTCAGGCTTTGAATGTGGTCACATGAGCTTGATGAAAAACTCTTTGCTGTATAGTTGCATCCCAGGCTCAAGATCACATTGAGAAGCAGCTGTCTTCTCATGTGGAGCCAAGAATTGACTTCTGAGATGCTGGTATGTTTCTGTCCTTGAAAGATTCATAAAACACTGTAAAAACACCTAAAATCAGCTTGACTTATGGTCTATGTATTGCTGAGACTTAAGGGTGTATTAGTGGCGCGACCTAGCGTTGTAACCAACTTTACCTACAGAATGGGAAGGTCTGTTAATACTGGTCAATAGCAGATGGAGGTTTTGGCTCTTGGATAGTTTGCCAAGGGAGGAATGCCTTAAAGCGCCACTTCCTAACTTAAGGGAGATTATTTGAATAGATTTGGATTGTCTCTTTAGAGCTGATGGGAAGACTAGTATGGCTGAGGCTAGGTAGGATTTGATAATGAGGTTTCATCTCGTCATGGGCAGACTGAAAAAGCAGGAGGGCAAAAAGTTTATGGGTGTTTTCCCAGCTGGAAAATTTGACAAATTTTTAGATTAGCTGCTAGAAAACTTGGCTGTTACAACTAGTCATCACAAACAAGTAAAAAATACTAATGACTAACAGGGCAGGCAGTCCATCAAACAGGAAGAGCACATCAGGAGGGATCTTCAGCATAGGATCGACAATAGTTTCTTGGTACATCAGGAAGCGGAGATCAGTTGCACTCAATTCAGCCGAGGCAGAGTACATGGCAGCCAATCAGGCGGCATGTGAGGCCATATTGATGAGTAAGATACTTGTTGGTTTGTTTGGTCATCAGATGGATCCGATGATGATACATTGTGATAACCAGAGTTGCATAAAACTCTCGGTTAATCCAGTATTGCATGACAGGTCCAAGCATATTGACATCCGGTACCACCATTTCTGAGATTGTGTTCAGAGACGCATTATGTTACTTCAGTACATTCCCACGGAGGATCAGGATGCAGATATTCTAACGAAGGTGCTAGCCAAGAGAAAATTTGAATACCATAGAGGCAGGATCGGGGTAGCTGATAATCCCTTTCTTTTTGAGAGGGAGTGTTGAAAAATCAACAAGAAATGTGTGTCTAATTTAATTTTCCCTTAATTAAATTGGACAATAAATTGTAATCTTATCTCATAATCACTTGTAATAGTTAACTGAGTGTGATAGACTCAATTAGCTCATGAAATTCAAGTTGAGGGTGGTCGGTGAGGCATGTAGAGTGATTCTATTTTTTTTAGAGTTCAAGTTGCAGTTAGTGTTCTAGTTTAATGCATGAGAAATCAGTTAACTCAATTAAGTGAGTTAAAGTCAGTCTAACTAGTTCTAACTGATTGTTGCACTAATGAGAGGTCAACTAAATTAAATCAGATTTAATTCACATGTAGTGATATGTCAAGTGACTGATGATTTACTATTAATAGTTGCATGCATGTCAGTTCTGATGAAGACCCAGTTGAGACAGAGGTTAATGGGATGTTATCTATCAGTTGTATTATTAGTAAACTGTCAGTGCACAATTAGACAACCATATGATTTCCCATGATGTATTATGTAGTTTTGGAAGGTTTAATTTCCTAATTAATAGGGATCAATTGTTCTTAGAATTGCGCAAGCAAGGTAGGCTGAGCATAGGCGGGAAATTGACTAAGTTTGGGTTGATTTCGTCTGGATCAGTGTGAGACAATTGGTAGAGTGCAACAGACTCTTGTAAGAAGAGTGAATTGTATTGTTTCATGAATCCTTGGTTGATTATACAATAAATATATAGGGGTTTGAGCAGCAATCTTTCCCTAGGAAAAATAATTTTTTTGTGCGATTGATTTGCTTCTTTCTCTTACTTGGTGTGATTGTGCGATCATGCTTATTTTCTGCAAATATTGTAGAAGGATTCAATATCTTGTTTTAGTATATTACATGATCGGATTGAATCCATTGGTATACATGTTGTTTGTATAATTTCTACATGGTATCAGAGCTCCAGAATTCACTATAGTGGAGAAGAAATTGATTTTGTACTGAACAACATTCGAATTTGCAAAAATATTATTTGGTGCGAAAGGCGGATCAAGATGGATTTCAATGGATTAAGATTGCAATATGCACTCTAGGTCTCTAATTATATTGCATGGAAAGACAGAATGGAGGTAGTTCTGGAGGACAACGGGTTGAAATAATTTATCGACACTGATATTCCAAGGCCCACAGTAGCAGACATCGCTCTTCTTGATGCTTGGAAAAAGAAGGTTGCAAAGGCGAGGAGGATATTATTAGAGGGAGTTCGAGATCACATTGTCTTGAGTCTCCATGGAAATTTGAATTCATATGCAATGTGGAATGACTTGACAGATTTGTTTCATAAAAACAGTGACCACAGAAAATTGGCACTGAAGGACAAGCCCAGGAAAATCAAAATGGAGAAAGGCGACACTATTTCGAAATACTTGACCAAATTCATCCAATGTTGAGATGAGCTTGGAAGTGTCAGGATTACTGTAGCATATGATGACTTGGTGAGCCTAGCACTTCTAAGCCTTCCCAAGAGCTGGCATAGTTATCACAACTCTGTCAATGGGAGGGAGAAGCTACCAGATTGGGAGCGAATTTGGTCGGATTTGGTACAAGAAGAATTCAGGGGGAATACCAAGGATGGATCCTCTTAAAAGACAGATGATAATGAAAATTGCGCCTTGGCTGGTAAGGAAAATAAGGGGAAGGGAAAGAAATCCTATTCCAAATCTGAGACCAGAAAATAAGGCAAGAAGCGTGACATGTCTAGAGTGAAATGTTTTCACTGTCACGAGCATGGACATTATGCCACTAATTCTCCACAGAAGAAGAAGAACAACAAGAAGGCTTCAGGATCTGCAGCAGGTGATGCTTTGGCTTCATAGTTCGAGTTGGACTTCTCACTCATCGCATGCATGCTGTCTAGTCACTAGTACATATGGTCAAAATTCTGACACTTTAGTTCCGAGACTTTTGATGTATTGTCAGAAATTTCCCCAATTTTTCTCATTTTTTTTAATCCCGCCAACAAGCATCGCTCTAGTGACGTTTTTGGAGTATCTTCGTAACAACGACGTTTAGGATAATCGTCATAATACTGACGTTTTAGGACAAACCGTCGGAATACTGAAGTTTAGGAGACATACGTTGGTCTAGCGACATTTAGGAGACATATGTTGGTCTTGCGACATTTAGGGATATTGTCGGTCTTGTGACGTTAAGGGCGAAACCATTGGACTATCGACGTTTAGGAGACATACGTCAATATTGTGATGTTTAGGGATACCATTGGTCTTGCATCATTTAGGGCCAAGTGTCGGTCTTGCAACTTTTAGGAGCCAAAACGTCGGTCTTACGATGTTAAAGGAAAACACATGGAAATTTAATTTTGCGGCTACTCTAAAATATTAATTGACCTATTCAAATTTATTTTCTCGCTCCGCTTGTTCGGTGCTAATTCCGCTCGCTCATTTTCTTAACAGAGAATGGGTTTTTGAGTATTTGTTTCTTTAAGGGTTTCCTGACGGAGAAAATCACAATACAGGGTTTAGGGTGTGTTATTTCTAACACCACGGTGGTTTTCCAAGGTTCAATTTCACTTTCCATGATCGAGGGTTCAAAGATTATTTGATATATTTGGTGGGTTTTGTGGTGGAAATAAATATAAACAATTTGTTTGCCTGAATAAATGTCATCTCTTGGTTTAGGTATGTATTATGCAATCGAAATCATCACTTTTTATTGGTTTATTGTTTTTTATTTTTGGATTGAATTGAACTTGCTCTTTAGAGTTATTCCCTTCGGTATGTTAGGTATAGTGAATTGTTATTTTCAAGTAAAATAGCAAGCCCTAAGATATAAGATATCTAGTGGTGTTGTCTCTGAGGCCCTTGCTTGTTCCAATGCCAAATACATTAGCATGAGGTCTTGCTTCATATGTTGTGTGCTACTGCGATGTGTAACTGAATTGATGGGAGCCCACATTTAATTGTTTACCTAGAAAATGATTGAACAAAGTTATGTCCTGTGTAACACTGCCAGCATAGAGGGGTGTCAATAGTGTTTTTTAGGTTGCTGGCTTAATGCTCCTTTGGTGCTTTTGGCCTACAGTGATTGTCATGCATACATTTTTTTTATCTTTTTTTTCGAGGTTTCTTTTCGAGAAACACATCCTGAGGGAGGTTGCAACGCATCACATGGACTGCCTTCGGCTTAGTTGCTAGGCTAGAGGGATAATTTTGTCAAAATCGCCTGGGACTTGCACCCGACATCATCCCTATTTAGTATTTGGCTATGCCATTTGGGTGGGGTAGACAACAATAGAATGGAACCCTGGTGGGTGGCTCAATGATACGTTGGCTTTACCAGTGAACTAACACGTCATTGTCATCATGTACACCTTTTGGGTGATAATGTTGAATAATTGTCAAGATGCGGGCTTGATGTTAGTGTGGGTGGATATGGGTTCTGCACTTTTTGATGAAGTAATTGTTATTTCTTTCACAATCATTTCCATCTTCTAGGTACCCTTAGGCTGAAACATTTGATCTTTGCCACTTAGCCGTATGTTTTTTTCTAAAATTCAAGGTAAAGAATTTTGTTAGCACTTACTTTTAATGCTTCTGTCATCTGTTGGATGGCAAGTTGATGACAGGCTTGATGCTGGTGTAGGTGGACATGATTTATTCACTTGTGGCCTATAATATTTTTTCAAAGAAAACAGGTGGCTAAATATGTTTCTAAGCCTTCAAAAGAAAAATTTCCTTGGTAAATCTATCATTCTTGAAGCCTCCATGTGTCTTCTATCCTTCAAAATTATCTTCACTACTATTTCCATTGAGGAGCCCTACTGTTTTGTGAAAGAAACTGTTTTCAAAAGGCCTCCATTTTCTCCTTTTCACTCCCACAAAATCCCCATTTTCATCCTTGTTTCTTTCAAATAATCCCTCAAAAAACACCCTCATTTAACCTCTAAATCCTCCTAACCATCTTAAAACCTGATATTCTCCCTTATTTGGTTTTGAAAATCCCCTCTTTCATCTATCAGAATCATTACTTGGCCTTAAAAATCCTTGTTTTTTGGCCTAAAACACCCTTTTGCATTATAAAGTTTTTTAGCCCCCAAGGGCTTATGGCTTTTAAACCCCTCGCCTCATATGACTATAGCCCCGCAATCGGGAGCTAAAGGGCCAAGAAACCCCCATTTAAAACTTGTCTTCTGTTTGTTTTATTATGTCCCGATGTTATCGTTTGAAATCAATCAGGACCGTTGATCTGCAGAGATCAATGGCCATCGGGCATCCTTCCTCCGTTCGTTCACCCGCTCATACACTCCTCGTCCATTTCATCTTTGAATCCTCGTCGCTCGATCATCAGATCCGACAGTTCACACTTAAGCCGCCGTTCACCCCGCGACAAGCCACCTTACGTCACTACCGAGCCCCACCATATGTTTCACCCGCACACATTGCTGCCTATCACGTGCAACCCACGCCGTCCGATCTGACACTCTAGATCTGACAGTTTCTATCCAATATCGCAAAATTTTTGCGCCCAAAGTTTAACGTTTCAAAATTGCGCGATATGGGCGGTTTTCATTTTCCACGTGTCAGTCAGTGTATGGAATCACGCTCCAAAAGGAAATACCGCCTCCCTCCCATTTTTTCATGCGAAAACCATTACCAGTTTTCTGCCTTACCGCTACCCTCCGCATCGTTGCCTTTCGCATTTTTTCCCAGCCATCGATCTCTGAGATCGGACAATTCTGATTTAATCTCGCCCCCATCCATTTTCCACCTAATCTCCCAAATGAATTCACCAAAAAATCTCCACCATTGATCATACTAATCCAACGGCCCCTGTTCACCATCGTACCCAGACCTCCATTTTCACTTGGTTAGCTACTCTGCCAGGATTTTCCCCCATTTTTTCGCTGTGCTCACATTTTCCCTCACTGCTCCTCCACCCTCACGAGCCTCCGAAGCAGTCATCCTCAACCCCGCTGGTTTTTATAATGTCTTTCATTTTTTGCAGGTTTCAAAGTGGTGATGAATCCATACAGTCTCCACAGTCACAAACAGGTGACACATAACACAAAAGGACCATCACAGAGCCGAAGATCACAAAGGAAGAAATCCCTGAGAAGGTTTAAAACATGTTTTATTGAATATCGGGTTATTAACCCTGACATAAACCCTCAAGTGCCTCTGTAGCCTGTATATTCACACAAACGGGTTAGCAGAAGTCTAAAAGAGTATCAGAAGAAGATTAATGCACAATATTGAAAACTTAATGCCTAATCCACAATTAAGTCAAGGGACACAGTTCGAAGATCATAAAAGATGACCAAGGAAGGCTTAATGAGGCCTAAAGCACACATCAAGCCATATCAGTGATTTAATATCAGCAAAATGTTCTTTTCCCTAAGAAGGACCAATTCACACGGCCTACTCCATTCCTCATCAAGCACCAGAACAGTTACTACTCTCACAGAAGTCCTTAAAACTATCATTGCATTAGTTATAAGGCATGGAAGACCTGAAAGACAAATATTCACATTTCGTATCTCAGAGTATAAACAAAGTACTACAGCCAGAAAAGTACTTCCAAGAACATACTCTCGGGGTTATTGTCAACTTGACAAAGACCCCTAATTCATCTAAAGGGTATTGAAAGTTAATGAAAAATATTAAAACAAAATGGGCTTCGAAGACATTTCTCCCTATGTTTTAATGAATCATTTAAGTTATATCTACCACTACTATCACTCTTTCACCTATAAGAACCCATGTAAATTACATTGAAAATGTTGGTTGGTTGTTGGAAAATCACTGATTGTAAGCTGTTTTACCGAGTTAGAGTTTTGTGAGTAGTAGTTGTAAATAGGCTGGGAGATGATTTCTAGATGATAGCAAGCTATTGGACAAGAATGTATGTGACTGGTTTTTCTCTTCTAATATGACAAGCATGCTCATTGGATCCTGATCTAAATCGGTGGTGATGTGTCCCTTCTTTGTTATTGTTTTCCCTCTGTTTTACATCATGTTTCATTTTATCTTATAAGAAACAGTAATTTTAGCTTAGGATATACTGCTGCAAGTACCCTAATGTTTCTTGCACTTTCTTATCTTTAATGTTTTTTGCTATTCGTGTATCTAAGAACAAATTCAATATAATTTAACCAGTCAAAGAGTTGGTTTTCCCATACTTACTGATGTATGAAATTAGAGTTTGTTTCCTAGATATTCTTGTTTGGGTCAGCTGAAAGAATTAGGAAATAGGGAGATTTAGAGTTAGCCTTGTCCCCTAGGTGAATTTTCCAACAGTTAGCCTTTCGAAGATCCCTTTGAGTTGAATGCCAAAAGCAGAGAAGGTTAAAAGTCTTTCTTTGATCTTAGACTTCACTCTTTGTTCAAACTTAAGTGTTTTCTACTGTTTGAAAGTAGTCAGGAGGACTGCTGGATTATTGTCTTCGGAGTTAGCCTCATCAGGAGTTTTGATCATTGAGGTATAAGGTATGCCCTGTCCCTTGACTTACTCCGAAGTGATCACTTTGGAAGGTTTTCCTTGTCATTCCCATTCATTTCCTTATTGTTTCATCCCATACTATCATCTTAAGAGATCCTCTGTTTTAGATGACTAGCCCTTTGAAAGCCTTGGGTATTTGAAATTGCAAGTAAACCCTTTCATGACCCCATTTCCCAATGGACTTGTGTTCTCTTTGAATTATCTCTCCATTGCCAAAAATCCTTCTCTACTCATTCCTTTACCTTAAATTGAACCCTTCTTTCATGTTTCCCAACCAAACAAACAAAACAAAACCCTTGTTCCCTATAACTAGCCTAATACCTTAAATTGACCTTGAAAGATATATTATTCTTTACCTTTATAGAGAGATCCCTCTCTGGATCTAGGAGGGCTAGATCCTGAGATCCCAAAGTAGTTTAATGTTGTCTTGTCATTTGGTATTGCCAAATTTTCCAAATCACAGGAACCCCAACATAATGGCGACTCCACTGGTGAATTCTGAGTAAGTTATACCTGATACACTCTTGGGACGTCAGAAAACCCCTTGATTCAAGAATATTTGGTGTGTTATCCAGTTGAGTCCCAAACATAATGGCGACTGCACTGGGGACTCTTTGAGTAAAACACTCCTTAAAACATCTCTAAAAACTCAAAGAAGACCAATTAGCCTCGATTTGGTATAGATTGCTGATGGTGGATAGCAGCCTGCTTCAAAACATTCTAAACCCTCCACCTGGCGACTCCACAGTTCCTAAATGACCAAAAGACTCCACTAGTGATCAGTAGGTCTGCTGATTATCTCTGTTTTCATAAGACTCCACTGGGAGACCAGTTTCATCACAACATCACACGTACTAAAGGAAACACATAGGATTAAGCTCCTTTGTTTAAGACTAGATTGCCTCTTGAAGATCGTCATATCTTGTTGGCTTTCTCTTTTTTGGATTTGGAACTTAACATACTGGCTTCAAGAAGAATCCATACTAGAGCTTATCCTGATCCAAACCCTCCTGAAATAGTTGACAATCCAGAAAGCATTCTTTGGAAGTCTCTCACACCTAGGGATCCAACTATTATCAGACCCATTCATAGAGCTAACTCAGCACCTGAAAACCTTGTAGCTCTATCAGATACTCAAGTCGACTTAGATTTACCAAGTAATTTACCAAGAACTAAGTCATTCAATGGTATAAATCAGACAGAATTTGAGCCTCCAAGTTCACCACCACATAGTGGTCAACATATTAGTGACAGAGAGACCCCTACATCGACACCTCCTGATATTCACCTCATTCATAACTTGGGTCTCTCTCACCCTAAGTCTGCTCAACAGTCTGTGGTTGGTCCAAGCAGTTCTGCCACCCATATACCTGCTGCTCAAGCTACTCCTTTACCTCCACATAATCCTACCATGGCAACATGGTATGACCCTCTAGTCCTCCCTGCTCAATTAGCTTCCTTACCCCAATGATATCAGACCTCTATTCCATTATATGAAGCCACAGGCTCAATCACTACCTCACAACACATAGACAAAATGAATGACTACTGTGATAGAAATGAGATAGCTGATGAGACCATAAAACTCAGGCTGTTTGCTCAAAGTCTTGGGGGAGAAGTTAGGAAATGGTTTAAAAATATAGCTCCACATAGCATCCAGGGCCTCCCAGCCTTTCATCAATCGTTTCTGAACAAATGGGAAGTCAGGAAGAAACCTCTCCAAACCTTGTCTGAATATGAGAACATTAAGAGAAATGTGGGAGAAGGGGTCCAAGAATATTGTGCTAGGTACAATAGTATTTACAATGCTTTACCAGCCCACATGAAACCTCCTCAAGGGTTAGCCCTCATGAAGTTCCTTGATGGATTCAATCCTGAGATGGCTTACCAACTAAGGGAAAGAGACTATAACACATTAGAGGATATGCAAAAAGGGGCAGTGAGTGTGGAGGCAATCTTAATTTCCAAAACAGCCAGGATGAGGGCTGAAAAGAAGGTAACCTATAGGGAATACACCACAGTTTCCACATCTGATTCCAAATTAGATAATCTAGCCAAAAATGTGGATAGGATAGAAAAAATGATGGAAAGGTTAGCTGTCCAAGCCAGTAATCAGAATAGAAACCAATCTCAAAACCAGAACCAAAACTTTAGGAGAAACACTCCTCCCAATAGACAAAGGGACTCTAACCAACAAATTGTACCTCCATTCCAGGAAAATTTCCTAGATGAGGACGAGGGAATAATAGAAGAGTCAGAGGGGACTATTATAAACATGGTGGAAGTGGATAACCAAGATCACACCTACTTCTCATAAGAAAACCAGACCTCATACGCACATTGGGATGGGGAAGGGTTAGAATCTGAAGACTATAGATTAGGATTCGAGAATGCCATCATGCAGGTCCGAGAACAATATGATCTCAGAAGAAAAAAGAACCCTAAAGCTCCCAAACCAAAAACCTTTGAGATCACTATTAAGAAAAGACCTGAAAAAACTCCTAAAGGGACTGCTAAAAACAACAAAACAACAGCTGAGAGTTCTGGAAAAAACAAGGACAAAGACATCCAAATTATTGATAAACCAAGACTAGAAACCAGTAGCACTAGCATTTCAGCTGGTGCCCTTGAAAAAACAGTTTCAAATAATGTACATAGTGAGGATCAACAAGCTGATTTTGTTAATAAATTAGTGACCAACAAAACATAATTGAACCTTTCAAAGAACCAATTTCCTTTCAATCTGGAAATTGAAATTGCCAAAATCAAAATTTTTGTCCCTCTCACTGAGTTGGCCACCCAGGATGTATATAAATGTCAAATCTTGAAAGCTTTAAACTTAGGAGAAAACAATGACTCTGTTAACTTGAATGATGATCAACCAGCTCTCTTGTTTGGCCCAAAAATTGAAGGAAAATTTCAGGAAGGAGTAGTGCCTCCTTTCTATGTCAGTCTAAATATCCATGACAAGATCCTACACAATGCTATGCATGACTTAGGAGCTTCACACAACTTCATGCCAAAAGTGATCATGGAAAAATTAGGCTTAGAGATAACCAGACCATATAAGGATTTATATTCTTTTAACTCTAGCAGAGTGAAGTGTTTGGGCCTAATCAAAGATCTCTGTGTAAATTTAACCCAGATCCTAGCCAAGTGCATGGTAATGGATGTTGTAGTGGCTGATGTACCCCCCAAGTATGGCATGTTGTTGTCAAGATCATGGGGTGTTAAGCTACAGGGTACAATGCAAATGGACATGACATATGCCACTATCCCTGTTTTCAGCCAGCTTAGAAGACTATATAGGGAAGCACACATGAAATTTATGGTAAGCAGCCTAGATAAACCAGAAAATTCCCCTCTTTACTCTGTCCATACAGACCTAGACTCTTTTATCCTTTACAATGATGAGTTTACAGATAAGCAAGAGCTAGAGAATAAAAATCTAAACAACAGAGTAGAGACCACAAATCCAA
Source organism: Pinus albicaulis (assembly GCA_034641835.2). NCBI lineage: Eukaryota > Viridiplantae > Streptophyta > Pinopsida > Pinales > Pinaceae > Pinus > Pinus albicaulis. The sequence goes on from CM076570.1 coordinate 1,268,161,485, forward strand.
ACATAATGGTGACTCCACTGGGGAGAACCCTGAGGAGACTGTTATTTTAGACATCTTTGAGAGCTTAGAGGACCAATTAGCCTCGATTTGGTATAGACTGATGATGGTGGATAGTAGCCTACTTAAAAACATTTTAAACCCTCCACCTGGCGACTCCACAGTTCCTAAGTGACCAAAATACTCCATTGGTGATCAGTAGGCCTGCTGATTATCTCTATTTTCACAAGACTCCACTGGGAGACCAGTTTCATCACAACATCATCCATGTTAAAGGAAACTATGAGTATCGGTTTTCTTTGACCAAAGCTGTTTTCCTCTAAAGATTGTCACGTCCGGCTAACTTTCCTTTCTATCGGTCTAAAATCAGCATAGTGGCTTCTCCACATCCCAACACAGCAAAGACCAAGTCACTTCACTAATGGAAGACTCTAAACAATTTGTAAAAATGCAGTCAAGTTTCATAGCAAAGTTTCATTATATAATATCAAGTGACCTGGCAGAACTTGAGTGGGAGGACCTTCCAAAGGCTATCCTTCTCAGCTCAAAATTCAATGCTAAACTTGAGCTTAAGAAAATTTTCTTAGATTTGGTGGTTGAAAGGTATAAAAATGAGATTGAAATGTTGAATTCACAAGAACAATCATACCAATTGAGGGACCCCAGAGCATTTTTGGAGAGTCTCCCTCCCCCTAAGCAAGAAATAATTACACTGCTTGTTGATGTGCAGGAAGAAGATGATTGGGCTTTCAAGAGCCACACTAAAGATGTAGTGATCAAAGCTGTCAAGGATGCAGATAGACTACCAGTCACGGAAGGCCTAAAGGAAGAAATTTTACATCATGTGTTCATTTTTCCTGTGACAGAGTATATGGAGGCCCTGATTGGCTCAAGTTCCCAAGCATCGATCCTCTGCAAGAGCCAGATACATTAGGAGTGGTCACCACTGGTGCTGGCCTTGGTTTTGAAGAGCCACATTCAAAGTACCCTGTGGTTATCTCTGACAAGCAGTTAGATTTTCTACCCTTTTCTGCTACTACTTAACTGGCTGCACTGGCACTATTGTATCATATAAAACAACAGAGATTTCCAAGATAGGTTAGGGTAGGTAGGAACCTTAATAAATCTCAACCTATGAGCATTTAGTTAGTTTTGATTTTACTTTGAAAGAAAAATTCAAAAAATATACAATATATATATATATATATATATATATATATATATATATATATATATATATATATATATAGAAAGAAAAGGTTCAGACAAGCTCAAATCTTGAACCTATGAAGTTATAAAAAGAATGGCTCAAATCAAATCAAAACCTGAGCCAGAGAAAGAGGAAGAAGGTTGGTTCTAACATGCTCAAAACTTGAACCAGTAAAGAAGAAGAAAACAACTCTAACAGGGTCAAAATCAGAGCTGGAATGAAGAAAGAAAGGTGACTCTAAAAAGCTCAAAATTTGAGTCACAAGAAGAAGGAAGGATGCTCTCAAATTGCAGGACTTCAAGCCTTCCTAATTTTGTTTTAATTTCTGCAAGGTTTTAGTTCATGTGCAGCTTGTCTTTATGCCATGGACCCACAACAAATCAGACAGTCTAATCATGGTTTGGCTGTGTTTCAATTTCTATTTTAGAATGTAGAGAATGAAAATCTGCGAGACAGTTTAATCCTGGCAGATATTAGTTTAGGTAGAGAAACTTACAAGTTCAACTACTTATTCTGAACTCATGGAGAAATAAGGGTAGAATTAGATTAGTTTTTCTTTCAATAAAAAATAATGATGAGGAAGGTCTGCAAGTCTAAATGCACCTTGAAGAAAAAATGTTAGGACAGTAGGATGGGTAGGTAGTTGTTTGGGGAAGTATTGCTGCTGATATAATGCTTTTCACTCATGTAGCAACTGATCAAAGAAGAAAAAGATGGTCAAGGAACAAGCTCTGGCCTACTTCCAAAGATTATATCTGAGATTCTTGACACCTTCAAGAAGATTCCATCCCCATGTGGAGCCACTGTTAGCCACCTATAATATTTTGTCAAAGCAAATAGGTGGCTAAATATGTTTCTGAGCTTTCAAGAGAAACATTTCCTTGGTAAATCTATCATTCTTGAAGCCTCCATGTGTCTTCTATCCTTCAAAATTATCTTCCCTGTTGTTTCCATTAAGGAGCCCTACTGTTTTGTGAAAGAAATTGTTTTTAAAAGGCCTCCATTTTTTCCTTTTCACTCCCACAAAATCCCCATTTTCATCCTTGTTTCTTTCAAAGAATCCCTCAAAAAACACCCTCATTTAACCTCTAAATCCTCCTAACCATCTTAAAACCTGATATTCTCCCTTATTTGGTTTTGAAAATCCCCTCTTTAATCTATCAGAATCATTACTTGGCCTTAAAACTCCCTGTTTTTTGGCCTAAAACACCCTTTTGCATTATAAAGTTTTTTAGCCCCCAAGGGCTTATGGCTTTTAAACCCCCCGCCTCATATGACTATAGCCCTGCAATCGGGTGCTAAAGGGCCAAGAAACCCCGATTTAAAACTTGTCTTCTGTTTATTTTATTATGTCCCGACGTTATGGTTTGAAATCAATCAGGACCGTTGATCTGCAGAGATCAACGGACATCGGGCATCCTTCCTCCGCTCGTTCACCCGCTCATACGCTCCTCGTCCATTTCATCTTTGAATCCCCGTCACCCGATCATTAGATCCGACGGTTCACACTTAAACCATCGTTCACCCCACAATAAGCCACCTTATGCCACTACCGGGCCCCACCATATGTTCTGCGCGCACACATTTCTGCCTATCACGTGCAACCCGCGTCGTCTGATCTGACACTCTAGATCCGATGGTCGCTATCCAATATCGTGAAATTTTTGTGCCCAAAGTTTAACGTTTCAAAATTTCGCAATATGGGCGGTTTTAATTTTCCACGTGTCAGTCAGTGTATGGAATCGCGCTCCAAAAGGCAATACCGCCTCCCCCCCATTTTGTCACGCAAAAACCATTACCAGTTTTCCACCTTACCGCTACACTCCGCATCGTTGCCTTTCACGTTTTTTCCCAACCGTCGATCTCTGAGATCGGACGGTTCTGATTTAATCTCGCCCCCATCCATTTTCCACCTAATCTCCCAAATGAATTCACCAACAAATCTCCACCGTTGATCGTACTAATCCAATGCCCCTGTTCGCCGTCACGCCCAGACCTCCATTTGCACATGGTTAGTTGCTCTGCCAGTATTTTCCCCCATTTTTCCGCCGCTCTCACATTTTCCCTCACTGCTCCTCCACCCTCACGAGCCTCTGAAGCAGTCATCCCCGCTCCTGCTGGTTTTTATAATGTGTCTTTCATCTTTTGCAAGTTTCAAAGTGGTGATGAATCCATACAGTCTCCACAGTCACAGACAGGTGACACATAATGCAGAAGGACCATCACAGAGCTGAAGATCACAAAGGAAGAAATCACTAAGAAGGTTTAAAACATGTTTTATTAAAGATCGGGTTATTAACCCTGACATAGACCCTCCAGCACCTCTGTAGCATGTATATTCACACAAATGGGTCAGCAAAAGTCTAAAAGAGTATCAGAAGAAGATTAATGTACAATATTGAAAACTTAATGCCTAATCCACAGTTAAGTTAAGGAACACAGTTTGAAGATCATAAAAGATGACCAAGGAAGGCTTAATGAGGCCTAAAGCGCACATCAAGCCATATCAGTGATTTAATATCAACAAAACGTTCTTTTCCCTAAGAAGGACCAATTCACACGGCCTACTCCATTCCTCATCAAGCACCAAAATAGTTACAACTCTGACAGAAGTCCTTAAAACTGTCAGTGCATTAGTTATAAGGCATGGAAGACCTGAAAGACAAATCTTCACATTTCGTATCTCAGAGTATAAACAGAGTACTACAGCCAGGAAAGTACCTCCAAGAACATACTCTCGGGGTTATTGTCAACCTAACAAAGACCCCTAATTCATATAAAGGGTACTGAAAGTTAATGAAAGATATTAAAATAGAATGGGCTTCGAAGACATTTCTCCCTCTATTTTAATGAATCATTTAAGTTATATCTACCACTACTATCACTCTTTCACCTATAGGAACCCATGTAAATTACATTGAAAATGTTGGTTGGTTGTTGGAAAATCACTGATTGTAAGCTGTTTTACCGAGTTAGAGTTCTGTGAGTAGTAGTTTTAAATAGGCTGGGAGATGATTTCTGGATGATATCAAGCTATTGGATAAGAATGTATGTGACTGGTTTTGCTCTTCTAATATGACAAGCATGTTCATTGGATCCTTATCCAAATCAGTGGTGATGTGTCCCTTCTTTGTTATTGTTTTCCCTCTGTTTTACATCATGTTTCATTTTATCTAATAAGAAACAGTAATTTTAGCTTAGGATATACTGCTGCAAGTACCCTAATGTTTCCTGCACTTTCTTATCTTTAATGTTTTTTGCTATTCGTGTATCTAAGAAAAAATTCAATATAATTTAACCAGTCAAAGAGTTGGTTTTCCCATACTTACTGATGTATGAATTTAGAGTTTGTTTCCTAGATGTTCTTGTTTGGTTCAGCTGAAAGAATTAGGAAATAGGGAGATTTAGAGTTAGCCCTGTCCCCTAGGTGCCTTTTCCAACAGTTAGCCTTTCGAAGATCCCTTTGAGTTGAATGCCAAAATTAGAGAAGGTTAAAAGTCTTTCTCTGATCTTATACTTCACTCTTTGTTCAAACTTAAGTGTTTTCTACTGTTTGAAAGTAGTCAGGAGGACTGCTGGATTGTTGTCTTCGAAGTTAACCTCATCAGGAGTTTTGATCATTGAGGTATAAGGTATGCCCTGTCCCTTGACTTACTCTGAAGTGGTCACTTTGGAAGGTTTTCCTTGTCATTCCCATTCATTTCCTTATTGTTTCATCCCATACTATCATCTTAAGAGATCCTTTGTTTTAGATGACTAGCCCTTTGAAAGCCTTGGGTATTTGAAATTGCAAGTATAGACTTTCATGACCCCATTGCCCAATGGACTTGTGTTCTCTTTGAATTATCTCCCCATTGCCGAAAATCCTTCTCTACTCATTCCTTTACCTTACATTGAACCCTTCTTTCATGTTTCCCAACCAAACAAACAAAACAAAACCCTTGTGCCATATAACTAGCCTAATACCTTAAATTGACCTTGAAAGATATATTATTCTTTACCTTTATAGGGAGATCCCTCTCTGGATCTAGGAGGGCTAGATCCTGAGATCCCAAAGTGGTTTGATGTTGTCTTGTCATTTGGTATTACCAAATCTGCCAAATCACAGGAAACCCAACAGCTTTTGTGGTTATTTTTATGCTTCATCGCTACCTGCATTGGGTTCAAATAGTCGGTGGTTGTTGCGTCTCTGTATATTTTTTTCATGGGGTGCAGACAACAAATCATCGAGAGGTCATTTTTTACTGTGGCTAAGGTTCGTGATTTAGTTGTCATCCTGGTGACTGGTTTGATTCATGTGCATGTGGATACATGTTTTGCACTTCTTTCTGGGATCACTTTTAATGCCCCTCACTAGTTAATCTTTACCAATTACCCTGGGGTTAAAAATTTGGATATTGTTGCTTCTCTGCATGCTTGCATCTAGATGCGGGGGTAGCAATCTTTTTAGAAATTATTAATGTTTAAAAGTTTCTAGGGTCTATGTTTCCCTAGTTTTTGCAAATCAAATGTCTGCAATGGCTCTTCCTGTAAAATATACAGGGCCATAAATTTGTTCCATACACAGGTGGGGATTGTGGTATGCTCTCCATTAAGTTTAGATAAAGACAGTATAATGGAAAATACCTTTTCAAAACCTCATTGCTACAGGTTCTATAGCAACGTAGGGGGTAGATACTTGCTCAAAGAGTATAAATAATTAGAGTAATTTTAGAGCTTAGCATGTAAATTTATAGTCAAGGGAACAATTGTGCATTCATCTTTGGGTCAACCTTTATACTAAATCTACTCTATTCAGATGATACTATTACTTGTGTGTATTGTTCTATTACTTTTGTGCATTGTTATTTTTCTTTTTGTATATTATATATTTCTTTCAAACTATTTGAGATTATTTGAATTGAAGCTATAGTTATGGAGATTGGGATCCTAGTTTGTAGATTGCACATATTTAGAGTATTCTTAGGGATAGCATTCATTGATCGGTTAACTTATGGACCTCAAATTGGCTATTTAAGTCAGCCAATAATTGAGAGTGTTATAACACTCTATAAATATTTTGTTAGGAGTTGCATTGTGCATTTGTGTGTGTCAAAATCTGCAATTAGAATCTCATCACTAGTGAATGTATAAATTCTTGCAGTGGATGTGTCTTTGATAATCTTGAATTAATTAGCATTTTATACTATGCTATTTTCTAATCTATTATTGAAATATGGAAAATTGAATAAATGATTTTCCCTGAGAGTTGTTATAGATGTTTATGCATAAAACCTTCACAAGGGTCATCACGCTCTGACTATGTCTATAGAGAAGATGTTTGTCTTTGTAGGATGAGAAGTTACTTGTGTAGGGAATTATGATATGCATAAATATACAAAGTTAATTTTGGAAATATTACATTTCTTTCTGATCTAGCACCTCAAATTATATGACATAGTTGTGCACTGTGTTGTTATTTTTGTAGGCTAATGCCCCAAGAATTAAGATCAACCTGCACTAGGAAGTGATCTCCTTGTATAATGGCATTTTGTATTCAAACTGCACCATGTGGTTAATGAAAATTTCCAGTGAGAGGTGGAGTGCAAAAGTGTCAAGGAGGCTTTTTAAATGGTCGTCAACAATGTATCATGGCGAGGCTTCTGCAACATCAGGGCTGCTAAGTAGTGAACCCCCTGAGATTGAGCTTTCTGATTATCAAAGATTGCCAAGTGGTGACATTGAAAATCCTTCGGACCTTCTTAAGGGTGAAAGAGTAAAAGTGGGTCCAATTTCAGATCTAGATCACTTTTTTGAACGTTTATACAATTACTATTGTGAAAAGAGGCTTTGGTGTATTGTGACTCGGTGGATAGTTGAGATTTCATGTTTGGGCTTCACCATTGGTGTCTCAGGCTTGATCTTATTATTTTTGGATTGGCACAGTCTCAGAAAATGTGGACTTGCAATTGGATCAGGCAGTAAGCCTTGTGATCTTGCTAAGGAGGCATTCCATAAGAATCCTTTTAGGCCATTTACTGATTTCACTGGGGTGGTGGTTGTATATTTAGGGATATTTTCATTATACTGGATATTCTGTTTTCTGAGATTTTCGCCCAGCTGAAAGAAACACTTGAGATTCACGATTTTTATAAGAACAGGTCCTCTCTCTCTCTCTCTTTGATAAATGGATTTTAGATTAGCATTTAAGTTTATGTTCTACAAAAGCAGAGTAATATGCATTCAAAAGACTAGAGACATTGTTGTGTGTGCCTCTTTTGCAACCTCAAAATTACAGATCGAGAAATACACACAATCTCCTAGTCATCTGTGTTGGAAAAGACCGTTCAATTTCAAAGCATTCAACGACTCTGTGTTGTCAAATATCTTTAAGCTCATGATGTTGTAATGCGTATCATGCGCAAAGACAATTTATTAATCGAGATGTTGAACAAGGGTGTGCTTGCCATGCCTATTCCTTGGTGGGTTCCTAGTGCAGGTCCTGTGGTTCATAAAGCTAATGGCACTAAGAATCGCCTAATGTTGACAAAGACTCTGGAATGGACCCTAAACTGGTGTATATTGCAAAACATGTTTGACAAGTTTGAACCATATCACTTTGACTCAAGATGTCTTTTGCAGCATAAATACTCATATGTAAGTAACAAATTGTGATATGATTTTTTTCTGAATTAATGTATGCTTTGGAAGGGTACAATAGCCTCGTGATTGCTTTTCAGGTTAATTTTTCCCTCATTGAAAATACTTTGATTTCATTTTAAATTCTTTCATATGCATGTCTATTCATTAAAGAATGAAAAGGGAAATTTTAAAAAGCTCCTAATAAATTCCAATTCTTTTAGGTTGTTTCATTGCCATCTTGAAACACATACATATGTACATATACAGTGTGTGTGTGTGTGTGTGTGTGCTTAAAGAGGAGAGAGAGAGATTTATATTGAAATTTTAGTTTTTTTCTTTTCCATGAAACACATATCAGGTACTACCCCTTCTTCTGAGGATGGTACCCAGGGTAAAGCACATTCCCCAGAAGCTCATGGCATTCTGAACAAAGGGATAAGGCTATCAAAACAATATGCTCACTAAGAGCCCAACATTGCACTTGCAAGAATTGAAGCTGGGTGGGGAGGATAATGATCATTCCTGCCAACCACTTGACCTAGACACAATGGACCATCTTGGAATATGTCATAGATCATTCAACATTAAAGACATAACTAATAGCACTCACATCTTGCATGTATTTGTAAGGTATAGGTTGATTAAGAGAGAAAATGATATGCCGTCTAGCTCCGCTCAATCTCCTCTTGGCTAGTGTTTCTAGTTGTTGCTGTTGCATTTTATTTGGAATCTTTGTTGCCTCCCTAGGGCTAGGACAACCCTCCTTGGTACTGATCGAGTTGGATGATTCCACTCATGTCACAAGTCTCTAATAATTTGTCCGACCTTTCTTTTGATCATCAAAATACATTTCTTGAAAATTTATTAGCTGCCTTATTGATGCTTGTGAATAGGGAAAATTTTAGGGGCTAGTATTCATAGGTGGGCTAATTTTCTATACTTTTTCCAAAAAAAATATTCACCAATTTCCGTTATTTTCTAAAATTAATTCGCCCAAATTTTATAGTATGAAATTATTTTACCTTAAGAATTGCCAAGACCTTATATAGACTAATATAATATAATCAAAATTTTAGATATTTTTACAAAAATATCATCAAACATTTTAATTTTTTTCTATTCTAGATTACTGAGATTTGCCAAGGTTTCTAAACTTTCAAATAGATGTCCATCCTTAAAATTTTCCCTCCTTGTGAAGCTTCCCCCAACAAGCCAATTTGTGAAGAAGGAAATGATCCCATCTCTGTTGTTCTAGACCTCAGAAACTTGATGGAAAGTGTCCATCCTCACAGGATGAGCATTGATATGTAAATTCACTAGATTGCGTCATAGTCCAATTGTAATAGATATATGGATCTCAGATTGTTGGGCTCCAAATATGCAGGGACAACTCTTTGTTTTTTCACTTTGAAGAGGTGTTTTTTGCTTTCTTGTTGATGTCTGAAGAAGATTAGGATTTAATCTTTTGCTCAGGTCTTTATTTTATAGGATTCTAGGCACTTCTGCATTGTATCTAAATCCTTGGTCTCTAAACTTCAATCCAATGGAGGAATTATCCTAGTTTTGTTATGGGTTTGCATCCCCTTTTTTTGTTGATCTTTTGGGACAAGGCTATTTTAAAGGATATCGATGGTGACTTTGGGAAGTAACTTGAAGTTGCAAAACACAAGGGATGCCAATTTTTGTGTCTTGTATTTGTGTTGAAGTCAAGTTGGATAAAGGTCTCGTGGATGCCATTCCTTTATAGCTGGATGAGAGGATCTTCCTACAAGAATTGTATTACTATCAACTATCTTTAAAGTGTAATATTTGCCACAGATTTGGGCATTTTTTTAGGAATTGCTAGCAGGATGCTCATTCTGCTCCTAATCAATCTTAGGGGAACAAGGAACAAAGCAATGAAGAGGATCAATCTCAATTTAGGCTAGTGATGATTAATAAGAAAATACAATTTGTACAATCAAAGAATCAAAAGCTCCCATGATTGATACAACTAGGTCCAATTGATTTCATGTTGTAGGAGTCTCAAAGATGTAAGAAGAAAACCAATTTATTCAATCAAAGAATCAAAAAGCTCCTAATATTGATCCATCTAGCTACACTTGATTTCATGCTCTAGGAGTCTCAAAGACATAAGAAGAAAAACAATTTGTACAATCAAAAAATAAAAAATATCCCAAGATTGACTTGTCTACCTCTAGCTGATTTCATGCTCTAGGAGTCCAAAGGTGTTCAGGACTGCTAAGGAAGGAGGGGAGTCATTTCATCAAATGGGCACACCCCAAGCACAAAGGCACATTGATTCCAAATGTAGTGTAAACCTCCAAGCAGGGTCCCCTATAGCAGAGGTGGAAAAATTCTATTTCAGTCACCTGATGACATCAAGATATTTAGACTACCCAAGACGAACAATAATCTGAACAACAACTAATTCATATGGTCACAGAAGAAGAGAGAAGAATGGAAAGAAAATGAGAAAGGGTTAGTCCTCAAAGTTATATTGAAAATAGTGCTCCCTTTCTCCTTTCCTTCGCTCAACCTGGGAAGGAAATGCAATCAAAAGTGAAGGGAAAAGGAGGCAAAAGAGACACTACCACATGTATCTAAAATTCACTATTAAGCTACAAGGAGTTAGCAAGAGAGAGGTGCCTTGTAAAAAATCTCCCTCGGATGCAAAACAATATGGTAACTAAGACAACTCTAATGTAGTGTGTATTACTTTTGTCAAATCTTATGTGAGCAATTTGTCTGGATTTATTCAAGAACTTTCAGAAACTGGGAGAAATGTAAAATGATTTTATTTGATTGCTCCCCATCTCTTTCTGGGGAGGGAAGCCGCCTATATGGAGATAGATCCCTCTTGTGTTGTACTTCTCTGCCATATGAGTAAAGCTGCAGCTTTTGATTGATTACAAATTAACCGTTCTGATTAGTTTCTTTTCTAAATAAGACACGTCTATATAAAATTAATATAACCAAACAATAGCTTGGCATGTAAAATTTGTAAGGTAGAGCTAGATAAATTAACACAGCCAAAAAAATGTTTTTGTGGGACTCTCCCTGACTGAAGTGTGTATGGTCTCAATAGTGTGCTCAAGAACCTGGCATATATCAGGAATCCCTGACATTGACATTCGGCAAGTGCATTGAAGTCATTATTTTATTGGGCTAATTTTACTTGTTCAAGTATCCTAGCAGTGAGACATTTTGTTGAGTTGTGGATAGGTAAAATAAAAAAGTAATGTATATTGGATTCTTCGTTCCCCAAATTGTGAGTGATTATGATTATGGTATGGTCGAGATTTTTTTTATTTTTTTTAAAATATTTTTTTGTTGTTGTCGGTATTTCGACAGCTCACTTAACTCATGAAATTCAGTAAAGAATTATGTCGTGGCTTAGTCCATAGTGTAAATATACTAATTACAACAACGGTATAACATATCAGTTGCAAAAATTAAACTTGTTTGTCACCAGAGCTGAACCATATTGAATGGATGTCAAAGAACAATTTTCCTCCCAGCTATAGGCAATCCATTAGGATAGCCCCTCGAGTTTGGGTCATGGAATGACACAAGAAAAGAGTCTTCTTCAATTTCCACTTTCCAAAACACATCACTCTAGCATAATGACATTGCAGTCACAGTAACACAAGATACCCATGATGTGTAGAAAATTCCATAAGGGAATGCATACCAAGTGAGGAGAAGAACAATGACAAACAATTCCATATCTAGTTCAAATTTTTCCATTTTATATCCCCCTTGCATGGTAGGCTAGTTGTCACCACACAAAAACCTAATTTGCATAGATAGCTACGTATCCTTTCTCTAATACTGAATTACTTCGTAAAGGGGGTATATAATGTTTGAGTCAGTAGGGGAAAGTCATGTGCCCCTCATCTTCACTCTAGCCATTTTCCATCTGTCAGCCCATGGTCGTTCTCATGTTCCCCTTGGCTATTCTATGTTTTGTATGTTAATTTATCAGGGACACTGACATGTTCACATCATTATCATAGGCCTCACCCAGGCCTTATTAACATCATATTTCATAGTCTAAATGATACACATTCACTAGCGGGGTCTTGGCCTTGGGCTCTCATTAGGAATCATTTTACATGGTCACTTTATATTTTTGCATATAAATTTTGTTTACAAGTCATTGGTACCCTTGAATCAGTACCAAGAAAGAAGTTAGTCATATATGCTAAACTGCACATATACATATTCAAACAATTCTCTATGGAAGCATGTTATTACAACTGCAGGAATAAAACAATTCTCTTTATCAAAACAAGCAATAGAATAAAGAGAGAGGAATAAATGCATAATGCTCTTAGTTTTAACCAATCAAACAAAGATTTATTTTTCGAAAGTACTAAAGACAAAACAATTTGGAGTCTTACCTGGCAAGAAAGAAGCTGAAGCTGAGTCAAACAATTTTCAATGGACTGTTGCACATTCTGAAGTTTCTCTTCCAATGCAGCAATTGTTGCATTAGTCTTAGTAAATTATAAACTCATATTATAGGCTAAGAAAATCACAAGTCCTCTTGTACAGTTCTATGTGATAAATCAAGCAGGGGTATTCTTTTAGTATTTCATGCTTCACGGTTTAGAGTTGATGGTTTTAAGGTCGAGGTTCTGAAATTTGAGAATGACAACAAAATAGATAGAAATATATGATCCTAATATTTCATTTACAAATTATTGGTGTGGTTATTTAATGGGCTAGAAAATGTCTCTTAGATTTTGAGACTGAAGTAATGAAGTTTTTATGACGGTGCGTGATGCATCGCAAATAAAACCGATCAACACTACTCCTTAGGGCAATGTAGTGTTGCTCATTATCACAACACAATGCATAACTTCCATTTAGTGCACTCCGTTAAGTCTTATTGCAATAATTATCCCATGGATGCATTTAATTCGCATTAAGACCCTCGCCTGTGTGATAATATTATATATAGGATGAGGCCCATGTCATTTTTACCTTTCTCTCTTGTATCTGAAGCCTTTATCTCATTGGTGAAAGAAAGCATAATAGAGTGTGTTATGGTGTTGGATATTACATTGATTCCAAGAGCTAGATTGTTATGTTAGTCATCGGGTAACTTCTTGCACCTTTCTTTATCATTTATTGTCTCTTGGTGCTTCACATTTCGTACGACCCTACACCTTCTAGCCTTTGACCTTCCAATGCCCCCCATTTCACTTTATATATAATTTAGTGCTACTCATTTCACATCTTTTGTTATTAAATTTCCCTCATCCTCTAAGCCTAGATTTCTATACACTCGACCATTTTATTCTTTTCCTTGTTATCATAGCATAGTTGTATGCATATCTCCATGCAATGGTGCCCCCTCTACTCAGCTCTTGTGCAACAATGTCGGGCTAATCTAAATCCCCTCGCAATCCTTTTTGTAATGGTGCAATATTTCCCATTAGATAACTTCCATTTCCTTACACAACAATGCTACCAAATCAAATTTCTACTGTGATTTTTTCCACCATTATCACTCTTCGCTTTCTTCTATGACACATTCTTCCTCTTGTCTATGAGCTACAACTCGAAGCTTAGTGTATGGCTTCCTCAGGATGGGAGTATATTTAATTTGCTAGAGATTCTAGCAGCCTCCATCACAAGAAACGTAAAATGAACCCAAAATCATAGTTTCAAGAACTCTTGGCTCCACAAAGTAGTAGAACACCGTGTCCTTCTACCATGTGCTGAAACTATTTAATGGATAATCAAGTGCAGAGAAACATATATAATATATAATTATTCGGTACATCCATGGTTTTTATGTATTAGCATACATATATCCTTGCATCACCAAATATTACAATCTTCCATGCTACCAGGTGTCCCTTACAGCTAAGTGATTTTGTGATTTTCCTCTAGCTATCAAGAATATCCTTAAGACTTGGTGGAAATATCCCAATAATTTTCGATATTGATCCGATGGGATATATCAGGAAAAGTTATTAAGAAAGGCATATAAGATGGTAGAAAAAATGTGTTGTAGATTCTATGGTAGGAACGATGAAAAAATGTTCAATAATTGGGTACCAATGATGTGCACCTCTACTTAGGACAGGAGTATATTTAATTTGCTAGAGATTCTAGTAAAATGAACCCAAAATCTGCTAGAGGGACAACAACCTAAATTTTACATGGAATCATATATATTGGATGTCAGATGTTCCAGGTGTCAATTTGAGTCCTGTTAAGGCGGTTTGCTGGAGTGTATTAACACTTCAATGATATTTAGGAGTGATAAAAGTTAGTATCCTAGAAGCTCTACTAGAAACATGTGACCACTTTACTATTTAGATGTGGTTAGGTGTTAGGTGGTTATACCACCTTAACCACTCAAGGATGCTATAAATAGGTAATAAGATACAAAGAAAGGACGTACAAGATATGTATAGTTGTTGCAGCATTAGATATAATCAATTCTTGATTTTCTCTCTCCACCACCTCTATCTCTAAATTCTTGCACAGGAGATAATAGCGACTTGTAAGCACATAATGTGAAAAATGATGAGTTTGGACTCATAATACCTACTGCATTTGAACTACAAGTATTTAGTCCTCTTTTAACAATATTCTTCCCTAAATCAGGATCATTTGGTCACAATATTTCCAACAAGTTTTTATCTCAAAACATAAGCACAATGTTTTAGAAGATATGCAAGAAACACTCTTAGTTTACCCATATAGTTTCTTTTTCTGAGACAGAAAAAAGGAGCTGGTATGTCATAACTGATAATACTGAATATGTTTGAACCAAAAACAGAGTAAATGTTTTGAGTAGCTGCTAAAAGGCATCAAGCAAAGGGTACAGAAGTTTGAATGCTTAGTTTGAAAGATTTCCATGGAGAATCCAAATGAATCCTGCCTTTACCGTAAGGTGATAGCAATCACATAAGGTTGGACGATTGTCAAGATGGATTTGGTGGAATTATACTTGCAAAATGAAGAAGATCTACATTTGGGGATGAATATAAGCCAAGATACAATGCATAACCAGGTTAACATCCTAGAGAACCAACAAGCACTGTAGCTGTTAGAGTGCCTTCGGGGATAGTGCTAGACTGGTATGTGATCTTTAAATTTGGTATTACTTCTCTGTAGAACTATCGAGTTGTAACATTTAAACTTTTACATTTTTTAGGGGTTGGGGGGGGATCTGATTTATTATTTGTGTTAGGAGGCTTTACTAGAGTGTATTAACACTTCAACAATATTTATAAGTGATAAAAGTTAGTATCCTAGTTACTATATTAATGCCATGTGACCAACATACCATTTAGATATCGTTAGGCCATAGGTGTTAGGTGGTTATAACACCTTAACCATTCACGGATGCTATATATAGGAAATTAGACACAAATTAAGGGTGTACAGGAGATGTAGAGGTGCTATGGTATTAAAGATATAATCAATTATTGATATTATCTCTCCACCATCTCTATCTCTAAATTCTTGCACAAGAGATATTAACACCTTGTAAGCACACAATATGGAAATGATGGGTTTGGACTCATAATAACTACTCCATTTGAACTACAAATATTTAGTCCTATTTTAACAATATTGTTCCCCAAATCAGAATTGATTCGTCGCAATATTTAAAACAAAGATTTAATATCAAAACATAAGCACAATGTTTTAGAAGATTTGCAAGAAACACTCTTAGTTTACCCCCATAGTTCTTTCTTATCTAAAGTAAGACATAAAAAGAGGAGTTGGTATGTCATAATACTGATATATTGGAACCAAAAACAGAGTAAATGTTTTGAGTAGCTACTAAAAGGCATCAAGCAAAGGGTACAAAAGCTGGAATGCTCAGTTTGAAATATTGTCATGGAGAATCCAATTGAAACCTGCTTTCATCATAAGGTGATAGCAATCACATAAAGCTGGAAGATTGTCAAGATGGATCTGGTGGAAATAATTTTTTGTTGCTGTCGGTATTCTGACGGCTAGTTTTTAAATTTTTTTTTTTTTTTCCATCGGTAATACGACGTTTTGATCCGTCGCTATAGCGACACTTAGTTTTTTTAAAACTGTTTTGTTCCGTCGATATTACGACGTTTACCTTTTTATTTTTAAAATTTCTTTTCGTCGATATTCTGATGTTTTCTTCTGTCGGTATTATGACGTTACTTTTTTAAAAAAATGTTTTTTGTTTCGTCGGAAGAGCGACGCTCAAAACATCGGTAATAGTGTTCGTTGGCATCGAAAATAGCGACATTTAGAAACGTTGGAATTGCGACAAACCGTGAATGGTCGGAAGAGCGACAGAAAATTTGAAATGTCGGAATTGTGACGACTTTATAAAAACGTCAGAAATACCATCGCAATACTGACGTTTAAGTAAAGTGTCGGAAGTCCAACGTGAGGAGAAACCATGTTTTGGTGCACCAAAAAATGTCGCTCTTGGGCCGCCTATGTGTCGCAAGAGCGACATTTTGGCCGTCAGAATTTGGGGAAAATATGCTAGTGAGTGTGATGGGATCAGTGTGGTACTTGGATAGTGGTGCATCTTTCCACATGACGAGAGAAAAAAAAATCCTTAGTAGCTTGGAGGAGGCGGATCTTTAGATGCACATTGGGATGGGTGATGATGGGAGGTATAGTGCTACTGGGATTGGTACAGTTAGTTTCCAAATATAGTCAAGTAAACCTTTCTTATTAAAAAGTTTCATGCATGTACCAAGCTTGAAAAAGAATTTAGTTTCAGTTGCTATGCTGGAGGATAGAAGATATGATGTGGTTTTCAGTGAAGGGAAAGCATTCCTTCATCACAAAGCCACAGGACATGTTAAGAAGATTAGGGTTCCTATGAAGAACCTCTACAAACTTGATGTAGATGGCTGCGCAGCATTGATGACTAAAGCAGACAGAGTGGTGAGCCGGGATGAGGGTGAGTTATGGCACATGAGATTGGGCCATCTACACCACAGTGCTTTGAAGGTCATGCAACAGATTTCTACGGGGCTTCCAAAGGGTACTCTTGCGCAGATATACACATGCAAGGGATGTACCATGGGGAAGTATACAAAAGCTGCTTTTCACGAGAAGGAGAAATGAGCAGCAGGAATCCTTGAGAGAGCTCACTCAGATGTGTGTGGACTATTCTATACATCTTCTATAGCAAAGAAACATGTATTATGTGATTTTTGTTGATGATTTTTCTAGAAAGTGTTGGATCTACTTCATGCAGAAGAAATACCAGACGTTCTCAAAATTTTGTGAGTTCAAAGCACTGGTTGAGAAAGATACAGGGAAGAAGGTGAAGGCTCTAAGGAGCGACAATTGTGGTGAGTACATCTTAATTGAATTCAAGAACTTCTATGCCAAAGAAGGAATTCAGAGAGAGTTAATTGTGCCTCATAACCCACAAATAATGGGGTTGCAGAAAGAAAGAACATAACAATTATGGGTGCGTGACGAGCTATGTTACATGATCAGGGCCTACCGTTGCATCCGTGGGAAAAAGCATGCAACATAGCAGTATTTGTGCAGAACCGTAGTCCTTATTGGATACTTGGCATGAGTACACCAGAGGAGGCTTTTTCTAGTAAGAAACTTGATGTTTCATATTTTAAATTTTTTGGCTCATTTGTCTATTTCCATGTGACCAAAGATTCCAGAAATAATATAGAACCAACAGTAGAGATTGGGATATTTTTGGGGTATACTGATACTCACCATAACTGTTGGGTGTATTTTTCAAACAACAGGATGACAGTTGTCAGACGGGATGTAAATTTGATGAGGAGAAATCCATGCGATTGTCCCTTGAGAGGGAGCTTGATTTGCATGTAGATGAGGAACTCTTGGTTCCAAAGGATGAACCTCAAGATGTGGAGCAGCCACATGAGGAGGATCATGGAGTGGCAGAAACCACTCATGCAGAGCCATCCACCAGACATGATAGGAGACACACCACAAAGGCTGACAGATTGAAACTTGATGCGACAGAACATGTAGGAGCACCTACATCATAATGCAGACATGGAAAGTCACCAGACAGGTATATCGGATACATGGCTCTTATGAGCAAGTGTATTGTGATAGAACCATATTCTTTTGAGGAAGCAGTGCAGTAACCAACTTGATTTGACGCCATGGTTGAGGAGTATGACTCCATCGTCAGGAACAGTGAATGGGAAGTTGTCCCAAGACCAGTTGGGAAGTTAGTGGTTGGATCTAGATGGATCTATAAGGTGAAGTAGGCAGCAGATGGGAGTGTGGAGAAGTACAAGGCTAGATTTGTAGCCCAAGGATTCTCACAGGTTGAGGGGATTGACAATGAGGATACTTTTGCACCAGTTGCATGGTACTCATCGATTAGATCTATCCTTGCCCTCTCAACGCAGATGGGTTGGTAGATACATAATATGGACGTGAAGACTGCATTTCTTAATGGAGTTATTGAGGAATAAGTGTACATTGAGAATCCAGAATTTTTTGAGACCTTTGACAGGGAGCCGCATGTGTTCAGACTCAAGAGAGCACTCTATGGGCTGAAGCAAGCACCTCGTGCTTGGTACACCAGGATTGACAACTATTTCACAAGGTTGGGCTTCTCAAAGAGTGAAGCAGATGCGAACCTGTACCGGATTGTGGTTGATGATAAGCTTTTGATTATTGTACTTTATGTAGATGATCTTATTATGATAGGTGATGAGATACTCATTACTTCTTGCAAAGATGATCTTGCAAGAGAGTTTGAGATGAAGGACATGGGACTCCTTCACTATTTCCTTGATTTGGAGATATGGTAGCGAATGGGGAGCTATTTGTTTCTCAAGGCAAGTATGCCAAAGAGATTATGAGGAAGTTCCACATGGAGAGCTGTAAACCCATGGAGACTCCTCTTGCAGTAAACTGGATGAAGGAGGATGCTACTTCAGGTGAGGTAGTGGATGCTACTGTTTACAGGAAGCTTGTGGGTTCACTCATGTACTTGGTGAACACACAACCAGACATATGCTACACAGTTAACCAGCTTAGTCAAGCTATGGTTAAGCCAACCAACTCTTTTGGAAGGTGGGGAAGCGTGCATTGAGATATCTCAGAGACACTACAAAGTATGGATTATGGTATAGATGGAAAAAGGGAGTGAAGATTCAAGGCTTCACCGATGCATATTGAGCAGGAAATCCATTAGACAGGAAGATCACATCAGGATGGATCTTCAGCATAGGATCAACAACAGTTTCTTGGTATAGCAGGAAGAAGAGATCAGTTGCACTCAGTTCAGCCGAGGCAGAGTACATGGAAGTCAATTAGGTAGCATGTGAGGCCATCTGGATGAGGAAGATACTTGTTGGTTTGTTTGGTCATAAGATGGATCTGACAGTGATACATTGTTATAACCAGAGCTGCATAAAACTCTCGGTTAATCCAGTATTCCATGACAGGTCCAAGCATATTGACATCTGGTACCACCATCTCAGAGATTGTGTTTAGACACACATTTTGTTACTTCATTACATTACCAAGGAGGATCAATATGCAGATCATCTAACGAAGGTGCTCACCAAGAGAAAATTCGAATACCACAGAGGCAGGATCGGGGTAACTTGTAATCCCTTTCTTGTTGAGAGGGAGTGTTGAAAACTCAACAAGAAATGTATGTCTAATTTAATTTTTCCTTAATTAAATTGGACAATAAATTGTAATCTTATCTCATAATCACTTGTAATAGTTAATTGAGTGTGATAGACTCAGTTATCTCATGAAATTCGAGTTGAGGGTGGTTGGTGAGGCATGTAGAGTGACTGTATTTGTTTTAGATTCCAAGTTGCAGTTAGTGTATTATTTTAATGCATGAGAAATCAATTAACTCAATTAAGTGAGTTAAAGTCAGTCTAACTAGTTGTAACTGATTGTTGCACTAATGAGAGGTCAAGTGAATTAAATCAGATTTAATTCACATGCAGTGATCTGTCAAAGTACTGATGATTTACTATTAATAATTGCATGCATGTCATTTTTGATGAAGACCCAGTTGATACAGAGGTTAAAGGGACGTTATCTATCAGTTGTATTATTAGTAAATTTCTGGCACACAATTAGACAACCATAGGATTTCCCATGATGTATTCTGCAGTTTTGGAAGGTTGAATTTCCTAATTAATAGGGATCAATTGTTCTTAGAATTGCGCAAGCAACGCAGGCTGAGTAGAGGTAGGAAATTGGCTAAGTGTTGGTCGATTTTGTTCGGATCAATGTGAGGCAGTTGGTAGAGTGCAGAAGACTCTTGTGAAAAGAGTGCATTGTATTTTTTCATGATTCCTTGGTTTATTATACAATAAAGATAGAGGGGTTTTTAGCAACAAGCTTTCCCTAGGAAAAATATCTATGTTGTGCGATTGATTTGCTTCTTTATCTTACTTGGTGTGATTGTGCGATCGTGTTTATTTTCCGCAAATATTGTACAAGGATTCAATATTTTGTTTTAGTATATTACATGATCAGATTGAATCCATTAGGATACATATTGTTTGTATAATTTCTACATGGGTTGTGCTAATGCCTCTAGTGTTTCCACTATGTTTGTTTGGTATTCTTTAGTCCAAATTTCCAATTTCACATTTGTATCGTTATGTTATATGTTCAAGGGAAGTCCTATCTAGAGTTGGCCATATTCAAGTATCATTAAACCATTTGTTTCGGTCATTCTTGTGTCAGTTGGCCACCAGCTCTTCAGATGATATCATCAAAAACCTCATCTTAGTGTTCATTTTGTGTTGAATGATGGGGGATACATCAAGGCCCTCCTTTGACAGATCTCTTACCATCGACATCAACACCTTATCTAAGATGTAGATCTAGATACAATCTAGTACATTAGAGCTTGTAGTCCTTGGTGGCAGGTTTCCTCATAGTTTATAATTGGTTTCCATAATTGGTCCATGTTAACTAATTCTACAAGTGTTAGTCATCATCTCATTAATTCATACTCTGTAGATTTGATAGGTGCCATGGGAACCATTTTTATCATTTGTGGTTTCCCTCGCATCTGTTAATGGGATAACTTAGTGTCTAGTAATCAAACGATCTATATGCATGTTAAACATCATCTCATTCACTCATATGTAGTATGTTTTTACCATTGGGACGAGTCAAAGACCTTAGGGCATGTGGTTATCTCACTCATGCACATTTCCTCCCCCAAGTTGTGTTGGAGAATGTATTATGTACTTTAAGGACCATCCTTTGGGAAACTCATATCAGCTCCCAACCTAATTGATAGATAAGTCTCTACAATAAGTGACAAAATACTTTATAATAAGTTAAGTAAAATTTTAGGTGTTGAAGACTTTGTCAAAAATATTTTCTACCTTTATGTTAACATGATAGTGAATGTGATAACTTGTGACTAGTCCATATAAATTATTTATTAGAACCTATATTCATACTTTTTTAACTCATACATAATGATGAAGGACGTTGATAAGGTGCCCCAATTTCATCTCATGTTGTGTGATTTTTTCAATAACTAGTATTATCTTCTCCTTACTAAATGGCACTATGAAAATTTACCTTTTTGAAAGGATTATTATAGGTTTTTGTCTTTATTTGTGTTTTATTTACTATAGCCATTTTAAAATTTGGAAAATCATGATTTAAAATTCAAAATGGACCACATCGAGGTAAAAAGAACTAGATAAAAGAAGTTGCAGTTTAACTGTTATATGTTTTGAAAGTTTTCTAGGCATATTTGCTAGCTAAATTTATTGGAAACACATGTTTGATCTCTAAAATATACACAATCCAAGTGCTCCGAAATTTTTTTTAGGGCGATAAATCCATTTATTATTCAAAAATGGATTTTAAACAAAAAAATATGAGTTGAGCAAAAATTATTTCATAGAATTCCAACCAAAAACTCCAAAACTTAATTGTTAAACAACACTAACCTGTGAGGTGTAGATTACTCAGTTTGAGTGGGGTTTAGTCCCTACCAAGTCTCAAGTTGAAACCTCATGAGAAAATATTGAGCATAGAAGCCACTTTAGGAAAATTAAACTAGGGGAGATATGATTATTGTTGTTTAGCACCAGTACTTGTCATAGTATTGGTCTCACCTAGCCACCAAAACTTGACTCATACATTACACATATTTAAAATGAAAAATTAAGTGCAAATATATAAAAAATTATGTCCAAAAATTTCCCGTAAGTTGACTGGGTCTGTAACTATCCATAAATATTCCTTTTTAATATTACAAGTATAAAACATCTTGTCCCAACTACCTTTAGGTATGTTTTGACATACAAAACAAATAAAACTATAAATTATCACAACATCATAAAATCCACCAATAGAAGCTACTTATCACTTCAACCCCCACTAAAATAAATTGGAGCTAAGTATCCCAAGGCACATTCATACCTGCACATATATAAGGTTGATGGATGTCAGTCAAAACTGCATGGTTATTCAACAATTCAACCCACTAAGTTCAATAAATGACACCCGACCCATTAAATTCCCTATTGAATAGATCAAAGCTAAGGATCAACCATAACAAATTCCTAGTCATTGTATCACACCCAAATAAATCCAGAACACACATTGATCTTTATTATAAAAACTTGAAGGTTTGATGAAAGTTTGCAAGTGAAATTTTATGTTTTTTATGCAATTAGTGAATTTTCATTAACACATAAATTATGAATTTAAACTCAATTTTGCAGCAATAAATAGAGACAATAATACCATATCGGAACCACAAAACACCAAAATGATGAAGGAGTTCACCCCTCCTTGGCTACATCTCCTGGTCTAGCTTCCAATGTAGGGCCACTTTCATTATGCTCAAAAATACGTGTTTACATGGGTTTGTAGTGCTCAAAATGCAGAAATAATGTCTTTAATGGCTCCAAAATAGTAAAAAACCCCCAGTTGGACTCTTTCTACACTCAAAAAGGTAAAAAATTCACTGAGTTATGCTCTAGAACAATTTTCTTGCTAATTGTCCTATATTTCGCACCCACCTGCTATCCATCCTACAAATTCCACAATTTTTGGTGTCATGGAGCGACAAATTCACCCCATGCTAGTGAGATTCATGTCGGTTAGGGTGTAAATTGTTGAATGCTTTAAATGTCCAGTGACCCCATGAACTAATAAAAATGGGCCAAGTGGTGCAATACCTGTTGGAATCACGATTGTCGTTAAACCAAAACCCACAAGCGTTAGTTTCCACTACAATCAACAGAGTTAGGATCCACGAGAGGTGGTTAGTCCATGTCACGAAACACACAGGGAGCGTTGAACCTAATGTCCAACAATCTCCCCCCCAATGCGAGCCGGGTGAGTTTCGAACTCGAGACCTGTTGCTCTTATACCAATTGTTGGAATCATGATTGTTGTTAAACCAAAACTCGTAGGCGTTAGTTTCCGCTACAATCGTCAGAGTTAGGATCCACGAGAGGCAGTTATTCCATGTCGCGAAACACACGGGGAGCATTGAACCCAATGTTCAACAATACCCGTCGTTGGATGTGGGCTGGTTAAAAATACCACACCAAAATCTAACTATACTCTACAACTGTCGTTGGGAGCCAGATTATGGTTAGGCTTGAAAACCCACCAAAATTTTTAACCCCACCCAACTTTGTTACCATGGTCATGTTGTGGTATGGTTTAACTCCCGCCGGGTTAATGTTTGAAACTTCGTGCCATGACCAAAAAATCAACCATGTTCAAACCATGGTACCATAGTTCCGCTGAAGTTCCAACTGGTGTTGAACTATGGTATGGTGTTTGAATGTGAGTTGGAGTTCCGATCATCGCCAATTTCGAACTGTTGTTAGGTGGTCGACGTTTTTTCCATGGTTTGGGGTCAGGGTTAACCTCATGCCCCTCGATGCCCATCTGGAGTCTCGTGGCGTTGGGTGGACTGGGGGCCAAGTGTTAACCCTGACCCCAACCTCTAATGTGAAAACTATTAAAATTTAAATAGGAGTCACGTCATATGGTTTACAAGGAACACCAGTGGCATAGTGGTGGAGCACAATGCTACCACCCGGGAGGTCGCCCATTTGATTCTCATGGAGTTTAGTTTGACCCATAACCAAATTTTCCCATGACGTTAGGAGGCCACGTGGAAGCCATCCATTGGCCCACGTGGTCCTCCACCATTAATCGACCTTCAACCCATCAAAATCCACCATAACTCATCCAACTAGAATGAGAGACTTAGCGCACAACCATTAGCCAAGAAAAATACAAACAACTTCCCAGTCACCTGCATAGTTAGCATACAGACTGTTGACTGGGCGTACCTGCAACCCAACTTTAAAATATTATTTTTTTGAGAAAATGGTAAGAACAAGATCTTGAGAGTATAAGTTATCGATTTTTATTGAGACGAGTTGTGTTGGATTCAAGGCGACAAGATCTTTATTTTGGCACGAGTTTCGAGCACTTTTGAAAACTTTGAATTTTGAGTACTTTACTAATCCACTAGATCATTCCTCCCCACTGGAAGCTTTTGGACCTCCCAAAGCTCATTTTTTCAATCTACAAAAAAATGAGGGTACAATTCCCTCACCCTTCCAATATCAATCCATATGGCTTTTCTTGCTTTTGTCGCTTTGAGATCCTCATGAAGGTACTTCACTTTTCATTGTTTTGAAGTCCTTGTTTTTATGTCAAAGATGATATATTGCTGCATTTTTTCAAGACTTTTAGAAAAGAAAACTTCCCTTGAAGGAATTTGAACATTCCCTCATCGATCTTCAATAAAAGGAGACTTATTCAATTTCAAGTTCACTTCACCTTGAAAATTATAGTCATGACGATGCTTAGCATGTCTAGACTTGCACTTGCCTTGAATCTTTACCAAATGTGATCACCATCACCATGCACCATCCCTCTTTAAGGCCAAAACATTATGAAACCCACAAGAAGATGTCTTAGAACCAATTTCCTCTTTTTCAAATATTTTTTTCATTTGATTTTTTATGCTTGCATTCTTTACACTCACATCTTGTTCATACCAATGTCCAACAATCATGCATCCTACTGAAATTCTACTTCATATTTTTTTCCTCTTTTAGGAGGCAACATATTAGACTCCTGAAACATCTTATCACGTGGATTAGAAACCTCAATGAAATCATATTTCAAATTTGATTCATATCCTTGAAAGGCTTTAGATTCCTCAACATTTTTGTGTTTGAACATTAACAATGCAAAATTCTGACTAGCATTAACAAGCCTCTTCATTTGTCCAACATTCACAAGAGATAATCTCAATTTCTTGCTATGTGCTCTAACAATGTACTCAATACCATTTTGAAAAAATTATATTTGTTCTCATGGTGATGAAAAATGGCTCTCCTATCATATAGATATGGGTTTCATAAAACAATACCACATAAGTCAAGCGGAACTACATCAAGTTCTACCTCATCAAGGAAGTTTGTAGTGACGAAAAATTGAAGTATGTATTTCCTTGTCACTTGCAATTTTTCATTCTCACATACCCAACCTAAAGGATAAGGTTAAAGATGAGGAATGGTTTCTAAATTCAATTTCTTGAAAATGTCCTCTGAATTGAGGTTTTCTTGTGATCCACTATCAAATAGTGTATCTATCTTGGTATGTTTTGAAATAAATCTAATGTGGAAAAGCTCTATTCTTGTTTTTTCATATTTAGTTTCATTGAGACTATTTGAAGAACTAGTACTTGCAATGGAGTCCTTTCCTTTCAATCACATGGTTGTGATATTTGTTTCATCCCTGGAATCTGATCCTAAATCTTGTTGTATAGTTGCAACAACCTTTTATTTCTCCTTGTTTTTAAACATTTTGGGTCTCATCTGAGGATGAAGTTTCCAACAATGGTATTCATCATGGCCTTCTTTGGAACAATGTTTAAATGTGGGTTTTTATCCCTCTTTCTTGATGAAAGAATTATTCTTCCCTTTTCACTTTATTTTCCCTTTCCTTTGTCTCCATACTCAAATGCGTTCTCACTTGTTTCTTCACAAACATTCTTCCCTCTTGCTTCTAGATGTTTTTCCTGTACACAAATTTCATCTAAATTGGTAGGGTTGAACATGAGAATTGTGTGTCTCAATTAACTATGTAAACCTACAATGTATTTTAGTAAAGTGTCTTGAGAGGATAAATATACACCCAATATCAATGCTCCCCTTCTAAAATCTTGGGTATAACTTTGCACACTTTTACCCTTTAATTGCCTAAATTTTTGCCAATCCATGATAGATTTTTGCATGTATGCTAAAGGATAAAACCATCTTCTTAATACAACAACAAAATCATTCCAAGAGGATAAAAACTTACCATGTTTCTTCATGTCCTCTTGAGTTTTGGCTTCTCACCAAATGAGTGCTGCACTTTCCAACCTTAATGAATCAAGATGAATCTTGGTCTCATCAACCTTGATCCTTAGTATCCTGCAATACACTTCAAGTCGATGACCAAAATTATCTAATTTATCAAAATTTACCTCTCCATTATACATAAGCAATTCAAACTTTATGTCAAGTTTTAAAAGTGGAGTTTTACCATGTCCTTTTGGAGAAATTGGAGGTGTTTGTGAAGGGGTTGATGTAGAAGATGATGATAGTGAAGATGAAGGTGAGGATAAAGGTGGAGTTAGCGATGGTTTATCACCATTCCTTCCATTCCCTTTTGGAGGTTTGTCACTATCCCCTCCATTTCATTTTGGAGGTTAATCTCTATCTCCTCCATTTCCCTTTGGAGGATTTTAGCTCTCACCTTGAAACCTTGAATTACTCTCCTCATGAAGAAATTTCACCATCTCTGTCATGTAAAAGAATTATTTTCTAAAAGCCTTCTCATCCTCAGTCATATTTTCAGGCTCTCCTTCATGTTTCATGATTGTGAGGCCTTTGGTGAAACTTGAGGTGAAAATTGTGGTGGATATTGTGGCAAATGTGCTCTCCTTGAACTAGCTTGAGGACTTGCTACCACAAGATTTTCTTCTCCTTTTTTGAGCTTCAAACTTTTAAGCATCATAAACAATTGCAACAAAATTAAACCATCAATACAACCAAAGAACCAAAGCTCTGATACCAAACTGATTTATATTAGAAGAACTTGAAGGTTTGATGAAAGTTTGCAAGTGAAATTTATGTTTTTTATGCAATTAATGAAGTTTCATTAACACATAAATTATGAATCTAAACTCAATTTTGAAGCAATAAATAAAGAAAATAAAACCATATTAGAAACACAAAACAACAAAATGATGAAGGAGTTCACCCCTCTTGGGCTACATCTCTTGATCCAGCTTCCAATGTTGGGCCTCTTTCATTATGCTCAAAAATACTTTTTTACATGGGTTTACAGTGCTTAGAATGCAGAAATAATGTCTCCAATGGATCCATAACAGTTAAAAACCCCTAGCTGAGCTCTTTTTGCACTCAAAAAGGTCAAAGTCTGAGTTATGCTATATAAAAAATTTATTGCTAATTGTCCTACATTTCGCACCCACCTACTATCCATCCTACAAATTCCATAATTTTTAGCATCATGGAGTGACAAATTCGACCCACACTGGCGAGATTCGTGTTGATTCGGGTGCAAATTGTTGATCAATTTAAATGCGCAATGACCCCATGAACTGATCGAAATGGGCCAAGTGGCGTAAAACCCTTCGTTGGAAGTGGGCCGGTTCAAAACTAACGCACCGAAATCTAACTGTACTCTGCAACTGTGGTTGGGTGTCAGACTATGGTTAGGTTTGAAAACACACCAAAATGTTTTGCCCCACCTGACTATGTTACCATTTTCGTGTTGTGGTATGGTTTAACTCCCGTTGGGTTAACATTTCAAACTTCAAGCCATCACCAAAAACTCAATCCTGCTCAAGTTTTCGTAACACCATAGTTCCACCGAAGTTCCAACTGGTGTTGAACTATGGTATGGTTTTTGACCGTGAGTTGGGGTTTCGATCACCTTCGGTTTTGAACTACTATTAGACTGTGTGGTTGGATTTGTTCCATAGTTTGGGGTAAGGGTTAACCCTGCGCCCCTGGCTGCCCAACTGTTGTCCCATGGTGTTGGGTGGACTGAGGGCGAGGGGTTAACCCCGACCCCAACCTCCAATGTGAAAACTGATAAAATTTAAATAAGATTCACTTCTTATGGTTTACAAGGAACACCAGTGGCATAGTGTTGGAGCATTGTGTTGCCACCCCGGAGGTCGCCTGTTCAATTCACATGGAGGTCAGTTCGACCCATAACCAAATTTTACCATGACGTCATGAGGCCATGTGGCAGTGAACCATTGGCCCACGTGTTCCTCTACCATTGGCCGACCTTCAACCAATCAAAATCCACCATAACCCAACTAACTAGAAGGAGACACTTAACGCACAACCATTGGCCAAGAAAAATAGAAACAACTGCCCAGTCACTTGCCTAATTAGTGTATAGACTGCTGACTTGGCATACCTGCAACCCAACTTTAAAAAATTTAGTTGTTTGAGAAAATGACCAGAACAAAATATCGGGAGCATATGATATCATTTTGGGTGAAACGAGTTGCATTGGATTCAGGGCAACGCGATATTCATTTTGGCACTAGTTTCGAGCACTTTTGAACACTTTGAATTTTGAGCACTTTACTGATCCACTGGATCACACATTCAAATTTGAGATATTTCAATTCATGTCAATCGTTGTTACCAATAAAATTCAACAACAAATAGCTATAAAATAACCTCAACCCTTGTTGAATTTTCATTTTAAACATTTAGACTACTAGTAAGCCTTAGAGACATACCGTCAGAGGGAGTGCACAATATAATCAGGTTTCAACAGTATAATCGGGTTTTGGCACAATATTCTTTTTGCACAATTTTTTTTTATTTTTATTTATGGTATAATCAGGTTCTCATTCTCTAATTCTATTTTCCAAGTTTATTCTTCAAACATTACTCTTCTATTCTTCTAGTTTAAGTTCATTGGATTTTACTCTTCACATGGATGCTTTGATAATAGGCAACCTACTAACCCAAATTGTTTTATTTATTAATTTAATTTTGTCTTGAAACTGTTCTATTTAATTCATTGAAAGTTGACCCAAAAACATTAAAAAACTTAGATTATGGAGTGAAATTTTTTTTATTTCAATAAAGAAAAAATAGCACCATTGTTATTCCATTAAGAAATCAAATGATACATATAATAGATAGAAAATTTCCCTCAATAAATTCACATATAGGAAACTTAAGAAAAAAACAACCAAGTGCGTGTGGAACCAACAAAAGTATTTTCTTCTAAAATATTGATTGTCCAAAAAAAAAAAACAATACATGATGCATACTACATACATTAAAAGTTCCAACAAAATTTTGAAAAAATGCTAGTAAAAAGTTATGAAAAAAAGGGTATGGGTCTCTAAGGAGGAGATTGAAAATGACCAGTCCAAATCTCTGACTAATATAGGGAGGCTACCTCTTTCAACTAGATTATGGAGTGCACTTTACCTTATAGGTCTTCTGCATTAAGTTAGTAGTTTTCAATCAAAATAAAAATGTTTCTTGAAAGCTCAAGCAAATGGAAATAAAATGAAAATTTAGGGAATTTTATAAAAAAATAGAGTAGAAATAATCATTGAATCATGCTCCCATCAAGTTGAGAGAAAAAATTCCAAAACAAAAGTATACAGTCTATTGGATATAAATGAATATAGGAAGATGAATTTACATGATAATTGCATATAGAAAGACATTTGTGAAAACTAGGACATGTTTGAGTTAAGAAAATTATATTCATGTAGAAAGCATACATTCAACCTTTACGATTTTTGTACATAATTTTCATATAGGAAGGCATTGCTAAGAACTGGCACTTGTCTAAGTCAAAATACTATAGGCCTATAGAACGCAGAAATTCAACCTTTCTTTATCATGTAAAATTCAAAAAAAAATTGTCTTTATAATATAGTATTGTTAACTAAATGGATGTAATATATCTGTAGGTAGTTGTAGCTATGAAAACAATTTGCTATGTTGCTCGTACAAGGAAAAAAAGGAGGTGAGTGAGCAAGGGTTCGCAACTACAATGCACTTCATCAAATGAGGATAGGGTGGATCATTTGAATGTCAACAATGCTTTCAGCAATGTTGTTGAGGATGATCGTGTGGTAGCAAATGATGATATTGTCCCACCATCAACCACAGAGCCACTGTTAGTTACAATTCAAGGTTCAAGTTCAACTAAGAAAATCAATGTGATAAGAGGATGGAAAAAAACAAGACATGTTTGTTGCAATTGATGATATAAAATTTAATGGATATTTAGTTTCTGCATATGCAATAAAGCATGGTATTTCTCCCTCGTCAATACATTATTGCATAATTGGGCTCACTCATACAAAGCATACCTGGCCTCTTATAGTTATGACTGAAGAGGAGGAGGTTGAGATGGTTCAATGGTGTAAGGCAATGGCCCAATTGGGACTTGGGATAGAATTGATCTAAAATCCATAATTTCTCCAATCTTTCAGGGGAGGCCAAACCAGTTCAACCTTGTAAATCATGGTGGTTTAGATTTAAAAGAAGGCATTCAGACCTTGCATTATGTACAACTAAGGGCCTTGACAGATACAAAGATTTAAATCTACACCCTACAATTGTGTCTAAGTTCTATGATACTCTTTCTTGTGCATATGAGAAACACTCTTATGCTCCAAACCATATATTGAACTATGATGAAATAGGTTTGATGGGCCTCTAAATTAGACAAAATTAAGGCCCATATAACCTTTATTAGACACATAAAGGCTATAAATTTCTCCTTCTACACCCAATAATGTTTACTTTAGCTTTAATATGTTCTTAGGAAGGTTTAGAGATAATTGCATATTTGTGCCTAATATTATTTATTTTTGAAGAATATTGTGAGAATATTGGAAAAATTATGAAGATTTGGAGGAGGGACGTTCTCCCTACTATAGGAGGATCATGATTCGATAATAAATGAATAAAATATCATGAAAATATTTAGAAATTATGGAGCTCCAATGATTGAGAAAATCTAGGAATGTGTTCCCTGTCATTTAATGCATATTCCTAGTGTTGGGAACTATATCCACTATTTGAGGGATTTTGGAAGGGAAAACTTCCTCCTTTCAAGGATAATGTTTTCTCATAATTTTTTATAATTACCAATTTGAATTGGCCTCTATAGGCATGTATTTTTTAGTCTTCTTGTGGAGAAAACTTGTTGTTTAGTAGCTCCATTTTCATTTCTTGCAGAGAAGTTTGGTGCCATTTTTAGCTTCTAAAGCTTGGTTTCTTCCATATCACTTCGAGTCTCCTTAGGCTTGGCCATCACAGAAGCCTCGGATATCTCTTTCACCATTTTTTTATGTCCTTTGAATGTTTTTTTCACTTGCATCTCTTGTTTATGCATTTACTATTCATTCTTCTTTTGTTGTAGGTTATATTGGTTAAATGGTTGAAGTGGGTTTTTTTGTAGGTAATTTACAGAGTCACAAGCATGATGCATCCATAGAACAACTTTGACAAGTCATCTTCATCGTTGAGCTACTTAGATTGGGCTACTAGTTCATGAATCTAGGATTTATGGAAGTCCCTTTTAGCAAGATAGTAGTATTTTTCTTCTATTTTTAATAACATGTTAATAAGCTTAATTTTCGTTGATTCCACTTGGACTAGGTCATAAAAAAATTCAATTTAATAAAAAAAAATTACCCCATTTCATTTTAACTTGATTAGGTTAGGGATTTGATAGGTTAACTAGCTCACGAGTTCTTGAATTTCCAGTTTTAAGGCTAGTAAATTTCTGCTTTTTTTTAGGACGTGTTAATAGGAGTATTTTTGAGTGATTCCACTTGGAATGGAGTCCTAATACGTCCTACTGTTAGGAAACCAGCTGGAGAACTTTTTGTTGATGCTCGATGTGATCTTCCACTACTTTATCATCCATATTAGATTTCATTTGATCCTTCAAACCATCCAAATTAGCCTCAGTTTTTGCTTTTAAACCATCTATGTCATCTTCAGTTGCTCTTTGTAAGATTGAAATTTGTTGCACTTGGTACCGTAATTTTGATATCTCATACTGCAATTCTTCCTCTTCATGCTTCATAGTATAGATTTATGAGGGCTTAATTGGTATGGAATTATTTTTTGGAGGCATTATAGAACCCAATACTGATAAAAATTCTTCAATATGCCCTTGGAATCACTTCAAACTAATTTTTCAAACAAACATTATGCAATTTTAAAAAACAAATACACACATTTTTCTTGCTTTTGAGGAGCTCGATATTGAAACTGACTTATCTTTGTGATTTCAGATCTTCAATATCTGAAATTCAGCCCTAAAGTATCCCTCTGAATCTTCCTTCGAATGCCATAGGTCTAACCTAATTTGGATTCTTCAAGACAAAGTTATGCCCAATATCCCACGATGACCTAATTATGGACTCATTCAATAGAGTGAAATTGTACGCCTTGCCACGTGTCACTGTTTCCTCCTTCGGCTCTTAAATTGATATGCCGAAAACTAAAGTCTGTGTACTTGTGGTCACTTTTTACAGAATCCTAATCTGATGCTCAGAGAGAGAGAGTTATGACATTTTTGCCACTGTCACCTCTTTGAGATGAAATTCGGGAGCTTGAAACAATCCTAACTTCCATAGATCATATCTCACAAAATATTGCGAACCAAGATCTGAAATTGTTACAGGAGGTTCCTCAGGACTTCGGCTTTGCTCTGTGAAAATTTTAGCTTCTGAACCATCGTAGAGAAATAATTATAGCGAAAATTCCTTGACAACCTGTTTAGGTTAAATTCAGGAGCCTGAAAAATGCCCTAACTTCCATAGATCATATATCTGAAAATATTGCGAACCAAGCTATGGAATTTTGCGACGACGTTCTTCCAGATTTTTTCTTCGCACTTTCATCTTCTGAACCTTCGTAGAAAAAATGTTATAGCGAAAATTCCACGATGAGCTGTTTGGAGCAGCGAAAACCCTAGAATACAAAAGCTCTGATACCAAATGTTATGAAACTAGCTCCAAAAATAGAAGAAAAGAGAGTTCAACGCCTTAGAAATAACCACTTCGAGGGGGCAACCTCCAATACATTACATAAATGAACAATTCTTGGATGATACAAATGAAAAAACCTCCTTTCTATATATAGGAGTCCATGGGGCCACAATGTAATCCTAGCCGACCTAACAATAATAATTTAAGGGAACAATAATAACAATATTGGGGTTACATGGGTACAAAAATAACAATAAGGGGTTTACAATAACAACAATAAGGGACTATACTAGTAATATAGGGACTTAACACCTACTTAATAAGAAAAATTTTCCCAACCAATTTTCATTTGATTTACTTGGGTCATTCGGTGAGTTATCTCCTCTTGTAGAAAAACAAGACTTCCTGTAGCATCTACAAGACTTCTTATAGCACTTCTATAACACATGTAAACTTGACCACATTTTCTCCCAAACCTTGTTTTTTGTCTCCTAGGATTGAACCATGACCCCTAGGATCTAAATCCATTATTGAGGAAGAATAAACACCACTTAGGACATGCACTTTTACAAAGTATATTAGACCTATTTATTTGAATTCATGCTCTTAAGATTTCAATTACAAATTGTTGTTCTTGCCTAGGATTAATTTCTTTTCAAAGCAACATTTCCATTTATCCAATTAGTTTAAGATTTGATTTCATGAAATTTACTCCATTACATCAGATCAAGTAAATAAGGACACATTATGTGTTGCACATATAGTTTCAACTCCTCTTAAGTTTGTACAAGCACCAGGTTGATAATTAAAGTTGGTAGCCTTGGGAGTTACAACATTCTTGCCGCAATATTGAGATGCATCACTTTTTGGCGCCGTTGTGAGGGAGGTGTCAACTTATGTGTTAGTCATCAGTATTTTTCACTATCTTTAGATGACTATATGATGTTTATAGATTTCTGAAAACAATATTCCTTGAATATCTTGAGTTTTAGAAATCTCACTGCCTTCATTATCCTTATAAACCTAGTTTCACTATTCCTCAGTTAGTCTTCCCAAAGCCACCTTGTTGCTCCTAAAAGAATCATCATGGGATTATACCTCTCATTTTCATCCTCCTCCCTACCTATGACCTCATTGCCCTATTTTCCTTGTCAATAGACTCCACCCTCCCTCTAGGGTTTCTTGTTGCCAAATCATCCCCATATCCCTTCGAGCACAATAATCTATGACAATACTCTGTTTTCACTTGGAAATCTCCGAGTCCAATTTTAGTCAAAATCAAGTCAAAGGACCCTCCCAATAGGTTATTAGGGTTTTTACATGTTTTAAGGTCATCATTGGATGTTTGAGGCACTGCTTTTCCTTTGCTAGAATCTGGCTCAGACGTAATAGAATGTCAAGACATGGTTATTCAAGAAGGACCTAAAATTTCCAAAGAAGTTTGTCTTATCAATTCAGGACCTGCAAATGAGGAAAATGGAAAAAGTATAGCACTTCTACAGGAGTGTTGAAATATTTATCAACAGAAGGTACTAATGAGGTAGACTATATACTCCTGAATGAAAACAAGTTATAGCAAAGGAAAGGGAAACAACTTGGTCTTGAAGATTATTAAGGTTTATACACTTGATTAGTCCAGTCGAGTGTCAAACAATGATCACTTGCAGAAAATGACATGGAGGAAGCACGCAAGGCCAAGCATGAAGAAAGTATTGCAGAAAATATTGATGGAATATGGAAAAAGGTGAGGTGAACTAGACAGAAATGAATGAACTTGAAAGGGATATAAAGAACTTAGAAGAGAACAATCATGATTGTTGTGAAAGAATGCAAACCATTAGGGTTTTGAGAAAAGTGGCCAGATAAGGTGGAAGAGTTAAGTTGAGTTTTATGGTGGAAACCACAAAATATTTTGAAGATGCTGCTATGTTATTAAATCCCAAACTTGCCAAAATGAACTTGTCATGCCTCAAGGAGCAAAGGAAAATTCAACTTCATGACTTTGGCAAACCTGCATGCAAAAAAGTGTAAAAGGGTTAGTGAGAAAAGAAAAAGGACTTTTGACATTAGAAAATGAGTTTTCAAAGTTAAATTAAACCTACAAGTCTATAAAAGGCCCATTTTACATTTCATATGAATCATTGTTTCCTTGCTAAGCATTAGAAGTTTCAAGGAGAGAAGCATTTGTGAGTTTTCAGGAAAAATTTGGCTAAATTGTCCCAGCGCTACGCCCTTGGCTTGGCACTACGCGCTTGGGAATAGGCGCTGCGTGCTTGACAATTTTCTGCCACTCATTCTCTGAAGGCACTACGTGCTTGGGAGGTGGCGTTGCGCGCTTGGAGAGGCATTGCGCTCTTGCCCGAACAAACCCTCTGCTTATTTTCAAAGGCGTTGCATGCTCAGAACTGGCGATGTGCGCTTAGGCTTGGCGTTGTGCCCTCAGCCTTGGCACTGCACACTTGTACAGGAAGGGTTTCTAAGCCCTCCAATCATTCAAACCACTTCAAAACACTTTCAAATTTTCTCCAAAGTCTTCTAAGGCACTAGTAAGAGGTAAGTACATGACATGAGCTCATCTTCAAGCTATTTTGGTCATCATTTATTGAATGGAATGAAACCCTAATCAAACCCTAAGTTTTAAACCTTGAGATCACTATTTAAACCCTATTTCATACTCCTTGAAGAAAATCAGTGATAGACAGGGTGATTACATAGCTGGAGGGTTGTCATTAAGTTGGTTTTCCTCTCACTCATTCCCCCATTTGCAAGGCTACCTTTTCATTATCTTCCCTTCATCTCAAAGTTTAACATGTTAGAGGGTGAAGATAGTGGTATGAGGCACAAATGCCAAGGAGGAATAATCATAAAGGACGAAAGATAAACAGATTTGAACCCCTCAATACAAGGTAACTCATGGCATCTCCTCTTACTGTTTCCTGCTTCAAACATGTAGGATGAGTTTATTTTTGTGAGATGGTGCAGCATGTACAAAACCACCCTGAACTCACAAGACTGTTCATTGTCAATTTTCATGACAAACAAGTGAATCTTACCAGGGTCACCTTTGAGTTGTCTACAAATTCCATTGTAGATGCCACATACATACCTAGTGTAGGAGAGAAATGGTTCAAGCAAGCAAACCTTGACATGAGTTACTTTGAACCCTACCTTAAGCCTAGGTATAAAGACTACAACAAATACATCTTTCCTTTTTCTCATATGCTTGATAGATATGAACCCATGATGAAGATTATAATGAAGTATTTTACTTGTGAAGGAAGGTTTTCCTGCCTTTATTCATATCACATCCGTCTTCTTATGCACTTTATTAGAGTGAGAATGCTGCACATACCCTATTACCTCTTCCATAGAATTGATAAAATGGCTGAAATAGTGCAAAAGAGAAACTACCATCAGTAAATGCAAAGCCTTTTTCATCATTCACTTATCAAGATGGTAGTTATGCACCAACTCTAGCAGAAGGGCATTCCATGGGATATCTTCATTGCCCATGAAGTTTTTACTACTCCACATGACCATCATCAGTAGAATGTACCTTCATCATCCCATCCTCCAGAATCCATTCCTCCATCGCTTCATGCTGTTCATACATCACCCACTCACATTCCTTCACCCTCATATCATGATGACCAAGCATCAAGTAGTGATGGAAACATTGAGATAGATGGCACTAAGATGAGTAAAATTGAGCCACTTCCTTTGACCTACTAGAGGGGATACATGTATGTGTTTGCTGCCCTTAAGAGGCAAGGGGCGACTCCTTCTACATCAACAAAATAGCTTGATAAGGGTAAGGAAAAGGTCACAAAGCAGGTCATTGTTAAGGAGGAAGACAAGCATGAAACTGAGAAAGAGTTTCAGCTAATTGACCTTGAGGATGAGGATGAGGAGAGGATTACCAATATGCTTCTCAAAAGCAAGGATGCCAAGATTAGTGAGCTTCAAGCTAATCTTGGTAGGGCCAAGAATGTAATTAACTATTTTGAGCTTGAGAATCAACAATTGGAGGCAAAGAAGACCATCAATGAGGTGAGGGAAATCAAAGCCCAAAGAAAGGCCACAAAGGCCAAAGTGTTTTTGGATGAGGCCAAGGGTACATATGAAGACACTGATAGTGAGGAGGAACAACTTCCTAGGAAAAGGCCAAGGACAATTGGGTTGAAAAAGGCTTTAGCCCAGGAAAGAGAAAAAGAAGTAGAGTTGGCAGAGCAACTCACTCCAAGTGAGCTGCTTGCCATAGAAATTGATGAAGATAGGGAGTCTTGGCTAGAAAGGGAAAAATTGCACCTAGAGGATTAACTAAAGAAGTCCAAAAGAGACATTGACATGCAGAAGAAGATGGCCAAACATTACGCCATGAGAAACAGGATTGAAAGGGCCAAGCTCAAACAAGCCCTTGAAAATATTCAAGCCCTAAATGAGGCAAAGGAGAAGGAAAAATTGAATATCATTGCTGATGTATCCCTCCAAGCATCCAAATCATGATCAGCAAGGCAAGTTCCAAATTTTGGCACTTGTTGCAAATTTTTTATTTTTGACAGTTTGGCTTGCAGAAAAAAGGGCAAAACGCGCAGCACCACAGGCGCTGTGCTCTTTTTTGGGGCATTAAAATGAAAAATTGTTGATATATTCATGTTTCTCATGCCTATTACATCATTCACATAACATTTCATACCTTTTGGAGCAAAACGGGTCCCTCAAAAGGGCCAAAAACCACCAAAAAATCACCTTTTTGCCCTCTTTTCAGCACTTGCGCTGCGCCCTTAGAAGTCTTGGGAGAAGTGGTTTTTGAGCAAGATAATGGGCACTATTCTAGAAAAAAAAGGCATATTTTGAAACTAGATAGGATAGGCTTTCCAATGAGCTATCATGGAGCTCATTTGGACACTGGGAAGGCCTCTAAAATCCTGCTACAAAATAGGCAATTTTTCAGTCTTAGTGCTGCACGTTTGGCTTGGCGATGCACCCCTATACCACTAGTGCTGCGCCCTTACCAGAAATTCAACAAAAGACATCAAAAGTTATTGAAAAAGATATTTTTAAGGTCTTAAGGACAAATATCTCCAAATTTAACTTAGAAGTTATGTTAGAAGTTATTTTTGTAATGAATGAGTCTCAGATGTTTTGCCTTGATCCTCGCATGGTCTCAAAGGTCAAAATTCATTAACTATGTAATAAATGACACCTTAAACCCTAGCTTAGGCTCACCTCCTCATTTTTCAGATAAATACTACATGTTTTCTCCATAGTGTTGTTGGATGATTGTTGAGATGAAAATCACATAGACTTTGAGTGATAAAGAGTTTTTGGCTTTGGAGCTTTGTAATTGTCTTGGACTAAATAATAATGGAGCTAGCACATTTGCAGGATTCATGGACTTTGTCAAATGGTGATGTTATTCTAATTTTGTAATTGTTTCCTTATGTTTTCCATGTTTTTCATCCTTTCTTTGATAGAAGAACATAAATCTTAGAGTAGGATATGTTATCTTGGCACCCTATTTTTTTCTGCATTCTTCATCTTTATGTTTTCCTCTGCTGAGTCTGATTAGAGAATTCTTAGTTGCTCTCTAGTTCCACTTATGCTTATTTCCTCAAAAATGATTTAATGGAGTCATGCTGAAGAATTTTATGGTATGCCCTGTCCTTTGGTGCAGCTTAAAACATTGTGTTTTAGGCCTTTTCTTTGAAGTTTACTGATTAGGGTTTGGATAAAGAAGTTTATGGTTTGCCATTTCCTTTAGTCCATCTTGAATAGTCACTTTGAAGGTCTTTAAAATTCTTATTGAAGAGATTTAGGATTTCCCTACTCTTTAATCATCACTTGTTTGTTATCTTGAATGTTTTCTTTCTCTGAAAGTGAATAGCTAGAGAAATTAGGAGTTCCTTGCTCTCTAGGGTTTGCTGGATTGTTGTCTCAAAGTTTACTTGATAAAGCTAGGTCAAAGAAATTTATGGTGTGCCCTGTCTTTTGATTCCTTATGTTAGTCATCAGTAATTTTTACTATCTATAGATGACTAAATATTAGTTCTAGATTTCTAAAAGCAAGATTCCTTAATATTATGAGTTTTAGAAATCTCACTACCTTCATTATCCTTATAGGAAAATTTTCACTATTCCACCAGCTTGTCATTCCATGGTCACCCTGTCACTCTTTCAAAATCTTCCTAAGATTATACCTATCACTTCCAGTCTCCTTCCCTACCTATAAATTCATTGGCTCTGTTTTTCCCTTGCCCATATCTCCACTTTACCATCTAGGGTTTCCTATAGCGTACCCTTTCCCATGTTCCCTAGGTTCATTGAGCATTGATGGTCTCAAAACTATCTCTGTAGGCTCTTTAGAGAAATCAAGTACATTGGATTTTGGATCTTTATTACACCACTTTGTCAATACTCTGTTTTTACACTTGAAGATTCCAAGCCAATTCTCAATCAAAGACTAGGTCAAAGAACCCCCACTAGGTCAATTAAGGTTTCACAAGTTGCAAGGTCATCATTGGTATTTCAAAATTTGTCTTTCTTTGTTAGAATATGGTTCAGAGGTATTGAAATGTTGAGACATGGTTATTCAAGAAAAGGTTTAAAAATCTCCAAAGAAGGCTACCATTCAGTTTCAAGGTTTGCATAGGAGGTAATGGATAAGCTTGACACTTTTGCAGGAAGAGGTCCATCAGCAGAAGAAAGTGACGAGGTAAATGGTATGTTCCTCAAATGAAGACACCTTGCAGCCTTGCATACAAACAGTGTAAAACTGCCAGTCAAAGTGCAAAGGAAAAAGTTGAGTTTCATGATGGAAGCAAAACGGTTTTTGAAGATGTCACTGTGATCAGATCTCCAACTTGTGAGAGGTGAACTTGGCATACAACAATATCAAAAGAAAGGCCAGAATTTTGAGGCTGCTACTATATAAGACAAACATGTCAAGTCTTCAAAGGTGGCAAAAGGAATAAGTCATGCCTCATTAACCAAAGAAATATCAAACTCATCAAAGCAAACCTGCAGACGGTAAAGAGAATCAGTGTGAAAGGTTAAGTTCATCATCTAATCATCTGCAAAAAAATTGTATAAATTGCCAGCCAAGGTAAAAGGACAAGTTTCAATATTGTATTGGAAGCTACAAGAAAGATCCTAAAGATGTTGTGTTCTGTTTTGAGTCCCAAAGTATCACTATTACCGATGAAACGGGAACTATTACCTCAAAACGGGAACTCTAGCCCAAAAAGACTCAAAAAACATGAAAAAATGCCCCAAAAACAAAAAGTGTGTATTCGAGAACGTATTTTTTTTTTCTCAAGGTCAAGTTTCAACATTTTATAAAATTATGCTAAAAACGAAAAGAGGATTGAAAAAACACCCTCAAAACAAAATGAGTTGACGCTAGAATAACAAAAAAAAACAGTGTGTCACACTTTTGACACATTGCAGCAATGGAATTAAAGACAACATATTAGGACATTGAAAAATCATAAAATTCTAAATTTTTTGATAGATGATGTTAAATATAAACAAAATCATGTCTGAAGGGCTTATCATTTCGAGAAATTTTTATCCATATTATTAAACATAAAATATCTTGACTCTAAACAACCCTAAAATTCTAATTATTTTCAACCATAACATTAAAGATAAAATTTCGTAGCTCATAAAAACCTTAATGACAAGCTGTAAATCACAAGTTTTTAAATCTTAAGTTTTCAAGATACTTGAACGATGAAATTATGGAGAAATTATATGACTTAAACAATTTTTAAAAATGAACAAGTAAATGAAAAATTTATTATTCATATATTTGTTTTTTTTATATATTAAAACATATTTTTAATTTTTTTTAATTGTTTTTATATATTTTAAATTATAATTGTTTTAGTTTTAAGAAAATAAAAATTAAAAATTAAAATCTTCTTATATATGTCTGTTTATATTTTACAAGATATTTTAATTTTTTTTATTGTTTTTTTATATTTTAAATAATTATTGTTTTGAAAAAAAAAAAATTAAAATTAAAAATTAAATTTGTTTTATATTTGTTTGTTTACTTTTTAAAACATATTTTTTAATTTGTTTTCATTGTTTTTTTATATTTTAAAATTTTAATTGAATAGTTTTTTTTTTATATATTAAACAATAATTTTTTTATTTATTTTTATTATAATAGATTTTGTTTAAAAAATTTAAAATTTTGTATATAGTTTGTGTTTGAAAAAAATAAAATTATAAAAAAATTAATTTGTTGTCCATCAGGGGTCTGAGGCGGGCTAGGCAGCCCTCGACGACGCTGCTCGGCCGGCCTCTAGCCCCTCGCTGGGCAGAGGACGGCCGGGCGGCACCATCAAGGGCTTCCAAGCCTGCCTCCGGCCCTCGGCTGGGCGGAGGGCGATTCCGAGAATTGCCCTCTGCCCAGCCAAGGGGCGGAGGCAAGCTGGCTAGCCCTCGATAGTGCCGCCCGGCCTGCCTCTGGCCCCCAGCTGGGTGGAGGTCGGCCGGGCAACACCGTCGAGGGTTGCGCAGCCTGCCTCCAGCCCCCAACTGGGTGGAGGGGGATTCCAAGTATCGCCCTCCGCCCGAGGGTGATTCTCGGAATCACCCTCCGCCCAGCTGGGGGCGATTCTCAGAATCACCCTCCGCCTAGCCGAGGACTGGATGCTTGGCCAGGGGTGATTCTCAGAATCACCCTCCGCCCAGCTGGGGGTGATTCTCAGAATCACCCTCCATGCAGCCGGGGTCTGGACGCCCAGCCAGGGGTGATTATCGAAATTTCCCTTCGCCCAGCCAGGGGCGATTCTCGGAATCACCCTTCGCCTTGCTAGGGGCGATTCTCAAAATCACCCTCCGCCCAACCAGGGGTGATTCTTAGAATCGCCCTCCACCTAGCTAGGGTCAATTCTCGGAATCACCCTCCGCCCAGCCGGGGGCTGAACGCCCAGCCAGGGGTGATTCTCGGAATCGTCCTCCGCCCAACCGGGGGTGATACTCGAAATCACACTCCACCTAGCCGGGGGCGATTCTCAGAATCACCCTCCGCCCAACCAAGGGTTGGATGCCCATCCAGGGGTGATTCTCGAAATCGCCCTCTGCCCAGCTGGGGGTGATTCTCGGAATCACCCTTCGCCTAGTCTGGGGTGATTCTCAGAATCACCCTTTGTCCAGCCGGAGGCGATTCTCGGAATCACCTCCGCCTAGCCGGGGGCTGGACGCCCAGCCAGAGGTGATTCTCAGAATCACCCTCCGCCCAGCCGGGGGCGATTCTCAGAATCACCCTCTACCCAGCCAGGGTCGATTCTCGAAATCACCCTCCACCCAGCTAGGGGCGATTCTTGGAATCACCCTCCGCCCAGATAGGGGCGATTCTCAGAATCACCCTCCGCCCAACCGGGGGCCAGACTCCCAGCCAGGATTGATTCTTAGAATCACCCTCCGCCCAGCTGGGCGCGATTCTTAGAATCACCCTCCGCCCAGCTGGGGGCAATTCTCGAAATCACCCTCCGCCCAGCTGGGGGCAGTTCTCGAAATCACCCTCTGCCTAGCAGGGGGTCGGACGCCCAGTCAGGGGTGATTCTCGGAATCGCCCTCTGCCTAGCCGGGGACCAGACGCCCAGCTAGGGGTGATTCTAAGAATCACCCTCTACCGAGCTGGGGCCAATTCTCGGAATCACCCTCCACCCAGCTGGGGGCCGGAGGCAAGCTGGGCAGCTCTCGACGATGCCGCCCGGCCTACCTCCGGCCCCCGGCTGTGTGGAGGGTGATTTCGAGAATCTCCCTCCACCTAGCCGAGGGCTGAAGGCCGACAGGGTGGCTCCGTCGAGGGCTGCCTAGCCTGCCTTTGGCCCCCTGCTGGGCAGAGGGTGATTCCGAGAATCGCCCCCAACTAGGTAGAGGGTGACTCCGAGAATCACCCCTAGCTAGGTGGAGGGTGATTCCGAGAATTGCCCTCTGCCAAAGCAGGCCAGGCAGCACCGTCGAGGGCTTCCCAGCGTGCCTCCGCCCAACTGGGGGCTGGAGGCAGGCTGGGTAGCCCTTGATGGTGCTACCCAACCAGCCTCCATCCCCCGGTTGGGCGGAGGGTCATTCTGAGAATCTTCCTCCGCCCAACTGGGGGCTAGAGGCCGGCTGGGTGGCGCCATCGAGGGCTGCCCAGCCTGCCTCCAGCCCCTGGCTAGGTGGGGGCAAGCTGGGTAGTCCTCGACGGCACCGCTCGGCCTGCCTCTGGCGCCCAGCAAGGCAGAGGGTGATTCCGAGAATCACCCTCCGCCGGGCCGGGGGCTTGAGGGCGATTATGAGAATCACCCACAGTTGGGCGAAGGGCGATTTCGAGAATCGCCCTCCGCCCAGCCGGGGGCCGGAGGCCGGCCCAGCGACACTGTTGAGGGCTACCCAGGCTGCCTCCGCCCAGTCGGGGGCTGGATGCAAGTCGAGCAGCGCCGTCAAATGAAGGAGATTGGGTTTTGGATCTATTCTCAGGTTCAGGTAAGTTTTATTATACAAATTTAAATTTAAATATTTTATTTTTTAATTCTTATGTATTTATACTAATTTTCTTACTTATTTATTTTGTACTTGATGATTAGGTACAACACTAGCATGTTGCTTACCAAAAGGAAGAAATTGCATTGCCATTGAGAAAGACCTGGTGCAATGCAAATTTATTCAACAAAGAATTAACGCTCTTGAATTCCTTCTAGATGTGAAGCAAGAAGTTGGTTTGAGGAAAGGGGATTTTAATCAATCACGTGCGGCAAAAAAAGCAAAGGAACCTCAACCACCATTATATGGAATGATTGGAAAGGGACACTTTGGAAGATTTGTAGACATGAAAGATCCATTAGAAGATGACAATGATCAAAATGAAGCATAAAATGCTGTGCAAGAAGCCATCAATGATGTTCTAGATGATCTTGAACATGTATTAGTTGATATTGTTGAAGATCTTTAAGTTATGCTTGCAACCAAAGCTCATTTTTGAG
Source organism: Pinus albicaulis (assembly GCA_034641835.2). NCBI lineage: Eukaryota > Viridiplantae > Streptophyta > Pinopsida > Pinales > Pinaceae > Pinus > Pinus albicaulis. Next base: position 1,268,205,364 of record CM076570.1, read on the forward strand.
ATCTATTAATCAGTTTTACCTGTAATGTTTAGACTTTGATATTTTATGAGAAGAATCATTATTTTTTGCAAAAAACATGTGATTACTATTATTTTTTGACATAAAATTCAATAAAAATGCTATTTTCTTAAGTTTTTTTGTTAAGATTTTCCCAAAAAATTAGTTTATTTAACATGTTTTTTTAACAAAAAGTCTCTAAAAGTGTATTTTTTGCATTCTATTTATATTGAAAATTTGTATTTTTTTTTATATCGTTCAAAATATTGGTTTTTTAGCGACAATTATTTGATGTGCATTGAAAAATTAATTAGCAATACATAAACTTGTAGAAAATATAAACTTTATAATATTGACCCTTTTTTCATTTTTTATCTATGTGAAAAAGTAAAGATATCATTACAAATTTTTATTTAAAAAAAAATATTTTTTTCTTTTTAAAACACAAGTACATAAATGCTCTTAAAAATAAACATCTCACGAAAGAAGAAGACATTATAAAATGTATAGTGTCAAAATAATTCCTCTAAAAAAACCTTGGTGATGATATGCCACCACTATTCAAAATCGACATAAAAAGCATCATAGAAAAAAAAATAAAAGAAAAAAATAAAAATAAAGTGCCAAAAACATGCTAAAAATATATATATATGATTCTGCATCACCACTTTTCAAAATCGGGTGTTTTTCTTGCTACGTCAAAAAGTACGTACCAGTGAAGTTACCTATTTCATCGGTAACAGTGTTAAGTGTCAAACTCAATATATCATGCCTCTAGGATGAGAAGGAAGCAAGTGTCATATCTCCAACAACCTGCAAGCAAAAGGTCAGAGAACATCAGTGAAAGAAAGTGAAAATAAATTAAAACACCAAATAATGGGTTTACAAAGTTCAAACTAATTCCCAAGTCTATTACAAGTCATTTTTCATTTCATATTAATCATGTTGCCTTGCAGAGAACTAGAAATTTCAAAAGGAGATAAAGCTGTGAGTTTTTGAGCCAAAATTTGGCTAAGTGTTAAGGCATTGTGTGCCTGGAGGCAGGCGCTGCGTGCATGGTAGTCCCCCTCGTGCAAATTTGTTCGGCGCTACGTGCTTGCCCGTTTCTTACCTGACAGGACCGGTAAAGGCCTTAGCGCTGTGCGCCTGGCACAAGGCGCCTGCCTTTTCCCGACTCGCCTGACAGGCTGGGCAGGCGTTGCACATTTGTCCAGGGAGGCCCTCCAAGCAAAACAACCTCTAAATCTACTTCAAATTGTTTTCAAGCTACCTCCCAGCACAGGGGCATTACTAATAAAGCAATATTATATCACGTGCGTTCATATTGGGGTAAATTTTTTTAGAAAAACCCAAAACATTATATAGGACATATAACTATGGGTTAGAGGGTTTTTTTTATTATATAGGAAATATAAATATTTTAGGGTATTTATTATTGATTTATTTGGCCAAATGGCTTGTTGTGCGGGCATGTCAAAAATGAAAAGAGCGCGCCCGACAGTTTTTCCACTGGAGCACATTCCATTGCAGAGAACCATTGCCATTCGATTCAGATTCAGTATAGGCCACCATTGGAGCACGTTCGATTCAGTAGAGGTTCATTGCCATTCGATTCAGCAGGCCACACCATTTCCATTCGATTCAGTAGAGACCGACCATTGCCATTCGATTTAGCAGAGGCAGATGGGCATTGCAGACCTCAGAGGCAAACGGGCACCTTTGTAGACAGTAGAGGCAGATGAACTAGGGTTTAGACAGGCGGCAGATGAATTTGAGATTCACAAACCAACTCTCTTGTCTCTACTATAGCTGCTGGTGATATCCACTGGTGGGTCGAAGGTTTCAAGCTATGCATGTAATTACGCCAGAGGTGTTCCGGTGGATATGGCAGTGGGTGTGTGGAGAGTCTGGCCACTTTACCAGGGCTTTCTCATGCTTTAGGTTTTGCAAAATCTCGGAGGAAGGGGAGGCGAAAGATCTGAAAATGGCGCAGAAGACAGTGTTTGCGAATCTTGGTTGTAAATGAAAAGATGTCCATTCATCGGACCAAGCAGAGGGCGAAACCCCCAATTGGTCTCTGCACTTCCACTCTCATGGAGGCCCAAGAGTCTGGTGAGATGATGGAGCACGTGGACGAAGCCAATTTTTCCTTGGACGGTTTAAAGCCGGGACAACCCCTGAGGATTCAATGTGCAAGCCTCGTTTCCCTGCTTTCGATTTTCAGTACTGCGCAGCAGAGGCGCCTTCTCAGAACACAAGGGTAAGCATTATATTATTTTTAATTGGCATTGATTTGCTTGCTGTTTTAGCTGATTGCCTCGTGATCGAATCTGATGGATGGGTTTTGTACAAGGTCTGCCCAGGGGTTGTAAACAATGCAATTATAAACAGACCCATTTTGAGTTTTTCATGAATTTCGAGAACATATGATGTAATTACAAATAGGACGTGATTGTAAATAGCAGTAACAAAGCACATTATATCTGTCTGGATTCTTCCTTAAGTGTTTAAGCATCCAATGCAAATATATTTTCAGTAATAACCAAGATTAGTATATTTATTTGGGTTCTCAATGTATATATGGATTTCTTTCTTTTTTTACCCGAAAACACAGGATATAATTGTAAAAGCATATTCGTAGTTGAGCTTTTTCGAGTGCACATGATGTGATTGTACAATGTAAAACATCAATGACAAATGCCATTTTACCCATTTGGGTTTTTGCCTAAGTTTTTAAGCATGTAATGCAAATAGAGTTTCTGCAGTAGCAAAGTACATTATACCCTTTTTGGTTGATAACATTGCAATCGAGTTTTTATCTTTTTCATTCTTTTGAAAGCACGGGTTGTAATTGTAAATAACAAAGTAGAAGGATATTCCTACTTGTCTTTTTTTTGAAAGCATAGGATGCAATCGTAAATAGCATTAACAAATAACATTATAGCCATTTGGGTTCTTCCTTAAGTGCTCAAAATCTAATGTAAATAGAGTTTCAGGAGTAACCAAAAACAGTATACCTATTTTGTTTCATAATGTTTCTGTTGAGTTTTCATTTTTTTAAACACAAGATATGGTTGCGAAGGACAGTATAAACGCATATTCCTAGTAGGTTTTTTGAAAGCACAGGATGTGATTGTAAAAGCAGTAGCAAAGAACATTATTCCTATTTGGGTTCTTCCTCAGGTTTTTAAGAATATAATGTAAATAGAGTTGTTGCTGTAATTCAAGACATTATTCCAGTTTGGGTTCATAATATTTCTATCAAGTTTTTTCATAACTTTTGAAAACATAGGATATAATTGAAAATAGCAAGATAAAAGCATATGCGTAGTTGGTTTCTTGTATGTTTTTCCAAAGCACAGAATGTGATTGTAAATAGCAGTAGCAAAGAAAGTTATACCCATTTGGGTTCTTCCATAACATTTCAAACATCTACGCAATTTATAAACAAAGAAAAAAAATGGCTAATCTATTAGCTCTTAAAGTTATGGCAGGTTTCGATTTGAGAGTGCTTATATTTTGAGTATTTTTGTCATTTTTGACACAAGATTTGCACATAGCAATCTAAAGGCACAGTATGATTATCATATGTTTTTTGAATGCATAGAATATGACTGTCAATAGTAGTAAAGAAGTAATTGTACACAATCAAGTTCTTCCTTTAAATTTTCAAGTATCTGATGCAGTTCTGAAACAGGGTTAAAAAACACTAACCTATTCTATTTTGCTCATAGTCATTTAAGCTACATTCTGTTACACTATTATTACATGCTGTGTTCCACTTTTCTTTAAGTTGCTTGGACTGATCAATATTTTTGTTCATGACATTATCTCTTAAGAACTAGCTTCCACTTCAATTAAAAATCCTCCTATTTGAATCTCTATCTAAACCACCATCAACAAAATCTGATTATTATCCCCACTTATTCGTTGCTTGATTGCTCAGTTCATGTCCCTTATCAATCCTTTTGATTATAGTTATTATCTAACACCTGGATTAAAACAAACATGAGGTTTTCAAATGTTGAATTTATTCTTCTTCTATACCTAGTGAGTTCCTACCTATAACCTTTTTCCCACATGTCAGTTTATCTTCAAGTAGATAGTAATGTTCTTTTGGACAAAACTATGGAATTATTCCTGTATGCTTTGTCAAATTGTTCTGTTTTCATGAAACTAATATCCCTTTGTTTTTGGGTCATGATTTTTGTCTTAAGCAAAACTTGTCTTGCATAAATAAGCATTCCATGAGAACATATTCTAGACCAAGCTTTTTGTCTACAACCCACCATAAAAGTTAAAACATGTCACTTGTAAAAGGGCTTATAACTACTCCAAACAAAATTTTGTATGATACTATGAAGTGGTTCTATGCTTGAACAAAAGGTGGGGATGAGGGATCGTGAAGCACGTTAGTTAAGAAGTGTCATAATGTCATTCTATTTAAAAATCTTAATTTTCATTCAAGCACAGACTATTGGGGTGGCTTATGTTCCACCATGGATTTGTTGTCAAGACTAGATTTCGAAAATGTTATGTTGCAAAAGCAGCTGCGTACAGTGTTGTGAGACTCAGTAGGGACTTGTGACTCTTATCAAGTCTCTTCAGAAACAAGTACTTCGGGCTAAATTCGTCTGAAATGAAATTTGGCAAAACTTGAAATTTTCCACGTTTTGAGTTCTTTTTTATATTTTTCTCTATTTGTTGAGTTTCAGCTAGTCTTGAACTGAGTTGTGCCAAGTCCTGAGCTGGCCGAGGTTTTACTGAGTTTGAGTCTCACAACCTTGGATGCATGAATGCTTTGTAGTAGGGATGAAATCACCGAGCATGTCTTTTGATGATCCCCATCAGTGAAGACTTTTTGGGGATGGTTTTAAGCTGAATTTAATCATTATACTTCCCTACTTTCCTGGAAATGTCCTCTCCTTTGGAACACATGGATGATTAGGGACAGCTGCAAAATTTGTACTATACACGTTTCACTGCATTATATTGATTTTCTGTGAAAAATCAGTATATAGCTTCATTTCATAAGGAGCCATCCTATATTAACTGAGGGGAATTGAAAATTTTTAAGCATGAATTGGCTTTGCTTGTTTAAACCAAATTCATTTTTTCCATAAAGATATTGACTTTCTTCCTAGTGGGATGCAGGCTCATATGCTAGCACTTTTTAGGATGGGGATTTCCTTGTAATCTAGTTGTTAGATTGTTGTAAGTCTCTTTGTATGATGATGCAACTCTTTATTCCATGGACTAATTAATATATAATTCATTTTTCAAAAAAATCCAGAACATGATGTTCATCATGAACAACTATGAATAGGGCAGGCTGTTGAACCAGCCAACTCAATTGGTTGCATACAAAAAATAGTTTGCAGGAGCCACAGACAACAACATGGCTAGCATAGCCCAAAAAAAGTGTTTCCTGCTTATCGAGCATACTTAAGTGTAGCTTATAAAGATTTTTTACACAAAGCTAAACAAAATGTCAGAAGATGGTGAGTTTTTACTAAATGGTTTTCTCAACTCAAAATGGATTAGAGATGCGAGCACACACAAAAAGCACTTCTGACTAATATTTCGATTTGGGCACAGGTATGATTTGTTGGTTGAATAAGAAACACATAGTAATTTCCCCTGATTTGAAAAAACCAAAATATTAAATATACGGCAACCTCTGCAACTAGTTGTGAAGCTAATTGGCTTCCCATGTGTGTAGCGGAGTTTCCAGATTAAGATGTTGGGGCCCATTATCGTTTGTTGTGATAATTAGAGTTATATATGCTTCTATAAGAAATTAGAATCCAAGCTTCAATGACTAATCCAAACACATTCAGATCAGGTGTAATTTCCTGAGAGATAGAGCACACGGGACAGCTATCACCCCACATTACATTTCTATGGATTCACAGGTGGTCAATATTCTAAGTTCTAAGAAATCCCCTAGCAAAGGAGAACCAAAACATTGATAGACAAGCTTGTTTTGATGGAGAAGATATTCCTCGCAAAAATGGAATATTAGCTTTTTGTTGCTCTGAGCCTATTCTCCAAATAATTTTCTTCATCTCCTAAAAGTTAGGATTTCCTATTTTTAGGAGCTTCTATTTGTACACTATTAATGATTAGTCATTACTCATTATGTTTTTAATTTCTGTCTTTAATTTCCTTCTATTTTTTATTGTCTATGCTTAGCTATTCTATCTTTACATTTAGTTGATTGTTTGACTAGTGATTAGGCATTAGTCAGTTATTTGCATTTAATAATGAATTGAGCACTTTAATTAGATAGAATTTTCTATCTACTGGTACATCTCACTACTGATACGCAAGTGTGCCTTATCTAGAGAGAAAAAGTCAAATTTGCACCAATTCGCTTGATGCATGTCAATGAAACTTCAGTGAGACAATCTCTCACATGGGACAACCTTTCTAGTATAACCAATGTGTCAATTTAGGATATTTAAGTGAGTCTTTTGTTATCTTCTTTATTATCTTTTGGTTGTTTTCTTCTACCACTTGGTCGCCTGACATGAGCACATGGCAAGTTGAACTCACCCATTTGGAGCACCTACCTTCAAGGGTGTTTCTCTTGTTTTATATCATTGTAATAACTCACTTGAAGTTAATTATAAGTATGTAATTGTTGTTATAGATTTCAAGCATCCTAGTTTTTATTTTCTGAATTAGCTTTTTTTCAGATCTAGATTCTAAACTATGTTACTTCACCTATTGATCTGAAAATCATATTTTCTGTGGTTTTAGCCTTTGAAAAATATTATGTGTTGATTTTTGTTTCATAAGATCTTAGATGTAGGTTAGATATGAATATCATGAACAGAAAGCCTTTGAAAAATATTATGTGTTGATTTGTGTTTCATAAGATCGTAGATGTAGGTTAGATATGAATATCATGAATAGAAATTTTAAAACAAAATGAATAGCATGATTAAATACTAAATAGGATGGTCTTATAGGATAAACAAAATTCAAACAAAACAACCTACAAAGATAAAGTCAACTTGAAAAAGTTTAATCTTAGATCATTTTGCAAAAACCTGCTCCAAGCTCCAATGGCCTTGAAAGTACAGGAGACATGATACTGTTGTCAACAAGTACCAATGCACCATGTGCATGTGCTATTTCCGAAATTGTCTGAGAAAAACATATATACAATAATTAGAGTAAAAATAGCTGGATTGAAATCAAGCTAGATTATCCGCACATCATTAATTCATGAGAAATTACAAATTTCGGCTTCAAAAAAACTATCCAAATGCTAACATCCAATTTAATGACCAATAAAGAATTGGAGTATTTCTTAATTTTTGAATGCTCTGATGTAACACTATTGTAACAGTATGAGTCAAGCAAATGAGAGGAGTGGACATAAAAAGTGGGTCGCTAATGGCCATAGAGAAATTTCTATGTGCAAAATATTATCTGTCATTTCCATATTATGGAATTCAGAACCATTAACCATATAAACCTTCCTATGTTGTCAGAATAATGCCATGATGAAGTCCCTGGCCATGAATATCATCACGTGCCCAATTACCAATTTTCAATAGTTATGGATGTCTGAACTAGTAATAAAATCCGATGGCAATCAGGCCTTCATATGAAACAATATGAATTAATTGTGCACATTATTAAATTTCAAATAGAATGCTATTGCTAGCCTAGGCTTTTAGCCCTAGATTCAGTGAGTGGTAACTTTCTTATCTTCAAATGGGTGAAAAATCAGAATAATAGAATGGAATTTTCAAAGTTCAAACACCCAGGCATTGGATAGGCTAATGGACAATTTTGGTGTCTAAAATCCAAACATATCTGTTTTTAATAGTTGCTAGTGCTAGTAGCAGCGACACTTGTAGTCTATCCATTTGGTAAAAAATGCCCTGCATACTTTTATAGTCAAAGAAAGCATATTATTCCAAATAGAAATTTAAAACATTTAAATATTTGCAAATGCATTCATATAGGATAAAACAACATAGTGGATTGGAACGTTCATTAAATCGATGTCAATTTCAAGAAACTTTCATTAAAACTAGAGACAGAGATATAGGTCAATTTCAAGAAAATCTGGAAAAAGATTCGAAGAAGGGCTCTATAGAAATGACAGGTAGGATGGAATTGAATGACCTGCACCACCATCAGAAATAAGGGCAACACCTCTGTGCCTTTTCATTTGTATGTTGTTTGGCATATTTTAAATTTTAATAGTATTTTTCTATGACAAACATAGTTTTATTTCCAATTCCAAATGATGAACAGAAGTCCTTTAAACATTGATAAATGGAATGCTAACAAGCATGGAGTTACATTTAAGCCCTAAGCTTTTTCGACCCAAAATCAAAATCAGCAGCACTTCAAATAACCAATATGAGAGGTGGCATGTAGTTTCCACAAAGTCTTAAGGTCTTTCTCTTTGTTTGTTATAAAAAATAAAGATAATTACTCTGTGGCTTCAATTTGCAGTCATGAATACTTCAGTTTCACAGGTACGGGATGAAATGCTTTCCATTAGTCACTACGGAATGTATGCAGTTGTAAGTTGTGTTTTGACATGAATTTAGGCAAGTAACATTGAATCTTAAAACCCCAAATGGACTTAAACGTTAAAGATAGAGTTTGTAGTATTAGTATGATACAGAGTTTGGAATATCTGGGTTATTTTGTCCTATGTAATGACATGGTATCTGAGCTCTCTCTGACCAAGTCAGATCACACTTTAAAAAAGGGACAAGTGGAGTGTATGGCAGCTGATTAAGATGATTTGAATTTTCAGAACATATAATCGAAGAGAGAGATCTTAAAAGACTATGTAGCATTGTTCAGAATTCATGGATCCAAAATTTAGAAGATTGATGTGTGAATTTTCAGAAGTATATATTCATTCTTTTTCGAAGACAGATATCTTAAAAAGACTATGTAGCATTGTTCAAAATTCACAACATTGTAGTCATAGTTTTCCAAAGGATATAATTATGCTTAAGTAATGGTTTTGCAACCTTGGTTTAGCATAAACCTGTAGTAATCTAACAAATCTTCAGAATCATAAGCCTACTAGGGATTTATATATTTGTGGAGTTGATTGGAATTAATACTTTAGATTGCATGCACACGATTCAACCCCTTTCATGTTATTGATATCATGGGTGTCTTCTCTATCATGACTAGAAGATTGAATCTTTAAAGAAGTTTTGATTTATGATTATAATGAGACCTTTATTTAATACATATTTGAAGCTTGACCAAGGTGGCATCTGCTCAAGGAAAATATGAAGCTAATCAATTAGACTTGAGGAATCATCATACTGAAAGAGTAGTTTTCATTGACACATGGAAAATAGAGAATAGTAGGTAAGTTTCCTCAGATGCATTTGACCAATATTTGATACTAGTTGACCAGAGAATTTAAGTTTGTCTAAACAATGATGCCAAAAGATAGAATGCTTGAAGAGAAGAAAAAATGGAGTTATTTAACATGACTTGGGTTCATCAATGTGTTCATAAAGAGACTAATATACTCTAAACACACTCTAAAGGTACTGAGCAAAATTGCAAGATTGTTCCTTTGAGCATGGTTGTCTTGAGAATTTAATATGGGAGATTTGCTTGATATCATATGGTTGACAGTGAATGACGACAACATAGATCTTAATGATATATGATAGTGTCTCTTATGGTTAAATAGTGACATTTCACTACAATAGCTAGGTTGGAGCGGATGTGATAGTGGTAGTAACAAAAGCAGTGGTTGTAGACATTGATTTTAGAAGCAGTGGTAGCTATAAATATGACACTACCTACCAAATTTAACCAGTGCATTCTATTAGGCAAGAAAATTGTTCTTTTAATTCAGAGCAACGAATTTGATTCTCATATTAATTGTAAATCTATTACATATAATATCTTATTTAAGGAAACAAGTAGGTTTTTCAACCTATACACGTGTCAAATCCTGAAATGGAAAGACTAGCTAATACAGACACTTGGATTCAAAATATTGAAAATCATCCAAGGAAGCTATGACCGAGGTAATACAAATGGAAGTAAACTCAATTCAAGAGAATCCATTTCATGTAATTGAAGAAACAGGGCAAGTTATTGGCGAAATGATAGCTATTGCAGGTAGCAGCCCTTAGTTGAGTTTATTACAGAGAAAAGAAAGTGAAATAAACCCTAGTGAGGCAGATCACATCGTGAAAGGAAAAAGTGATGATGATGTTTAAATTCTCACATATATATGCGATGCATGATGACGTAGGGGAGGGGGGTAATCCATGTTGAAATATGTAACTAGGTTCAGTCTTCATAATGACATATGTAATCATGATTTTATGTATTTGATGTAAAGAGAAACATAAATGTATTATTATTAAATTCTTGAGGCATGGGTTTCATGCTCAAGGGAAATTTATGTTTAGGTCAATCACCTGTTGAGTGCTTCTAGGACTTGTCATTTGGTCTACAAGTCAGTTGAGTCATTGTCATGTATGGAAGACTCTTTTGGGCATGTTACATATTGTAAAGAAAATTTTTTTGAGTCAAATCTTGAGTCAAAGACCCTCCAAGGCCTCGTCATAGTGCAAAGAACAAGTCGACCTCTATGAGAGGATAAGTCGGCCTAAAGCTAGCAATTCGACGTAGAGAAAGACCTATATATACGAAAGACTTCAATCTCACTTGAAGGACTTACTCCACGTTAATGAACAACCCTTAAAGTATACAATTGTATAGGATTTTGATGTATTGAGTTGTCTAGCTAGATGCAAATAAGTCTTGAGTCTATCTGTGTATCATAGATAGCTTGTTCTGAAGCTTATTAACAAATTTAATTTCAGTTGGTTGCTGCAAGATTTGATTCTTGAGGCAGTATGGTTGAGCATGGTGATTGATCATTTAATATCGTCACGATGTCTCGACACCTTTGTTGACATCAGAGAACCTTGATTTGAAAATGAAATTTATAGTATTCTTATGGATAGATAATAATGAGGCTGTCAAGGGAAGTAATCTATAGACTGTGACCTATGTGTTAGTGAGTGACCCTATTTCACATTTTTATACTAATCTTTAATGACAACATGACAGATCTTGCTTTTGTCACAATAACCTTGGCATCTGTATAGCAACAATCTTCTCTGTGACATGGTGATAATGATCCCATTTTGTGAACACTATTGAAGATTCATCTTGCGGTTGTTGAGTATATTTTTTACAGTATTTATGACTAAAGATTCATCTTGAGGTTGTTGAGTATAGTAGTTACAGTAATTATGACTACATCTTGAGTGCTTCCAAATAAGCCTTGAAATTTATGGTACCATTTTGAAAACACATTCTTGTCTTAAGCTAGTGAATATTGGGATTATTAATTCTTCTCCAATCCAACCAAGATAGTGTTGTGACCCCATAGATCCCTCCAAATGTGAAATCCCATCTTTGAAATATGCTTACTGAAAAAATTGGGGGTAGACCTATCTACCATGTTGATGTTGGGAAGGTTCATAAAACATAGCCACATAATACCATCTGTTTGAACTTGGACGAAACTCTCTACAATGCTTACAATTTATTTTTTTTATAATCCTGAAAACAAGAAATCTAGTGGTAAGAGCTCTTTAAATCACATCACCAAGGTTAAAAACCATTATTGCCATCCACATGGGTCGTTTCGAAATGATGTCTTAATAAAATATACCATGGGGCTCTCATTAAAACACTTAAATTAAAAACAACAGAGAACAATGTTTTTTTTTTCATTAAAGCAAAGGGAGGGTCTCATAACTCATCCTTACCTTGCCTTTTCTTCTCTATATAACTCTTTGAAAACTTTAAATTTTGTTGTTCCACCTTAATAAGACACTAGTTTGAGTACATGAGGTTGTAGTTGGATTTTTGAACAAGAAGCTTTCAAAGGGAAGAGGGTCTAGACTTGTGATTGAACACCTTATTTGGTGCAAACATATTCATAAAGATTGATCAATTGATTTTTCATCATCATATAGATCAATTTATATGTCATTTTATAGACATGCACATAATCAATCTTCCTAAAACATGGTTGATCTTTATATGCCTTAGACCATTAAATGCCACAAATCATAGTGAGTTGTGCTTGAGTGTGGATTGAGTAATCACATTATGGGAATACTAATATGCATCTCTTATGTATATCACAAGAATAAAGGTGAATTGTAGAATGCATGTGGGGTCATAAGACAGGCATCATGTCATTATGTTAAGGATATAAATATAAAGGGGTGTAAAAAATGTTAATAAAAAAATAGATACCTACAATATCTAGTGAAATTAGGGGTTTTTTAAATTGGTAAAATGCAATGGGTTAGTATTGGTAGGGGGTTAAATAAAGTGATTTTTAGAGGTATTTTCCAATATGTAGTCAAATTAAGGGTATTGTTTAGTATGCCACGAACGCACTTGCTATGCCATACGTTAATTGAGTGATGCCCCTGTGCCTCCCAGGGTCCTTCAAGCATTGTTAAGGGAAGATGCCATCAAATGCACTCATTTGCAAGTTTTTTTTAATGGTTTGATTGAAAGGAATGAACCCCTAAGGAGCAGCCCTAAGGCTTGAAACTTGAAATCTCTGTTTAAGCATTCCTCCATCTGCTTTCAAAGTGAATCAATAATAGATAGAAGAATTACATTATGAGAGGTTGCTCATTCACCCAAAGTTGTGCCTACACCTATTCCTCATAACACTCATACACTTAACCCCTTACATTGCAAAAGCATTGAAATTGAATGCCCTCCTTCATCTCACATTGCCATTAGTGCAAGGTGTTGTCAAAGCAAAGTTTAAACAAACAACAAAGGATTATCATCAAGTTGTTTATAATCTTATTTGGCCTAGCATATACTTACACCCTCCCCCATTCATCTCATTCATAAACAGAACTGCCTTTTTTCATCACCATTCCATTACCCTCTTCCATATCAGTTTCATTTTAGTTCTAGGGTTTTCAAAGGCATGAGCAATCAAATTTAAATGAAAAAGGAGGCAATTATAAATCAAGAAGTGATAATTCAAGCAATGAGGAGGCAGATGCCAGTGTGTCAAAGAGCATTGAAACAAGAAGTGGCAGTGAAGAGGTCAGATGCAAATGAAGAACCAAACAGAGAACAATGAAACAAAGGTCAGCAGCAATGATGATGGCAGTAGGTCCAAGGTTCATGAGAGCAGTGAGGGCAGGAGGAAATCAATCAGTGAGGCATATTTCAATCAAAGAGAGAAATGAATCAAATGAAAATAAGGAATCAAGCTCTGAAGACTGAAACAAAGACCAATGAGGCACAAATCAATGAATCATATAAGGACAATGCAGAAATAAATAAGGAGGAAAAAGACAAAGGAAACCTTGAAAAATTGGCTGATATATCCCCACAGGCATCCCAAACACAACGGGCAAGGAAAATCCAGAGTGTGGCATCTTTTTTAGGTTTTTATATTTTTGACTGTTTTTAAGTGTCAATAGCGCAACACCTATTGACACATCCATTTAAGGAGTGTTTTACATTTTTGGATTCATCAGGCCCAGGGCATCATGCACACAAAATTTCAAATCATTTGGAGCAGTTTTAGTCCCCCAAAAGGGTCAAAAACACCCAAAATTTCACCTTTCTGCCTTGTTTTTAGGGCTGGCGCTACACCCTTATCAACCTTGGGAGTTTTTGTTTTTGAATAGGTGAATGAAGTACAATTAGAAAACCAAGGGTATTCTTGGAAAGTATACTCAACAGATTTCCAAGGAGCTATCACGAAGCTCATTCTGACATCGAGAAGGCCTTCAAAACTTGGCTGCAAGGTGACCCAGTTTTTCAGTGCAAGCGTTGTGCCCTTGGACCTCACTATTGTGCCCTTATCTACAAAAGTCAACAAAAGACACTCATTTATGGAAAATAGATATTTTATGGTTTTTTTTGGAAAAATCACTTTAAAGTTAGGTGTTAGAAGTTATTTTGCATTTATTTCATTAGATATTTTATGCCTTGGGCCTTGCATGGTCTCTTTGGACATAAATGATATTTATGAGTAGTTGTTGATATTTTCAAACCCTAGTTATGTTTTTTGTCTTCCTTGCAAGTTAAATAGAGCATGGAGGCCTCATTGTAAATGTTGGTTGATTGTGGAGAAAAACCTCATAGACTTTGAGTTGTGAGGAGTTTTTGGCTTTGGAGCCTTGTAGATATTTTTGGACTGAATAACAATGGAGCCAAGCACTTTGCAGGATTCATGAACATGGCTAATGGTGATGTATTTCTTGTTTTTTTTTCATTTTCTTATGTTTTACATATTGTGTCATCTTCCTCTTGCATTAGAACAGAAATTTTAGCTTAAGGTATGCTGTCAAAGCTCATTAAGTCCATCTGCTTCTCTTGCTTTCATGGTTTTCCTCTGCTTGGTCAATTTAGAGAATTCTTAGTTGCTTTCTAATCCCACTTAGATTTTTTATCTTAGGAATGACCCATTAGAGTCAGTCCCAAAGAGGTTTATCATTAGTCTTGCCCTTTGGAATCACTAAAACATTGTTTTTGAGGTCTTTACTTCAAAGTATTGTTGATTAGGTTTAGTTAAAGAGGTCTATGATTTTCCATGCCCTTTGGCTATCCTAAATAGTTTCTTTGGAGGTCTTTATAGCTTGATTAATGAAGTTAGGAGTTCCCTCTTCTTTAATCTCTGCTATATGTTTCCTTTCACTTTTTCTTTGATTGAAGGTAGATAGCTGGAGAGGATAGGAGTTCCCTACTCTCTAGGGTTTACTAGATTGTTGTCTTGATGTTTTCTTGCTAGGGTTTGGTCAAAGAAGCATGGTATGCCCTGTCTTTGGTTTTGTCTTCATGCATATTATCCTTAAAGGCCCTTCTTGTTGTAGTATTTGACAAAGGATTCTTAACACCCTTTGCACCTACTTTTTTCACAATTTAATGTTCACTTCACTCACCTAAGCCTTGAAGATCCATTTAGCTTTGTTATACTTGCCCTCCGAAGCATCCTTGACCTATTGTTGTACCTTTTGAAACCTTTTGCAGACTCCATAGCCCAATGGTCTAAACCTCTCCTACTATATCTATTTCTGCTTGACAACCTACCCAACGAACCAAACAAACAAACAAACCCTACTCTTTATAACTAGCCTAAAATCAAGACCCTAAACCCTATCAAGTTCATATCCTTTACACTAATATAGAGAGAACCCTCTCTGAGTCTAGGAAGGCTAGGTCCTAGGACTCCAAAGACTGGTTTGATGTTACCCCTATTCATTTTTCTTTGCCAATATGACAAATTACGGGGACCTTACATAATGGAGATCACGGTGTGACTTCTGAGTCAGTGACAATCTAAGTATTCCTTAGGACGTCAAAAAACCAACAAACATCCTTAGATTGGTATTTAGCTGTTGAAGGTGGACATCAAAGTTGAAATAATCCACCTGGCGAATCCACAACTCTCAATAGACCTAAAGACTCCACTGGTAGAGAACTCTAGATTGGTTGAAAAGATTCAGTGACCCTTTCTGATTTACAAACATGGATCCAAGGATACAAAGGAGATATACTCCAATGAACATATATCATATCCCTAGATTTCCACACAAGATGCCTCAAATATATTGGTTTTCAAACCTGCCTATGTTTCAAGATGAAAAATTTGATGACCCGTTGTTACATCTCATCAAATTTCATATACATGTATGAAGGTTAAAAGTTAAATGGCATGAGGACTGCCTCATGAAAATGTTCATGGGGACATTAGAAGGTAAGGCAAGGAAATGGTATGAAGGCCTAGACCCTGGTAGTTTGTTCTCTTTGAAGGATTTCCACAAGGTATTTTATGAACATTATAAAGAATATTGTCCATTTCTATCATTAGCTGAAAATTGTTGTGATCAATCTGAAGATCTCATACTATACCTTATAAACATTGATGAAGATTTAGGAAATTAGCATCCTGAAAGTTTATTAGAAGAAGTACATGTTTTTCATACTCCAGATAACTATCATGACAGCCAAGAGGAGTTGGTTGAGGATGAAATTGATCAGGAAACAAGAAAGATCCATAGAATTTCTCTAAAGAGACAAGTTTTGATTCTTCATCTCTTCTAGGAGAGGCCTAAGAAGACATTCAGCCTCAGAATCAACCTTCACAAGAAAAAGAGAACTACTGTATTTCTATCCAAAGAAAAAGAAAAATGCCTGCTCTTTTAACTGAAGAGGAAAAAAATCAGGCTCTAAACATGCAACCATCCTCTAAACCTTCATGTGAACAGAACATTTTTATTTGTTCTCATGCTAATTCCAACTACCACAAATCAGAAAATGGACGTGTAGGTCAATTTGAAGAAAATAATTTGATAATCCAATATTTTTGATTGGTGACATTACTTATTTTGATGATTTTCCAAAATTTGATCAGTATGATGATAGTCTTATTCTCCAAATAGAAAATCTTGTAGAACAATCAACAGTTGGTTTGTGGGAGGAATTTTAGCTTCATCAAAATAGTAATCAACCAATACATGTCAGATATGATACTGATGAGGAAAGTCTAGAAAATTTGGAAGTAAGTGAAGGATCTCTGACTCTTTTCTCTACTTCATTTCAGTCCATCAGAAATAACTTTCATGTGATTGGAAATCAACAGTTTTTCAGTTTTGATGTTGAGGTTAAGGAGGATGATGAACTTCTTGAGAAGTTGCAGCCACCAAGTCCCATTGAATCTCAAATTGTAGATAAAGATTTAGAAGTTGATAATCACATGAGAGTTTTTGCACTTCTTTCTCAAGGAGATTTATTGCCAAAGAGTACTCCTGCTCATCAACATGATGGCCTTCACACATAATTCAGTCCACTCAAGCAGAACAAATCAACTTTGCTAGAGGACAACATTGCAATATATGATGAGGCTGCTAGTAAAAATGATCATGAATAAGAGGAAGAGTTTCTTTCCCAAAGGAATCTCAAGCTGAGCCAAGTGGAGGAAAGAGTAGTCCTGGATGAGGTTTATTTTTTAAATCATCAGAGCCAGGTATTGTTGCAAGACCCCTTTGCTGTTTTCTTAGAAACATTTGAGGAGGGAGTAAAATATGTTAGGAGCAGTTTGATGCAAGGTTTAAAGAAAATTTTAAGCACTATTGTTCAAACACAAGTGAGGTGGAAGTGGCCTTTTGAATTTTTCAGCATACTCAAAAAGCTAAACCAAGATCACTCATGGAATCATCTGCTTGATTGGTTATATCGGAAAAGAGAGTTCACAAAATGAATATATATCATGTATAGGTTAGCTTAGGATAGATAGGAATGCAAATAAGCTAAGCACTATGAGCATCTTTCTGGTTTTTTAGTCTTATAATGCTGATCCAAAATGAAAAAATAAAACAGAGAAAAGAAGAAAAAGAGGGCATATGAAAAGAAGACGTACATCCCCATACCCAAAAAGAGTACTGCTGAAAGTGTGCAAGCCTAAGTGCCACTACTGTTGAGCAAAATAAAATCTTGTTTAGTCATTTAGCCTAATCATGAATAAACATGTTTTAAATTTCTGTTGATAGGTTAGTGAAAGAAGACTTGTCAAACCATTTAAGCTTGACTTGTCAGTAGATTAGATTAGGAAAAGATGTTGGTTCTAAATGCTCAAATCTGAACCGAAGAGAAAGAAAGGGATGCCTAACAAATTTTAAATCACAACCCTCATGCTTTCTAGTTATTTTATTGTACAAAAATAATGTCTATGTGCAGCTTGTTAAAATTCCACATCCCATGACAAATCAGATTGCCTAATCCTGGTTTAGTCATGTTTTCAATTTCATGTTAGTAGGATAGAGAAAGAAAAATATGTGAAACAACTTAATCTTGGCTGATTTTTAGACTAGGTAGAAAATAAGAGAGTTAATTAGCCTAATCTGAACTCTTGGGAGTGATAAGAGTACAAGTAGATAGTTTTTTTTTATGCTTTCAAAAGAAAAGAATGTCAAGGGTTTGCCAATCCAAGTGCACCCAAAAGAAGAAAAAATGTTAGGTAAGGTATGATGGGTAAGTAGAAATGAGGTTGAAGAAAACATGTCTTTCTGATTTTGAGATCATAGCTTCAAGAGAACATCAACAAATGAAAGAAGAGAAATCTGCCAAAATATAAGTAAGGCACTGGTCTTCAAAACTCAGAGATTTGAGCTCTGAGGTCCTGGACACCTTCTGAAAAGGAGCTGCCCTCCCCAAGTGGAGCCACTATTAGTCATCAGTAATTTTTACTATCTATAGATGACTAAATATTAGTTCTATATTTCTAAAAACAAGATTCCTGAATATTGTGAGTTTTAGAAATCTCACTGCCTTCATTAGCCTTATAGGAAAATTTTACCTATTCCATCATCTTGTCATTCCATGGTCACCCTGTCACTCTTTCAAACTCTTCCTAAGCTTATACCTATCACTTTCAGTCTCCTTCCTTGCCTATAACTTCATTGGCTCTGTTTTTACCTTACCCATAACTCCACTTTACCATCTAGGGTTTCCTATAACCTACCCTTTCCCATGTTCCCTAGGTTCATTGAGCATTGATGGTCTCAAAACTCTCTGTAGGCTCTTTAGATAAATCAAGTACATTGGATTTTGGATCTTCATTACACCACTTTGTCAATACTCTTATTTTACACTTGAAGATTCCAAGCCAATTCTCAGTCAAAGACTAGGTCAAAGAAACCCCACTTGTTCAATTAAGGTTTCACAGGTTGCAAGGTCATCATTGGTATTTCAGAATTTGTGTTTCTTTGTTAGAATATGGTTCAGAGGTCTTGAAATGTTGAGACATGGTTAGTCAAGAAAAGGTTTAAAAATCTCCAAAGAAGACTACCATTCAGTTTCATGGTCTACACATGAGGTAATGGACAAGCTTGACACTTTTTCTAGAAGAGGTCCATCAATAGAAGAAAGTGATAAGGTAAATGGTATGTTCCTAAAATGAAGACACCTTGCAGCCCTGCATACAAATAGTGTAAAACTGCCAGTCAAAGTGCAAAGGACAAAGTTGAGTTTCATGATGGAAGCAAAAGGGGTTTTGAAGATGTCACTGTGATTAGATCTCCAACTTGTGAGAGGTGAACTTGTCATACATCAATAGAAAAAGAAATGCCAAAATTTTGAGGCTACTGCTGTGTAAGACAAACGTGTCAAGTCTTCAAAGGTAGAAAAAGGAATATTTCATGCCTCATTGACCAAAAGAAAGATAAAAATCATCAAAGCAAACCTGCAGAAGGTAAATAGTATCAGTGTGAAAGGTCAAGTTCATCATCTAATCATCTCCAAGAAAAAAATGTACAAACTGCCAGCCAAGGTAAAAGGATAGGTTTCAATATTGTGGAAGCTATAAGAAAGTTCCTAAAGATGGTGTCTTCTGTTTTGAGTCCCAAAGTTTCAAACTCAATCTATCATGCCTCTAGGATTAGAAGGAAACAAGTGTCATATCTCCAGCAACCTGCAAGAAAAAGGTCAGAGAACATCTGTGAAAGAAAGTGAAAATGAATTAAAACACCAAATAATGGGTTTACAAAGTTCAAACTAATTCCCAAGTCTATTACAGGTAATTTTTCATTTAATATTAATCATGTTGCCTTGCAAAGAACTAGAAATTTCAAAAGGAGATAAAATTGTGAGTTTTTGAGCCAAAATTTGGCTAAGTGTCAAGGCAATGCGCGCCTGACACTCCCCCTCATGCAAATTTTTCCGGCGCTGTGCACCTGCCCGTTCCTCACCCGACAAGCCTGATAAAGGCCTTAGCATTGCACACCTGGAATAAGGCACCTGACTTTGCTCGACTCGCCCGATAGGCTGGGCAAGCGCTGCGCGTTTGGCCAGGTAGGTCCTCCAAGAAAAACAACCTCTAAATCTGCTTCAAATTGTTTTCAAGCTACCTCCCAAGGTCCTTCAAGCATTGTTAATTAAGGGTAGATGCCATCAAATGCACTCATTTGCAAGTTTTGTTTGATGATTTGATTGAAAGGAATGAACCCCTAAGGAGCAGCCTTAAGGCTTGAAACTTGACATCTCTATTTAAGCATTACTCCATCTGCTTGCAAAGTGAATCAATAATAGATATAAGAATTACATTATGAGAGGTTTCTCATTTACCCAAAGCTGTGCCTACACCTATTCCTCATAACACTCATACACTTAGCCCCTTACATTGCAAAAGCATTGACATTACATGCCTTCCTTTATCTCAAATTACCATTAGTGCAAGGTGTTGTCAAAGCAAAGTTTAAACAAACATCAAAGGATTATCATCAAGTTGTTTACCCTCTCATTCAACCTAGCATACTTACACCCTCCCCCATTCATCTCATTCATAAACAGAACTGCCTATTTTCATCACCATTCCATTACCCTCTTCCATATCAGTTTCATTTGTAGTTCTAGGGTTTTCAAAGGTATGAGCAATCAAATGTAAATGAAAGAGGACACAATGATAAATCAAGAAGTGATAATTCAAGCAATGAGGAGGCAGATGTTAGTGTGTCAGAGAACATTGAAACAAGAAGTGGCAATGAAGAGGTCAAATGCAAATGAGGAACCAAACAGAGAACAATGAAACAAAGGTCAGCAACAATGATGATGGTAGTAGGTCCAAGGGTCATGAGAGTAGTGAAGGCAGGAGGAAATCAATCAGTGAGGCATATGTCAATCAAAGATAGAAATGAATCAAACACAAATAAGGAATGAAGCTCTGAAGACTGAAACAGAGACCAATCAGGCAAAAATCAATGAATCAGATAAGGACAGTGTAGAAATCAATAAGGAGGTGTTGAAGCCTCGAAAACTGTTGCAACAACATTGGGGATAACCACCCAGTCTGGACCTTAAAACAACTCCTTATCCATTTGTAGTAGTGGCTCTGACTAGTTTGACTAGGTCCAATTACCTTTTCCCTATTGCTATTGGTTTAAAATGTATCTTTAACTACCAATAGACAAGGATATCAGATCACTTCTTCTTGCTGATCGGGCAAGAGAATGACCCTTAAGCTGATTTGGGTTTAGCTAAACCACAACTAAGATTTTGCCTCTTCGAGAAGAGGACTTAAAAGAATGTAGAACCTAATCTAAATTCGAACTTATTCTATAATGCAAACAAAAGAAACTAATCTAAATCCTATCTCAATTAGGTAGATATAAATCTAACCCAACTAAGAGCAAGATAATTAAATAATGAGAATTTAAATATGTTTGGCTTTTAATTAATATCAAGCTAACGAAGAAATTCAATTAGCTGACATTTGTGAATACCGAAACACATCCTATTGAGACCATTTAACTGAAATAATAAATCAACAACACTCTGGAAGAAATTCACAAAAATGATATTGATTGTCAAATCAGTCAAGCCAATAATTAAACAATAATATGTGGAAGAAATTCGCAACACATTACTATTTAATAAACCAGTTTTATAAGACAGATTTCTGAGTAAATAGTTACTCAGAAATCAGATTTTAATTCATAAGAGCAAAGATACATAACAATATTGGGACAAATTGTCCATATCAACAGAAATGCATAAACATGAATAAAATGAAACAACCATTTTATTAACATAAAAATGAAACTGGTATTTGATACAGAAATGCCAAAAATACCAGTTAATTGAATCCGCCTCTCTGATCCTGGTATCCAATAGTCCTTTACATTACTTGAATTTCTGCTTTCAAAACTAGAGCTGCAGAAATGCAAACTTTGCAGATCATACATAATTCAAGATATAAAGAAAAAACTCTCAATAATGTTTAGATTTGAAATTTTCTCTTCTCCCTTCTACAGCTCTAAATTCCTATTACAGAAATGCTTTTAGAAGTCCAGAATTGCATAGGAGAGCCGCCCCTTATTACATTCTGCAATCTGCAATTTATAATATTTCCAAATGTATTATTTGAGAGGAGAGTTTGTTGAAGAAAAATTCTGCCCAATCCAAATTTATTTGCTCAAAAATTCTAATCTTTAATTGTTGGAGCCTTCTCATTGATTGAGATCTTTTTCTCCATATCCCTTCTACTATTTTTCCTGTAAAAAGAAATCAAAATGAATTAAGATGCAACAATAAGATCAAAATATCATTCTGGCATTAAAACAAATCCAATTGTTGGCAATATGATGCAGAGTGTTGTCCTTGATGGCAACCTACTTGATAAAGTTGATGGCAACCTACTTGATAAAGTTGTCCTTGATGGAAACTGACTTGATGAGTTGTCTTTGGATAGCTACCTATTTTTTAATGATGTAAATTCAGAAGTAATAGAGAAAGGAATTCTGTGGGAACCGAATAACATTGAATGGTGCCACAAAGCATCCATTAGATTTTAGCAAAGGCGAAGTAGCGTATGTACCGGAAAAGTGCGTGCCAAGTGACGTATGCCTATTTGTGCTAAATTTATAAAACCGGGGGGACATTACCATGGTATTGACCCCTTTGTGTTAATGGATTTTAGTTTTGATCTGAGTCCGGGAATGCCTACGGTAGTTGAGTGGTTTGACTCATGGTATTGACAAAGGCTAAATCTATATAAGGAGAAGAAGATCATAGTGCAAGGGGTGAATAGGTTTGGGCTTTAATGAATACTTCACTCTGAAGTATATACGCATGGAATGGGTAACAGTTTATTGATTGATCTGAATCAATAATGCACCTATGAAGAAAATGATGAAGAGGGATCTCTAGATTTGAAATGACTATGTATTTTCTAGATTTGTTTATGGAATGTTTAGATCTGTGATATGGCTAATCTTTGTTGAAGTAAAGGATGAAATCTGAGTTGTTTAGCTGCACAGTCCTGGAAAGTTTATGATCTATACACATGTTCGTTTCATGAAAAGCGTGTGTATACGCGGGTCCGCTTAAAGAAAAGCATGTATGGCAGTTAGGGTTTTACATGGAATAAAATGCCTTTAGTATACCGCGAGTTTGTCTACGTGACGCATATGAATCTGGGTTCTTGAAAGTATGTGGAATGAAATGTTTGATACATTTCTTCATTTTACTACTATACGCAATGATGTATTCATACGGATACGGGTTGTTTGAATGTTGATTATGCTGCTAATTATGTTGATTAAAGATCAAGTTGGTGGTTGATTGGTTGATGATTCAATGAATGAATTGATGGGTTTATAAGTTTCATTTTGATGTACGATGAGCTTAAATGTGTGGAGTGGGTCCAGTCTGAAAATCTGACGAAAAGTGGCCTACAAGGTATGTTGTATGGAAGCTGATGGATCCAGTATGAAAATTGATGAAACGTGGTCCGCAATGGTGTTGAGGGTCGAAGCCTTCAGTGAGGGGGTTGTAGCTCCCTTCGTGTGCGTGGTAGGGAGACGAGGGGGTAGTAGCTCCCTTCCGGGAGAGGTGGGTAAACGAAGCGGTAGTTGCTCCCCTTCCGGGGGAGAGGGGGCTGGTAAACGAGAAGCCGGGGGTTGTATAGTAGCTCCCTTCCGGAGAGGCCGGTAAACGGAAGCGAGGGGTTAGTAGCTCCCTTCCGGGAGAGGGCCCCGGTAAACGAGCCGAGGGGTTGTAGCTCCCCGCCGGGGAGGGTGGTAAACAAGAGAAGGTTGTAGCCTTAGGGTGGGTGCCTACGTCTTCCGGTATGAGTACGTATGGGTACATGGTTGTAAGTTTTCTTTATAATAAATATTGAAGACTGAGATAATAGCAGTAGTGGTTTTCTCCCGAATTGGGTTTCCACCTTAAATCCTGGTGTTCATATGTGTTTCCTTCTCCCTTCATGTTCGCGTACGTGCATATTCATATCTTATCTTTTGCTTACTAAACATCTGATGAATGAATGATGCAATAATCTAAGTAAAGAATTAAATGCATAATAAGATCTCTGGACATACGCAATTTTTATTAAGGATATCCATGGGTATACGCGAGTTGGGTTCAGTAAAGTAGCGTATGGGTTTTAGAGAAAGAAAAAGTAAAAAGTTTTCAGTCAGCCCTAAATACTGATTCACCCCCCCCCCCCTCTCAGTGTTTTTCCCAACAATTGGTATCAAAGTAGGTCCTTCTGCAGAAGCTTGATCGCTTGAAGGAGATCTGTCGCAATGGGAAGTCATGAACGAGTATTTTCTATAAGGCCACCTCTATTCAATGGAAGTAATCTGTTATTCTGGAAGATACGAACAAAAGCATATTTGCAAAGTCTTGGTGCAGAAGTATGGGCAATCGTGGAAGAAGGTTGTCAGTATCCAGTAATTATTCCTACTGATGCAGCAGAAAGGAAGAAATATGTAATCAATGCCAAAGCAGTTAATGTTTTATTAGGAAGCATGTCTGAATTAGAATTTGTTAAAGTGATGCAGCTAGATTCAACAAAAGAAATATGGGACAAGATCATTCAAAGCTATGAAGGTGATACAAAGGTAAAAAGTGCAAAACTCCAAACTCTCAGAATTGAATATGAAAATCTAAGGATGCATAGTAATGAGAGTATTGCCAGTTTCTTTCTACGTCTAGATGATATTGTAAATCGTATGAGAAATTTGGGTGAAACCATAACTGATACTACTCTAGTAGAAAAAGTCTTAAGATCTTTGACTTCAAAATTTGATTCAAAAGTATCAGCTATTGAAGAAAAGCAAGATCTGCAAACTCTTATTATTGATCAACTACATGGTATCCTGACTGCTTTTGAAATGAGAAAAGGAGGCCCCCCTCAAATCAGAAAAGTTGCCTTTAAAGCATGTGCAAAAGGAAAAGAAAAGGAAGTTGTCAAGGAATCAAGTTATATATCAGAAGAAGAAGAAGCAAATTTTGTGAGAAGACTCCAACCAGGTACTGTAAGATTCAAAGGTAAGCTTCCCTTCAAGTGTTTTGATTGTGGAAGAGTTGGTCATTATGCTGCTAAATGTCCTTATGGAGAAAATCATGATAAAGGGACACAATTTGAAAAGGGAAAGAGTTATTATACAAATGAAGATAATGATGAAGTTTCAAATGAGGATGAAGAAGATTTTGACCAAGATCTACAAGTGCTCATTTCATCTACCATGGATGATGATAATTTTACAAAAGGAAGGGATCTAATTGTTAAAGAATTGCATAAAACAAGAAAGAAGGGTTGCTTTCATGGATGTTGTTTCTATTATAACTCATTTGGGCATAAGGCCACTGATTGCAGGTTAAGTATGATGAACAGATTTGAGAAATTGGAAAATTTCCAGCACACTATAAGAAATTACAAGCAAAGCTGGAAAAAGAAGAGACACCGGTCAAAAACATAGGGAATATTGACCCTATTGCAGTCATCTGCTTCTAAAGCTTACTTCTCATAATGACTACAAGAGAGATCTGAGATACATTATAGGAATCAGTAATGTATCATCACAGGGGGAGCAATGTATGATGATTCCCATGGTTGTTTTGGTAATTCTGGTTGTGTTTATTTCTGACAGTGCAGCTGATGTGACAAGAGAAGACAGGTACAGGTGGCACAAATTCAGGGGGAGATGAAGTTGTGAAAATTTTCTGTATTTCACTTTCCATACGTAGGTTTCATGAACTAAAGCCGCGTATACACGTGAGTTCCAATGGATACATAGGCGTATGCTCTTCTGTTAAGGAAAACAGTGAGATGGACAGGAGCACAGATTCAGGGGGAGCATTATCCTTGCTGAGAGTAATACATTGTTGGCATTATGATGGTTCTGAAATATGATCTCTCTCTTGAGGTCTTTTTGGTACTGGTTATAAAAAGTCATATTTGTAATTTGAAGAAAAGGTTATGTTGAGACATATGATGTAAATTGTAATATGCAGTCATGTAAGGACTTGTTCAAATTTGTAAACCCACTTGGTTGGGTAGTTGAGTCAAAATGTGTAAACCCACTTGGTTGGGTACTTGAGTCACATGTGTAAATCCACTTGGTTGGATCAATGATGTAAGTATGAGTCCTTGGTGATAGGAAAGGTCATAGTCATGTACTTCATTGAAAAATATGTTTAAAGATTTAGCATGAACTCAGGGGGAGCATGGTAACTTCAGTGCACATCAGATCTACAGAGCTCCTATTTCTACAAGAGAAGAAAAACCTTATTTTGGTTTTGATCCGCCCTTTGCCCTTGATGTCAAAGAGGGAGAGTATCATGGTGTTTGAATAATGGTTATAATCAATGTATCTATCTGTTGTGGTGATCAAACACCATCATGGTTGCCATCAAGTCCAAAGGGGGAGATTGTTGGCAATATGATGCAGAGTGTTGTCCTTGATGGCAACCTACTTGATAAAGTTGTCCTTGATGGAAACTGACTTGATGAGTTGTCTTTGGATAGCTACCTATTTTTTAATGATGTAAATTTAGAAGTAATAAAGAAATGAATTCCTGTAAGGGCCAGAATAATGATGAATAAGGTATGTCACAAAGCATACGCGGGTTTGTAAAGGCGAAGTAGCGTATGTACGTGGAAAAGTACGTGCCAAGTAGCGTATGCCTATTTGCGCTCTAAATTTATAAAACCAGGGGACATTACCATGGTATTGGCCCACTGTATTGAGCGCTGGATTATCTATTTGATCCCGTCCATGAATACCATCAGGAGTTGAGTGGTTTTGACTCATGGTATTGACAAAGGCTAAATCTATATAAGGAGAAGAAGATCATAGTGCAAGGGGTGCATAGGTTTGGGCTTTAATGAATACTTCACTTTGAAGTATATCTGCATGGAATGGGTAACAGTTTATTGATTGATCTAAATTAATAATGTACCTATGAAGAAAATGATGAAGAGGGATCTCTAGAGCTGAAATGACTATGTATTTTCTAGATCTATTTATGGAATGTTTAGATCTATGATCTGGCGAATCTTTGCTGAAGTAAAGGATGAAATCTGAGTTGTTTATCTGATCTGAAGAGCTACACAGTCCTGAAAAGTTTCTGATCTATACGCAGGTTCATTTCATGAAAAGTGTGTGTATACGTGGGTCCGATTAAAGAAAAGCGCGTATGGCAGTTAGGGTTTCTGAAGAATAAAATGCACTGAAGTATACGCAGGTTTGTCTCTGTGAAAGCACGTATATACGCAGGTTTAGTGAAGTAAAATCGCGTATAGAATCTAGGGTTTGCTGAAGTATGTGGAATGAAATGTCTGATCTGTTTTGCTGTTTTACTGCTATCTACCAATGATGTATTCATACAGATCTGGGCTGTTTGAATGTTGATTATGCTGCTGATTATGTTGATTAAAGATCAAGTTGTTGGTTGATTGGTTGATGATTCAATGAATGAATTGATGGGGTTATAAGTTTCAGTTTGATGTATGTTGAGCTTAAATGTGGGGAGTGGGTCCAGTCTAAAAATCTGATGAAAAGTGGCCTACAAGGTATGTTGTATGGAAGCTGATGGATCCAATATAAAAATTGATGAAACGTGGTCCATGGTGGTGCTGAGGGTCGAAGCCTTCAGTGAAGGGGTTGTAGCTCCCTTCCAATGGTAGCTGGTAAATGAGAGCAGGGGGTAGTAGCTCCCTTCCAGGAGAGGCTGGTAAACGAGAGTAGGTGGTAGTAGCTCCCTTCCAGGAGAGGCTGGTAAACGAGAGCAGGGGGTTGTAGCTCCCTTCCAGGAGAGGCTGGTAAACGAGAGAAGGTTGTAGCCTTCTGCAGGTGGGTGCCTGCGTGCTGGTATGAGTCTGCGACAGTACATGGTTGTAAGAAGTTTTCTTTATAATAAATATTGAAGACAGAGACGACGACAACGGTGGTTTTCTCCCGAATTGGGTTTCCACCTTAAATCCCGGTGTTCATGTGTGTTGCTTATGTGTGATGGTTTATTCTGTTATTACTGCACATGCTTACTGCTTACTAAACATCTAATGAATGAATGATGCAATAATCTAAGTAAATAATTAAATGCATAATAAGATCTCTGGACATACGCAAGTTTTATTAAGGATATCCGCGGGTATACGCGAGTTGGGTTCAATAAAATAGCGTATGGGTTTTAGAGAAAGAAAAAGTAAAAAGTTTTCAATTAGCCCTAAATACTGATTCACCCCCCGCCGTCCCCTCCCCCCCCCCCCCCCCTCTCAGTATTTTTCCCAACACCAATCAAATTCTATTTAAATAAATAATTGAAAATAAAATATAAGCTCTCTATTGATGTCTGGGATGGTTTAATTGCCCAAGGATATCATTGATGAGCGAATTTGCAATTAGAAGAGGCTTTGGGCAAATGAAAATGAAGAAAATAAAACTCAGAAAATTGATTTTGTTTTAGAAATTCGGAGTTTGATTTTCTGCCTGAATTTTGACCCAATAAATGACCAAATATATTAGTGAAACTTCCTCAGAAATGTTCTCATTGATTTTCTCTTTCCAATGAGCCATCCTGGACCTCATTTGGCCAAGTAAAACTCAATCTATGAGCCTCCAAAGTTGATAAGTCAAATCTGATATATATATGGAAATTCTGTTGCTGGGCTAAAAATCAGAATTTTAATTAAAATTTTAATCCTAAATTAGACTCGAACTATCTAATAATTAATCCTAATTTAATTGTTAATTATAAACTAAACTAATTATTAATATTAATCTAACTAACTAATATAATTAACTAAACAAATTAATCTAATTAATAATTAATTATAATTAAATTAAATTAATTAGATTCTACACATTAATTAACTAATTTAAAATTATTTATTTAAATATTTAAATATTAAATTTATTATTAAACTAAAACTAAACTAACACTATATTAACTTAAAACTAACCTACCACTAACACTAACATATACTAACTTAACACTATGCTAATGTTAACAACTAACACTACACTATTCCATTTACTATATTAAACTAAGACTAAACTAATATTCCACTAACATTAAACTAACACTAACTTAAAATTATACTAACATAAAAACTAACGTACCACTAACATTATGATAATACTAACTTAACATTCCACTCCATACACACGAGTTTGAAACTCAAAACAAAACAAATAACTTATGACCCATTGACTCATCGCAATTGGGATATCGAGAGTTGAGGATCATCAGGTTTTTTTTTAAAGATGCATACCTTGCAAAATCCCAATGCGATGTTGTTTACTTTTTAAATTTCCGATGCGATATAATTTTTATTTTTTATTTGTTTTTTATTTTTATATATATTTGTTTTTATATTAAATTTTAATTTAATTGTTTTTAATATAATTAATTTAATTAATTTAAAATTTAATGTTAAATATTGATTTTTTTGTTTTGGTTTTATTTTAATGATGTTAAGCTGTGTAATTATCTAAGGAATGATTTGCCTAAATAAACTACAGCCACTTTAATATTTTGAGTTTTCGAGATTAGTAATTTATTTGAAAATAGAAAATTAAAGTAAATGACTGAAATCTCGATGCTTTATGATTTGGCTGTATAAGTAAAAATATGAAAAATATTAGTAATAACTAACTAAGGGTTAATATTTAAACTAAATGCATCATTGAACTAATTTAATTACAAAAAGGAATATTGTACATTTTACGCATTTTTTAACAGAGGCAACATAATTGATTAGACTTCAAAGGAGTGCCATTTACAAACCAGTTGACCAAATGAGGTGAAACAAGCATCAACGGGAATCTTATAAAAAATCGATTTCAACCAAGCAATCAAAACAAAAATCTAAAGAAGATGAAAAATTAATAAAATTATGAGGTAATTAACTTAATAAAAAATCCTAAAAGGTATTTAGCCAAAAAAATTATAGAAAGGGTCCCCATTATTTGAAGTAAGCAAGTCAAAAAATTGGGAGGGGGGGGGGGGTTGTGTTTTACCACAACAATGGTGACACACAGGAGAAGAACCAGTTATCTCTGTCTAATATGAATGAAATTTTCTTAAAATTAAAGTAAAAATAATTAAAGAAGAGAAAATTATTCTTGGAATGCTTGACTAGGTTCATTAATCTGAATAAAAGCAAGATTATCTTATTGTAATTTTCTTAAAATTCCTCATAAATTAAAATATTTCATAACTCTATATCAGTCATTAATTAGCTATAGAGATAAAGCAGGGGTCACTTTACAGCTTAGCTTTTAAAATGTACTCATTTGTCACAGGTAGAGCCACTGTTGCCAACAAACATATATAGTCTCGACAGAGTTACCTATTAATCATCAATGATTTAGAATCCCATCTATTTAAGAATTATTGACCTAGAGATAAATCCATTTATATATGTTTATTTTTATTTTATTTTTTTTGAGTTCTTAAAATCCATTGTCCTGGTTTGGTAGTTAGATAGTTGACAATGTCATTCACTGGTTATAATTGGACTGAACAAGCTGGCTCGTGATGAGACCCCTTGTCTTATAAATTTTTGCAATCATAAGCCATTACCCTAGTTTGTTTAGCAGTGTTGGTAATGTCAGTCTATTTTTCACCTATGATCATGGTAAGTAGGCTCGTGATGAGACCTCGTATCTTTTAAGTTTAAATATATTTTTGGATTACACTCTAGAAAAATAACTCTTTTGAACAGGGAGAATCATTGACTCCTTAAGAGTTCAAAATGACAATTTCAGAGTTAAAAGTGCTTTGCTGTAAAGTATCTTTACTTGGTTAAAAATAATTTTTCTTGACTGATAATAGAATTTTGAAAGATCTCAATAAAATATTGAAATATCAAAATAATTACAATTTTGATGAAAAAGAAATTTCTCAGATTTTATGATACTTCGTCAAATTCTCTTGTTTTATAATCTCTTCCTTAAATATGTATACTTTTATAATATGTAGAAATTTATATAACTAATATGTTATATCCGAGATTCTACTTATCACACACTATTTGACTTCATGCACAATACAAAATCTCTTGTACCATTGATCATTAATTGCGGAAATAAAAACAATCGCATGTGCACATTAAAACTATAAACAATCACACATATGAACACAGTATTTTATGGGAAAGCTTAAAGTTGAAAACCCCCAAATATCTGTATATTATATGTCATAGAGATCATGTAACAATCATTATACAAAGCTCCTCACAAGCTCTCAGTATAATCTCCAATTGCTACACACTAAACAGGTCCGATCTAGCAAATCACATGCTCCAATCTCTGCCACCTGATAGCCTGCCTCTACTGCGCAATCACTGCTGAAGAATGGCTCTGATTGAACTTGAATTGGTCCAGCCTTTCTCACGCAATCCTCATTGGCATCCCAAACCACTGTGTGTTGCAAATCATGCAATAATATAGTCACAAATGATAGTCACACTGCTCTTTCACCTACCTCTTCACTGGTCTCCACTGAAACTGTCCATGCACTGTAGTTAACTGATGTATTCTTTAGTTGATTAATGAGTTAATAATTATTGAATTAATTAATAATTAATTCACACCACTCTCACTAGTGTATCAATCAGTTAGACTAGATACAACTAGCTCAACTATGTTTAACTCAATTAAACTGAACACAACTCCACCAACTACCTCAATAACTCCACCAAACTCTGTCACATGAGTTCTAACTGAAGTCTCCATGCAATAGCTCCACTTAACCCTCAGGAATAGCGTAATTCCTTCTGTCGGCTCCTGTGCCACATCTGTGCACTTAACTGAAGTGCTCCAAGAGAATAAGATAATGTTTATAGTCCAAATATTATTAAGAGCTAATAATATTCGACATATCTATTTTTAGACTGGCAATCTAAAAATAGATTCCGCTCAATATGTCTAAAAATAGAAGTCCATCTATTTTTCCAACTTGACCAACCATCCACAAATAGCATCCTGCAACTCATAGAATATGATCGACATGTCTAAAAATAGACTTGCACCAAAAATAGCTTGCAGGCCCACTTAGTGAAGGCCACTTCTTTCCACTAAGCTCATCATCTTGTTGCAATCTCAACATAATAAGAAAAACAAACCTTATTAAGAGATTTCAAGAAAAAGCTAATGGTAAACTATTAACAATTTTTTCCCTATGTATGCTAACCAAAATTAGGTAATAAGAAGGCCTTTCATATAAATCATGGAAGAGTCACCAAAATTAAAACTAAAAACCAAAGGAAAAGAATTCTTAAGCTAAAGTGGGAAAAGAAATCAGCAATCAAAAATAAAATGAAGAAATTTTAAAAGTGGAAAGGAAAATCCAAATTTTGAAACACAAACTCTAACAAGAATGTTTATACCAATGTCTCGACAAAATGAAGTAAAAGAAAATAACCATGTAATCATTCCTTCGTATGTCGAGATTCAGAAAACTCATACCTTGATGGGTTGTAAGTGTTTTAGGCTTTAGATTAACAGTGATCATAAAATTCAGCCACAATGAAATTTTTTTTTCTGATGTCAATCTTCTTGTTTCAAAGCATCATCTTAATTATTTTATAATAAAAGGAATGCTTAAAGGAACAAACTAAAGGTTCAAAAACTTCCTAGTGTAGCTGTTTCAATGAATACTATTGCTTCTTCTTGAAATGAAACCAGGAGAAGAGCATAGGGCTTCCAAAATATGATCTGGCAAGTGATTGAAAGCTTTTATGAAGAGCTGCAAAATAGATTTAAGTATCAACATAATTTAAAAACAAAACTGAAACTAAAGTAATGAAATGGAAATAAATGAAAGTGGGTACATGAATCTTACCATTGGATAATTGCATTTGAACTTACCTGAAAGATATCTGTTTATCTAATACTCGTTGACTTCTTCTTTTAGTTATCATTAAAAACATAAAGAAGTCAAACTAACCAAATTCGTATAAGCCAAAATCATTATTTATTTTATTTAAACTAAAGCAAGCTATAAAATGTAAAAAGGGAATGCTTTGTGTTCAAGGGAATTGAAATTAAAACAAATGCATCAGAAATGAGATTGAGAATTTGCAGTGATGAATGTTCTCAAAATATTATAAGCTTTATACAAATTCTATGATTTTTATAAATTGTTCAGAGTTAGGACCAAATTTAAGATAATGAAATTTAAAATAGAGAGGTCTTGAATTTCATATTTAATTATGTAATTATTTAAAACTAAAATATATGATAAATCAAAATTATTTGAATATGTTGCAAATTTGTCATCAATCGCTTTAGTATCATAGTGGTTACCCAAGATTGCTTTAAATTAACACAATGCCTTATCGGATGATTCGTATTGCATGCGTTGAAGTTTATTGAATCGAGGGTCGCAGTAGCGAATTGCCGATATGAGATCATGCGAAAAGAATATGTGCGATGAGATGGAGCAATCATACCGTTGAAGAAATTTTATATTTAGGATCGAGGACAGTCATGTCGTACATTGCACATCGCACACCGCAGCTCGCAATTTGTACTTTGCACATTGCACATTGTGCATCGCAGGTTCGGAATAGTGACATGACCATGAATATAAATACGATGAAGCAATTGCGATATTGGCAATGTGATGTTTATAATAATTGGTGATGAGTTATCGCATCGCAACTTTAAAAGGAACACATAAAGATGCATTAAGTTTTCCGTCGATTCGCGATTGGACTTATCGCATTGGAATTTTCAAAAGTTGATTCTTATGATATGACTTTACCGATACGTGATTTCGATCAAGCTTTTATCGCATCAGAGCTTTTCAAATGGAAGAACTAACCTTATGCCTAATGCGATATGCCCGTTTGCGATCTGATCCATCGCATCGGAACTTCTGTGATGAAAAACAAACTTTTCAATTTATTCCAATATGATATGTGATTTTGCGTTTCATTTTATCGCATCAGAGTTAAAAATGATATGTGATTTTGTGTTTCATTTTATCGCATCGGAGTTAAAAATGACATGTTAAACTTTTTCTTTCATATTTTTGTGAAATGCGATGAATGATACGGCTCTCGGCGATCGACAAAATTAAGTGCGTGATGTAACAAATATGTTATGCCGATATGCGAAGGAGAATGAGCCCGATAAATCTATTATGAAAGTTTAATATCGCATCGGGTCCGAGACATCGGTGCTTTTAAAATTATGACCTTACCACTATTGCGACTGAATGGATGCGATATTTCTTATGAACTTGATTTAAATTTAATATCGGGTCCCGAATTATGTGTATACCACAATATTGGTAAAGTTGATTATCGGAGATCGGTGATTCAAGATAATGGAAGTATATTCAATTGAAAACCTCTAAGATGCGAAATGCGATATGGTATTTTATGAAAAACTGAATGAGGTAACACATCGGAGGTCTTGCATCAGAAATATGAAAATCAAGTTGAAGCATTTCTAACATGAATCTCGTGATACTGTTTTTTAAAATTCAATTGGGTTTTCTAATAAATGAAAGTAAAGTTAAAGAATGCTCAAATTCTAATGAATCACAAAATAAAATTTCCCTGAACCTGTTGCAAATTTGAAATAGGTTTGCTGCTTACTTCAAGTTTTGAAAACAAATGAAAACCCACAAATAAAACAGAACAAGAATAAAAAATAAACTAAGGAAAAGAGAAACTATTAATAGATGAAAATGAACTTGTAAATGCATACCTGGAAGAGATTTGTTTGTGGATTTCACCTTATGAATCTTCCAGTTCTTCTTTCGATTTAACAAAATTCTGACTTTTTTCAAACTCATCTCATTATTTATTCTAAATCGGAGTGTGCAATCAGCCTAAATAAAATCTGTTTATTCATGTTCAGGAAATCTGAAACTCATAAAATTCACCAGAAATAAATATGAAAATAGGCTTCCCTTTGAATTGCAACAAAAATTTATTACTTTTGCTCATTCTGAATTAACTTGAGAAAAATTTGTACTGTTATAGTGACTATTTAATAATGCCTTTAGTAAATAAATATGATGCACATTGCAACATCATATAATAAACTAAATATTAGAATGGGATAAAGCCACTCATTGTGGAAAAATATCAACACAGATTTGAATGTGCGTACATAGCAAAATGGACACCCGTAAGGTCATTTCAGAAGAAAATCATATAAGGACATTTTGAAATAGAGAAAAGTGGCTTTGAGGTGATTGGTGCCAAGTGCAACCTCAATTGAATTTAGTCAAGACATTATTCAAAATAGGCAGAGTAGAGATATTGCTGCAATAAATTTTGATTTAAAAATGAGAAGCAAGAATTAGAAATTTTCTGATAAGAGGCAAATATTTCCCTAAACATGTATATGATATGAGAAGGGCTAATTGCTCACTTTATTTTTATCTACAGAACTATTAAGAATAAATTAACTACATAAAACAAACTAACTAAATTAATTCTACTTCTATTCTAACCATATAAATGAAAATGACTAGGTATAGTCATATTTCCAGTGTAACCATTCTCTTATTTTAATTTCTGCATATACGTACAGTTCAAATGTTAGTAATAAAAATACAAATCTAATTGAACTAAGAAAACTAAATCTATAATCAGAATGTACAGTTATTATTAACAGCTTATTTACAATCACCTTCTTTTGAAATGTCTTTTCCAACTGAATTCCAATTGGATCATCAAAACCTGGATGGGTTTCCATTAAGTATTAGAAAATGTTTAAAAGAGGAGATGAGAGGCCAGATTGTGGATATGAGCTTTTAAATTCAAAGGCTTGAAAAAAAATTGTTAGTGTTATGTGTAAGTGTTAAACTATTAACAATTTTCCATGAAGGAAAACTTTCCAAACAATTTTCAAATGAGTTAATGAAAAATGGATGGAAATCTGTCATATAAAATGGAAAATTATTAATTGGATTAGATTGCTGGCCAGATTGTAAAAATACATTCTCTTGTTGACACTGCCTTTGAGAAGATAGAAGCTTTTGATAAAACATTAGCATTGATTGAAATTGAAATATTAATAGCTTTTGATGTTCATGATTATAATATGAAACTTCAATTTTCCAATAGGGCAATGCATCAATTGAGTGTTCACTATTAAAGTGCTCAATATGCCAGTGTAGAGTGCCAAAAATTTGAAAAATGAAATCCAAAAATGAATCTAAATTTGAACAAAATAAGTGTGAAAGAAAAAAATAAAGTGAAATCACTATTGGTACAACTAATGTTACAACACAATTGGGATTATTTTGAAATTATTTCTTTTTCACAAGGATTGGCCAGAATAATGGAATTTGAATAATTGCCAATTCCAACTTGTGAATTAGAAAGAGAATTATGATTATGAGTAGGAATGGGAGTTTGATCATGATATGAATCATAAATTGGAATGTTTTCCCGAATGGTGAAATCATGAAGATAATTTGCTGCTCCAGAATGAGGATTGGTTGGAATAATTTCAAAATTGAAATGTTCCTCATTCACAGATGTTATTTGAATTTTATCATAGGATTCTCTTGAGAAGAACAGAAATCAGCATTCTTGATGTCGGAATAATTATCATAAACGACTTCACGATATTCTCTAGAATTCCCTTTGATTTCGTCCAATATATCAAAACAAGGAGGAATAAAAATTTCATGTTCATTAATCGCGAAAGAATGATCAATAATTGTTTCTCTATCTTGATAAAAAATTATTGGTAATTCATTTAGATCAGTCTCTGTAGTTTCTAAAATATCATTAATATGAAGAGGGGAGAAATTACCATCATTAAAAATATCAAGATAAAGGGAAAAATGTGAATCTAAAACAATGCATTTAAAAAAATCTATGTTTTAGAGCTCTCGTACATTATGCTCATTGTAAATTTCATATTGTAGATCATTCATTTGTCTATTCGCGCTTTCTTGAAGAATTATGCTTTGGTTCTCTGATTTGGCACTTGCTCGTCATGAAAAAAATCAGAAATTTGTCCAGCAGCTTGTGTGTTACTATTTACTTTGATTGCTACTTGCACTTGTTGATTTGCGATCTGATTTTCTGAATTTAATACAGAGTAACTTTCAGATTTCAAGGCAACTTTTTCTCCAAAATTTTCGATGTTTCCTTCTCACATTTGATAAGAAATATTTTCTAAGCTTTGTGAGACCACTTTATTATAATTTGTTCGCATATCCATATTGGAATTCTGATATATGTTAGAATGGGATGGAACAAAGCTTGAACTAATTTCATATGGATTGGGAATGGGAGGAAGAGAGAAAATATATTCAAACCAATCTAGTGATTCTTCTTCCGTAGGTTTATCTTCAACTTTAAATCTTAAACAATTCAAATCAAATCGAATGTTAAAATCCATAATAAACTCTTTTTCAAATCTTCATAGATATTCAATTTCATCGCATACCTGTTTATAATCATATCCATCAAAATTACAAATGAAAATTGTAACAAATTGATCCCAGCTATGAATTGAGGCAACCAAAAGAGTTCTACACTAGTTTCTAGCTTTTGCCGCAAATGTGAGAGTAAAAATTCTGCATAAAATGCCTTCATCAATTCCTTGAAAATCATAATTTGAAACATTTTGAATAAATTAAAAGACATGATTAGAAGCAGAATAATTTTTCTTACCATTAAACTTTACCTGAGACAAGAGTCTTACCACTTCGGGTGGAGTATTGGAAGATGCATGTCCTTGTATACAACTCCAAATTGGAAGTTTAAGAGGAGCCATTGTGATTTAAATACAATGTTAAAATTGAAAAGACTCCAATAGACAACAATTTTCAGGCCCTCCTTCTAGCGCCAAAAATGTTGAAGCCTCGAAAATCGCTGCAACAACAATGGGGATAACCACCCAGTGCGGACCTTAAAATAACTCCTTATCCGTTTGTACTAGTGGCTCCGACTAGTTTGACTAGGTCCAGTTACCTTTTCCCTATTGCTATTGGTTTAAAATGTATCTTTAACTACCAATAGACAAGGATATCAGATCACTTCTTCTTGTTGATCGGGCAAGAGAATGACCCTTAAGCTTATTTGGGTTCAGCTAAACCACAACTAAGATTTTGCCACTTCGAGAAGAGGACTTAAAAGAATGTAGAACTTAATCTAAATGCAAACTTATTCTATAATGAAAAAGAAACTAATCTAAATCCTATCTCAATTAGGTAGATATAAATCTAACCCAACTAAGAGCAAGATAATTAAATAATGAAAATTTAAAGATGTCTGGCTTTTAATTAATATCAAGCTAACGAAAAAATTCAATTAGCTGACATTTGTAAACACTGAAACACATCCTATTGAGACCATTTAACTGAAATAATAAATCAACAACACTCCGGAAGAAATTCACAAAATGATATTGATTGTCAAATCAGTCAAGCCAATAATTAAACAATAATATGTGGAAGAAATTCGCAACACATTACTATTTAATAAATAAGTTTTATAAGACAGATTTCTGAGTAAGTAGTTACTCAAAAATCAGAGTTTAATTCATAAGAGCAGAGATACATAACAATATTGGGACAAATTATCCATATCAACAGAAATGCATAAACATGAATAAAATGAAACAACCATTTTATTAACATAAAAATGAAACTGGTATTTGATACAGAAATGCCAAAAATACCAGTTAATTGATTCCGCCTCTCTGATCCTGGTCTCTAATAGTCCTTTACATGAATTTCTGCTATCAAAACTAGAGCTGCAGAAATGGAAACTCTGCCCATCATACATAATTCAAGATATAAAAAAAAAACTCTCAATAATGTTCAGATCTGAAATTTTCTCTCCTCCCTTCTACAATTCTAAATTCCTATTACAGAAATGCTTTTAGAAGTCCAGAATTTCAGAGGAGAGCCACCCCTTATTACATTCCGCAATCTACAATTTATAATAATTCCAAAGGTATTATTTGAGAGAAGAGTTTGTAGAAGAAAAAATCTGCCCAATCCAATTTTATTTGCTCAAAAATTCCAATCTTTAATTGCTGGAGCCTTCTCATTGATTGAGATCTTTTTCTCCATATCCGCTCTACTATTTTTCCTGCAAAAAGAAATCAAAATGAATTAAGATGCAACAAAGAAATCAAAATATCATTTCTGACATTAAAACAAATCCAATCAAATTATATTTAAGTAAATAATTGAAAATAAAATATAAACTCTCTATTAATGCTTGGGATGGTTTAATTGACCAAGGATATCATTGATGAGCGAATATACAATTAGAAGAGGCTTTGGGCAAATGAAAATGAAGAAAATAAAACTCAGAAAATTGATTTTGTTTTAGAAATTCAGAGCTTGATTTTTTGCCTAATTTTTAACCCAATAAATGATCAAATCTGTTAGTGAAACTTCCTCAGAAATGTTCTCCTTGATTTTCTCTTTCCAATGAGCCATCCCGGGCCTCATTTGGCCAAGTAAAACTCAATCTATGAAGCTCCAAAGTTGATAAGTCAAATCTGATATAAATCTGAAAATTCTATTACTGGGCTAAAAATCAGAATTTTAATTAAAATTTTAATCCTAAATTAGACTCTAATTATCTAATAATTAATCATAATTTAATTGTTAATTATAAACTAAACTAATTATTAATATTTATCTAACTAACTAATATAATTAACTAAACAAATTAATCTAATTAATAATTAATTATAATTTAATTAAATTAATTAGATTCTACACATTAATTAACTAATTTAAAATTATTTATTTAAATATTTAAATATTAAATTTATTATTAAACTAAAACTAAACTAACACTATATTAAATTTAAAACTAACTTAAAACTAACTTACCACTAACACTAACATATACTAACTTAACACTATGCTAATGTTAACAACTAACACTACACTATTCCACTTACTATATTAAACTAACACTAAACTAATATTCCACTAACATTAAACTAACACTAACTTAAAATTATACTAACCTAAAAACTAAAGTACCACCAACATTATGATAATACTAACTTAACATTCCACTCCATACACGAGTTTGAAACTCAAAACAAAACAAATAACTTATGATCCTTTGACTCATCGCAATCGGGATATCAGGAGTTGAGGATCGTCGGGTTTTTTTTAAAGATGCATACTTTGCAAAATCTCGATGCGATGTTGTTTACTTTTTAAATTTCCGATGCGATATAATTTTTATTTTTTATTTGTTTTTTATTTTTATATATATTTTCTTTTATATTAAATTTTAATGTAATTAATTTAATTATTTTTAATATAATTAATTTAATTAATTTAAAATTTAATGTTAAATATTGATTTTTTTGTTTTGGTTTTATTTTATTGATGTTAAGCTGTGTAATTATCTAAGTGATGATTTGCCTAAATAAACTACAGCCACTTTAATATTTTGAGTTTTCGAGATTAGTAATATATTTGAAAATAGAAAATTGAAATAAATGACTGAAATCCCGATGCTTTATGATTTGTCTGTATAAGTAAAAATATGAAAAATATTAGTAATAAATAACTAAGGGTTAATATTTAAACTAAATGCCTCATTGAACTAATTTGATTACAAAATGAATATTGTACATTTTACGCATTTTTAACCCAGGCAACATAATTGATTAGACTTCAAAGGAGTGTCATTTACAAACTAGTTGACTAAATGAGGTGAAACACGCATCCACGGGAAGCTTATAAAAAATCTATTTCAACCAAGCAATCAAAACAAAATCTAAAGAAGATGAAAAATTAATAAAATTATGAGGTAATTAACTTAATAAAAAATCCTAAAAGGTATTTAGCCAAAAATTTTATAGAAAGGGTCTCCATTATTTGAAGTAAGCAAGTAAAAAAATTGGGGGGTTGTGTTTTACCACAACAATGGCGA
Organism: Pinus albicaulis; assembly: GCA_034641835.2. Lineage (NCBI taxonomy): Eukaryota > Viridiplantae > Streptophyta > Pinopsida > Pinales > Pinaceae > Pinus > Pinus albicaulis. The sequence continues at coordinate 1,268,246,090 of CM076570.1, forward strand.
CACACGGGAGAAGAACCAGTTATCTCTGTCTGATATGAATGAAATTTTCCTAAAATTAAAGTAAAAATAATTAAAGAAGAGAAAATTATTCTTGGAATGCTTGGCTAGGTTCATTAATCTGAATAAAAGGAAGAATTATCTTATTGTAATTTTCTTAAAATTCCTCATAAATTAAAATATTTCATAACTCTATATTAGTCCTTAATTAGTTGTAGAGATAAAGTAGGGGTCACTTTACAACTGAGCTTTTAAAATGTACTCATTTGTCACAAGTAGAGCCACTGTTGCCAACAAACATCTATAGTCTCGACAGGGTTACCTTTTAATGCTCAATGATTCAGAATCCCATCTATTTAAGAATTATTTACCTAGAAATAAATCCATTTATATATGTTTATTTTTTTATTTTTATTTTTTGAGTTCTTAAAATCCATTGTCCTAGTTTGGTAGCGAGATAGTTGACAATGCCATTCACTGGTTATAATTGGACTGAACAAGCTAGCTCCTAATGAGACCCCTTGTCTTATAATTGTTTGCAATCATAAGCCATTACCCTGGTTTGTTTAGCAGTGTTGGTAATGCCAGTCTATTTTTCACCTATGATCATGGTAAGCAGGCTCATGATGAGACCTCTTATCTTTTAAGTTTAAATATATTTTTGGATTACACTCTAGAAAAATAAAACTTTTTTTAACAGGGAGAATCATTGACTCCTTAAGAGTTCATAATGTTAATTTCAGAGTTAAAAATGCTTTGCTGTAAAGTGGCTTTACTTGGTTAAAAATAACTTTTCTTGAATGATAATAGAATTTTGAAAGATCTTAATAAAATATTGAAATCTCAAAATAATTACAATTTTGATGAAAAAGAAATTTCTCAGATTTTATGATACGTCGTCAAATTCTCTTGTTTTATAATCTCTTCCTTAAATATGTCAACTTTTATAATAAGAAAAACAAACCTTATTAAGAGATTTCAAGAAAAATCTAATAGTAAACTATTAACAATTTGTTTCCCTATGTATGCCGACCAAAATTAGGTAATAAGAAGGCCTTTCATATAAATCATGGAAGAGTCACCAAAATTAAAACTGAAAACCAAAGGAAAAGAATTCTAAAGCTAAAGTGGGAAAAGAAATCAGCAATCAAAAATAAAATGAAGAAATTTTAAAAGTGAAAAGGAAAATCCAAATTTTGAAACACAAACTCTAACAAGAATGTTTATACCAATGTCTCAACAAAATGAAGTAAAAGAAAATAATCATGTAATCATTCATTCTTATGTCGAGATTCAGAAAATTCATACCTTGTTGGGTTGTAAATGTTTTAGGCTTTCGGTTAGCAGTGATCATAAAATTTAGCCACAATGAAAAATTTATGTCTGATGTAAATCCTCTTGTTTCAAACCATCATCTTAATTATTTTCTAATAAAATGAATGCTTAAAAGAACAAACTAAAGGTTCAAAAACTTCGTAGTGTAGCTGTTTCAATGAATATTATTGCTGCTTCTTGAAATGAAACCAGGAGAAGAGCATAGGGCTTCCAAAATATGATCTGGCAAGTGATTGAAAGCTTTTATGAAGAGCTGCAAAACAGATTTAAATATCAACATAATTTAAAAACAAAATTGAAACTAAAGTAATGAAATGGAAATAAATGAAAGTGGGTACATGAATCTTACCATTGGATAATTGCATTTGACCTTACCTGAAAGATATCCGTTTATCCAATACTCGCTGACTTCTTCTTTTAGTTATCATTAAAAACATGAAGAAGTCAAACTAGCCAAATTCCTATAACTCAAAATCATTATTTATTTTATTTAAACTAAAGCAAGCTGTAAAATGTAAAATGGGAATGCTTTGTGTTCAAGGGAATCGAAATTAAAACAAATGCATCAGAAATGAGATTGAGAATTTGCAGTGATGAATATTCTCAAAATATTATAAGTTTTATGCAAATTCCATGATTTTTATAAATTGTTCAGAGTTAAGACCAAATTTAAGATAATGAAATTTAAAATAGAGAGGTCTTGAATTTCATATTTAATTATGGAATTATTTAAAACTGAAATATATGATAAATCAAAATGATTTGAATATGCTGAAAATTTGTCATCAATAGCTTTAGTATCATAGCGGTTACCCAAGATTGCTTTAAATTAACACAATGCCTTATCGGATGATTTGTATTGCATGCGTTGAAGTTTATCGCATCGAGGGTCGCAGTAGCGAATTGCCGATATGAAATCATGCGAAAAGAATATGTGCGATGAGATGGAGCGATCATACCATTGAAGAAATGTTATATTTAGGATCGGGGACAGCCACGTCGTACGTTGCACATCACACACCGCATCTTGCGATTTGTACTTTGCACATTGCACATTGTGCATTGCAGATTCGGAATAGTGACTTGACCATGAATAAAAATACGATGAAGCAATTGCGATATCGGCAATGCAATGTTTATAATAATTGGTGATGAGTTATCGCATTGTAACTTTTAAAAGGAACATGTAAAGATGCATTAAGTTTTCCGCGTATCCGCGATTGGACTTATCACATGGGAATTTTCAAAATTTGATTCTTATGATATGACTTTACCGGTACGTGATTGTGATCAATCTTTTATCACATCGAAGCTTTTCAAATGGAAGAATTAACCTTATGCCTAATGCGAAATGCGTGTTTGCAATCTAATCCATCGCATCAGAACTTTTGTGATGAAAAACAAACTTTTCAATTTATTCCAATATGATATGTGATTTTGCATTTCATTTTATCACATCGGAGTTAAAAATGACATGTTAAACTTTTTCTTTCATATTTTTGTGAAATGTGATGAATGATACGGCTCTCGACAATTGGCAAAATTAAGTGCATGATGTAACAAATACGATATGCCGATATGTGATGGAGAATGAGCTCGATAAATCTATTATGAAAGTTTCATATCGCATTGGGTCTGAGACATCGGTGCTTTTAAAATTATGACCTTACCACTATTGGGATTGAATGGACGCGATATTTCTTATGAACTTGATTTAAATTTAATATCGGGTCCCGAATTGTGTGTATATCACAATATTGGTAAAGTTGATTATCGGAGATTGGTGATTCAAGATAATGGAAGTATATTTAATTGAAAACCTCCAAGATGCAAAATGCGATATGGTATTTATGAAAAACTGAATGAGGTAACACATCGGAGGTCTTGCATTAGAAATATGAAAATCAAGTTGAAACGTTTCTAACATGAATCTTGTGATACTTTTTTTTAAAATTCAATTGGGTTTTCTAATGAATGAAAGTAAAGTTAAAGAATGCTCAAATTCTAATGAATCACAAAATAAAATTTCCCTGAACCTGTTGCAAATTTGAAAAAGGTTTGCTGCTTACTTCAAGTTTTGAAAACAAATGAAAACCCGCAAATAAAACAGAACAAGAATAAAAAATAAACTAAGGAAAAGAGAAACTATTAATAGATGAAAATGAACTTGTAAACGCGTACCTGGAAGAGATTTGTTTGTGGATTTTAACTTATGAATCTTCCAGTTCTTCTTTCGATTTATCAAAATTCTGAGTTTTTTCAAACTCATCTCATTATTTATTCTAAATCGGAGTGTGCAATCAGCCTAAATAAAATCTGTTTATTCATGTTCAGGAAATCTAAAACTCATAAAATTCACTAGAAATAAATATGAAAATAGGCTTCCCTTTGAATTGCAACAACAATTTATTACCTCTGCTCATTCTGAATTAACTTGAGAAAAATTTGTATTGTTATAGTGACTGTTCAATAATGCCTTTAGTAAATAAATATGATGTACATTGCAACATCAGATAATTAACTAAAGATCAGAATGGGATAAAGCCACTCACTGTGGAAAAATATCAACACAGATTTGAATGTGCGCACACAAGAAAATGGACACCCTTAATGTCATTTCAGAAGAAAATCATATAAGGACATTTTGAAATAGAGAAAAGTGGCTTTGAGGTGATTGGTGCCAAGTGCAACCTCAATTGAGTTTAGTCAAGACATTATTCAAAATAGGCAGAGTAGAGATATTGCTGCAATAAATTTTGATTTAAAAATGAGAAGCAAAAAGTAGAAATTTTCTGATAAAAGGAAAATATTTCCCTGAACATGTATATGATATGAGAAAGGTTGATTGCTTGCTTTATTTTTATCTGCAGAACTATTAAGAATAAATTAACTACATAAAACAAACAAACTAAATTAATTCTACTTCTATTCTAACCAAATACATGAAAATGACTAGGTATAGTCATATTTCTAGTGTAACCATTCTCTTATTTTAATTCCTGCATATACGTACAGTTCAAATGTTGGTAATAAAAATACAAATCTAATTGAACTAAGAAAATTAAATCTGTAATCAGAATGTACAGTTATTATTAACAGCTTATTTACAATCACCTTTTTTTGAAATGTCTTTTCCAACTGAATTCCAATTGGATCATCAAAACCTGGATGGGTTTCCATTAAGGATTGGAAAATGTTTAAAAGAGGAGACGAGAGGCCAGATTGTGGATATGAGCTTTTAAATTCATAGGCTTGAAAAAAATTGTTAGTGTTATGTGTAAGTATTAAACTATTAACAATTTTCCATGAAGGAAAACTTTCCAAACAATTTTCAAATGAGTTAATGTAAAATGGATGGAAATCTGTCAAATAAAATGGAAAATTATTAATTGGATTAGATTGCTGGCCAGATTGTAAAAATACATTCTCTTGTTGACACTGCCTTTGAGAAGGTAGAAGCTTTTGATAAAACATTAGCATTAATTGAAATTGAAATATTAATAACTTTTGATGTTTATGATTATAATATGAAACTTCAATTTCCCAATAGGGCAATGCATCAATTGAGTGTTCATTATTAAAGTGCTCAATATGCCAGCGTAGAGTGCCAAAAATTTGAAAAATAAAATCTGAAAATAAATCTAAATTTGAACAAAATAAGTGTGAAAGAAAAAATAAAGTGAAATCACTATTGGTACAACTAATGTTACAACACAATTGAGATTGTTTTGAAACTATTTCTTTTTCACAAGGATTGGCCAGAATAATGGAATTTGAATAATTGTCAATTCCAACTTGTGAATTAAAAAGAGAATTATGATTATGAGTAGGAATGGGAGTTTGATCATGATATGAATCATAAATTGGAATTTTTTCCCGAATGGTGAAATCATGAAGATAATTTGCTGCTCCAGAATGAGGATTGGTTGGAATAATTTCAAAATTGAAATGTTCCTCATTCACAGATGTTATTTGAATTTTATCATGAGGATTCTCTTGAGAAGAACAAAAATCAGCATCCCTGATGTTAGAATAATTATCATAAACGACTTCACGATATTCTTTATAATTCCCTTTGATTTCGTCCAATATATCAAAACAAGGAGGAATAAAAATTTCATGTTCATTAATGGTGAAAAAATGATCAATAATTGTTTCTTTATCTTGATAAAAACTTATTAGTAATTCATTTAGATCAGCGTCTGTAGTTTCTGAAATATCATTAATATGAAGAGGGGAGAAATTACCATCATTAAAAATATCAGGATAAAGGGAAAAATGTGAATCTGAAACAATGCATTTAAAAAAATCTTTGTTTTAGAACTCTTGTACATTATGCTCATTGTAAATTTCAGATTGTAGATCATTCATTTGTCTATTTGCGCTTTCTTGAAGAATTACGCTTTGTTTCTCTGAATTTGGCACTTGCTCGTCATGAAAAACTTCAAAAATTTGTACAGCAGCTTGTGTGTTACTATTTATTTTGATTGCTGCTTGCACTTGTTGATTTGCGGTCTGATTTTCTGAATTTAATACAGAGTAATTTTCAGATTTCAAAGCAACTCTTTCTCCAAAATTGTTGTTGTTTCCTTCTTGCATTTGATAAGAAATATTTTCTAAGCTTTGTGAGGCCACTTCATTATAATTTGTTTACACATCCATATTGGAATTCTCATTTATGTTAGAAGGGGATGGGACAAAGCTTGAACTAATTTCATATGGATTGGGAATGGGAGGAAGAGAGAAAATATATTCAAACCAATCTAGTGATTCTTCTTTCGTAGGTTTATCTTCAACTTTAAATCTTAAACAATTCAAATGAAATCAAATGTTAAAATCCCTAATAGACTCATTTTCAAATCTTCGTAGATATTCAATTTCATCGCATACCTGTTCATAATCATATCTATCAAATTTACAAATGAAAATTGTAACAAATTGATCCCAGCTGTGAATTGAGGCAACCGAAAGAGTTCTACACCAATTTCTAGCTTTTGCCGCAAATGTGAGAGTAAAAATTCTGCATAAAATGCCTTCATCAATTAATCCTTGAAAATCATAATTTGAAACATTTTGAATAAATTGAAAGACATGATTAAAAGCAGAAGAATTTTTCTTACCATTAAACTTTACCTCAGACAAGAGTCTTACCACTTCGGATGGAGTATTGGAAGATGCACGTCCATGTATACAACTCCAAATTGGAAGTTTAAGAGGAGCCATTGTGATTTAAATAAAATGTTAAAATTGAAAAGACTCCAATAGACAACAAGTTTCAGGCCCTCCTTTTAGAGAAAAAAATGTTGAAGCCTCGAAAATCACTAGGATAACCACCCGGTCCGAACCTTAAAATAGCTCCTTATCTGTTTGTAGTAGTGGCTCCGAATGGTTTGACTAGGTCCAGTTACATTTTCCTTATTTCTATTGGTTTAAAATGTATCCTTAACTACCAATAGACAGGGATATCAAATCACTTCTTCTTGCTGATCGGGCAAGAGAATGACCCTTAAGCTGATTTGGGTTCAGTTAATCCACAACTAAGATTTTGCCTCTTCGAGAAGAGGACTTAAAAGAATGTAGAACTTAATCTAAATTCAAACTTATTCTATAATGAAAACAAAAGAAACTAATATAAATCCTATCTCAATTAGATAGATATAAATCTGACCCAACTAAGGGCAAGATAATTAAATAATGAGAATTTAAATGTGTTTGGCTTTTAATTAATATCAAGCTAACAAAGAAATTCAATTAGCTGACATTTGTGAATACCAAAACACATCCTATTGAGACCATTTAACTGAAATAATAAATCAACAACACTATGGAAGAATTCACAAAAATGATATTGATTGTCAAATCAGTCAAGCCAATAATTAAACAATAATATGTGGCAAAAATACGCAACATATTACTATTTAATAAATCAATTTTATAAGACAGATTTTTGAGTAAATAGTTACTCAGAAATCAGAGTTTAATTCATAAGAGTATGGATACATAACAATATTGGGACAAATTATCCATATCAACATAAATGCATAAACATGAATAAAATGAAACAACCATTTTATTAACATAAAAATGAAGCTGGCATTTGATACAAAAATGCCAAAAATACCAGTTAATTGAATCCACCTCTCTGATCTTGGTCTCTAATAGTCCTTTACATTACTTGAATTTCTGCTTTCAAAACTAGAGCTACAGAAATGCAAACTCTGCCCATCATACATAATTCAAGATATAAAGAAAAAACCCTCAATAATGTTCAGATCTGAAATTTTCTCTCCTCCCTTCTACAAATTTAAATTTCAATTACAAAAATGCTTTTAGAAGTCTAGAATTGCAGAGGAGAGCTGCCCCTTATTACATTCTACAATCTGCAATTTATAATATTTCCAAAGGTATTATTTGAGAGGAGAGTTTGTTGAAGAAAAAATCTGTCCAATCCAATTTTATTTGCTCAAAAATTCCAATCCTTAATTGCTAGAGCCTTCTCATTGATTGAGATCTTTTTCTCCATATCCCTTCTATTTATTTTTCCTGCAAAAAGAAATCAAAATGACTTAAGATGCAACAATAAAATCAAAATATCATTTCTGGCATTAAAACAAATCCAATCAAATTCTTTTTAAATAAATAATTGAAAATAAAATATAAGCTCTTTATTGATGCCTGAGATGGTTTAATTGGCCAAGGATATCATTGATGAGCGAATCTGCAATTAGAAGAGGCTTTGGGCAAATGAAAATGAAGAAAATAAAACTCAGAAAATTGATTTTGTTTTAGAAATTTGGAGCTTGATTTTCTGCCTGATTTTTGACCCAATAAATGCCCAAGTCTGTTAGTGAAACTTCCTCAGAAATGTTCTCCTTGATTTTCTCTTTCCAATGAGCCGTCCTGAGCCTCATTTGGCCAAGTAAAACTCAATCTATGAGCCTCCAAAGTTGATAAGTCAAATCTGATATAAATCTGTAAATTTTGTTGCTAGACTAAAAATCAGAATTTTAATATTAATTATAAACTAAACTAATTATTAATATTAATCTAACTAACTAATATAATTAACTAAAAAAATTAATCTAATTAATAATTAATTATAATTTAATTAAATTAATTAGATTCTACACATTTATTAACTAATTTAAAATTATTTATTTAAATATTTAAATATTAAATTTATTATTAAACTAAAACTAAACTAACACTATATTAAATTAAAACTAACTTAAAACTAACCTACAACTAACACTAACATATATTAACTTAACACTATGCTAATGTTAACAACTAACACTACACTATTCCACTTACTATATTAAACTAACACTAAACTAATATTCCACTAACATTAAACTAACACTAACTTAAAATTATACTAACCTAAAAACTAACGTACCACTAACATTATGATAATACTAACTTAACATTCCACTCCATACACATGCGTTTGAAACTCAAAACAAAACAAATAACTTATGACCCTTTGACTCATCACAATCGGGATATTGGGAGTTGAGTATCATCGGTTTTTTTTAAAGATGCATACCTTGCAAAACCCCGATGCGATGTTGTTTACTTTTTAAATCTCCGATGTGATATAATTTTTATTTTTTAATTATATATATATATATATATATATATATATAATTTTAATGTAATTAATTTAATTATTTTTAATATAATTAATTTAATTAATTTAAAGTTTAATGTTAAATATTGATTTTTTGTTTTGGTTTTATTGTAATGATGTTAAGTTGTGAAATTATCTAAGGGATGATTTGCCTAAATAAACTACAGCCACTTTAATATTTTGTGTTTTCGATATTAGTAATTTATTTGAAAATAGAAAATTGAAATAAATGACTGAAATCCTGATGCTTTATGATTTGGCTGTATAAGTAAAAATATGAAAAATATTAGTAATAACTAACTAAGCGTTAATATTTAAACTAAATGCATCATTGAACTAATTTGATTACAAAAAGAAATATTGTACATTTTACGCATTTTTTAACTCAGGCAACATAATTGATTAGACTTCAAAGGAGTGTTATTTACAAGCCAGTTGACCAAATGAGGTGAAACAAGCATCAACGAGAAGCTTATAAAAACTCGATTTCAACCAAGCAATCAAAACAAAAATCTAAAGAAGATGAAAAATTAATAAAATTATGAGGTAATTAACTTAATAAAAAATCCTAAAAGGTATTTAGCCAAAATTTTTATAGAAAGGGTCCCCATTATTTGAAGTAAGCAAGTCAAAAAATGGGGGGGGGGGGTTGTGTTTTACCACAACAGGAGGCAAAAGACAAAGGAAACCTTGAAGACTTGGCTGATCTATCCCCACAGGCATCCCAAACACAATGGACAAGGCAAATCCAGAGATTGGCATTTTTTTTTAGGTTTTTATATTTTTTATTATTTTTAAGTGCCAAGGGCGCAAAGCCCCTGGCGCTGCACTTTTTCTTGAGGCGTCCATTTGAGGAGTGGTTTACATTTTTGGATTCATCAGGCCCAGGGCATCATGTACACAAAATTTTATATCATTTGGAACAGTTTTGGTCGCCCAAAAGGGTCAAAAACACCCAACATTTCACCTTTCTTACTTGTTTTTAGGGCTGGCGCTGCACCCTTAGGAGCATTGGGATTTTTTGTTTTTGAACAGATGAATGAAGTCCAATCAGAAAAACAAGGGCAGTTTTGGAAGTTAGACTCAACAGGCTTTCCAACGAGCTATCACGGAGCTCATTCCGACATCGGGAAGGCCTTCAAAACTTGGCTGCAAGGTGACCTAGTTTTTTAGTGCAGGCGTTGCGCCCTTGGACCTCACTGTTGCGCCCTTATCTGTAAAAGTCAACAAAAGACACTCATTTATGGCAAATAGATATTTTATGGTTTTTTTTGGGCAAATCACTCCAAATTTAGGTGTTAGAAGTTATTTTGCATTTATTTCATTCCATGTTTTATGCCTTGGGCCTTGCATGGTCTCTTTGGACATAAATGTTATTTATGAGTAGTTGTTGATATTTTCAAACCCTAGTTAGGGTTTTGGTCTTCCTTACAAGTTAAATAGAGCATGGAGGCCTCATTGTAAATCTTGGTTGATTGTGGAGAAAAACCTCATAGACTTTGAGTTGTGAGGAGTTTTTGGCTTTGGAGCCTTATAGATATTTTTGGACTGAATAATAATGGATCCAAGCACTTTGCAGGATTCATGAACATGGCTAATGGCGATGTCTTTCGCATTTTGTTTTAATTTTCTTATGTTTTACATATTGTGTCATCTTTCTCTTGCATTAGAACATAAATTTTAGCTTAAGGTATGTTGTCAAAGCTCATTAAGTCTGTCTGCTTCTCTTACTTTCATGTTTTTCCTCTGCTTGGTCTGTTTAGAGAATTCTTATTTGCTCTCTAATCCCACTCAGCTTATTTATCTTAGGAATGATTCAATAGAGTCAGTCCCAAATAGGTTTATGGTTAGCCCTTCCCTTTGGAATCACTTAAAACATTGTTTTTGAGGTCTTTACTTTGAAGTATTTCTGATTAGGTTTAGTTAAAGAGGTCCATGATTTTCCATGCCCTTTTCTTATCCTAAATATTTGCTTTGGAGGTATTTATAGCTTGATTAATGAAGTTAGGAGTTCCCTTTTCTTTGATCTCTGCTATATGTTTCCTTGCATGTTTTCTTTGACTGAAGGTAGATAGCTGGAGAGGTTAGGAGTTCCCTGCTCTCTAGGGTTTACTAGATTGTTTTCTTGATGTTTGTTTGCTAGGGTCTGGTCAAAGAAGCATGGTATGCGCTATCTTTGGTTTTTTATTCAGGCATAGTATCTTTAAAGGCCCTTCTTCTTGTAGTATTTGACAAAGGAATCTTAACTTCCCTTTGCACCTTCTTTGTTCACAATTTAATGTTCACTTCACTCACCTAAGCCTTGAAAATCCATTTAGCTTTGTTTTACTTGCCCTTCGAAGCATCCTTGACCTATTGTTGTACCTTTTGAAACCTTTTGCAGACTCCATAGCCCAATGGTCTAAAGCTCTCCTACTATATATGTTTCTGCTTGACAACCTACCCAACCAAACAAACAAATAAACAAACCCTAATCTTTATAACTAGCCTAAAATCAAGGCCCTAAACCCTATCAAGTTCATATCTTTTACACAAATATAGAGAGATCCCTCTCTGAGTTCAGGAAGGCTAGGTCCTAAGACTCCAAAGACTGGTTTGATGTTACCCCTGTTCATTTTTCCTTACCAATCTGACAAATTACGAGGACCTAACACCTTCTTAAGCATAGTGCTCTTAAAGACTCTTCTTGTTATAGTATATGTTAAAGGATTCTTAATTGCCCTTTAAACCTACTAAATTCACAAATTTAATGTTCATTTCACTCCCATAGAAGCTCTTAAGATCCATTTGGCTTTGTCAACTTTCCCTATAAAACACCCTTGATTCATTATTATACTTTTCAAGCCTTTCACAGACCCCATAGCCCAATGGTTTTAATTTCTCTTACTCTATCTATCCTTCTTGACAACCAACCCAACCAAACAAAACAAAACAAACAAACCCTATCATTTTAACTAGCCTAAAATCAGCTTCCTAAAACGAACAAGTCATATCTTTTATACAAATATAGAGAGAGCCCTCTCTTAGCCCAGGAAGGCTAGGTCCTAGGACTCCAAAGTTGGTTTGATGTTACCCTTGTCTATTTGGTCTTGCCAATCTGAAAAATTATAGGGACCTAATATAACGACGATCACGATGGGACCACTTATTTAAAATCTTAGTGTTAGAGAAAGAACTCAGAAAACCTAAAAATATTTCAAGATTGGTATCAAATTGTTGATGGAAGACAACAAACAAATCCTCAAACAGTTAGCATCATCCACCTGGTGACTCCACTAGTTTTCAGTAGACCTGGTGACTCCACTGTTTCTCACAGAATCCTCTGGGAACGTACTAATCAATCCTGATAGAAGAAAACCAAACCACATACTGTGTGAATTCAGTAATCCTTGTGATAGGTCTATTTTTCAAAAACTCTTATAAAATTTCAACCTCTCTATGTTGTGTGTCTAAAATATGGCTTCACAAAGAATCAACACTAGATCTCACCCGAACACAAACCCTCCTGATATAGTTGATGACCCAGAAAGAATCTTAAGAAAAACTTCTAGGACTGAAGATTAAACTAGTGTCAGACCAATTCACAAAGCAAGTTCCTTTCCTGAAAACCTTATATCCTTGCAAGATACCCAATTTGACTTACACCATAACAGAAAGCTATTCAGAACTAAGTCTAAAATTTGGATAGAATAGACATACCTTGAACCTACCAGCGTACAGCAGAGTCCTAGTAGAGAAGCCTCTCCTTCCACTCCTCCTGATTTTCAACTTCTCCAAAGCTTTGACTCCTTTCGTTCCAAATCTTCTCAGTATCAGCTAACTAGTCCAAGTACATCTGCTTCCCCCACTAATACATCCACTGTGCAAACCACTCCATTTCATCCTCCACCTCCACTAATAAACCCTCCTCTTATAAATCCTACTGGGGTTCCATTACCTCCTATCATGGCAACATGATATGCCCCCTGGTACTACCACAACCTTTACTGCCTATGCCCCAAGACTATCAATCCAAAATCCCTCATTTTAATGGAAATGATCCTACAATTGTCCAACAGCATGTAGATAAGATAAATGATGCCTTTGACTACCAAGAAATAGAAGATGAGACCATAAAAATGAGAATGTTTGCCCAAAGTTTAGGGGGAGAAGAAAAGAAATGGTTCAAGAACTTAACCCCTAATAGCATTCATGATCTCCCTTCCCTTTATCAAATATTCATAAACAAGTGGGAGACTAAGAAAATCCTCTTCAAATCCTATTAGAGTATAATAACCTTAAAATAAATGTAGGGGAAAGTGTTCAAGACTACTGCACTAGGTTCAATAGTGTATATAATGCACTCCCTCCCCACATGAAACCCCCACAAGGCCTAGCCTTAGTAAAATTTCTAGATGGATTTGATCTATACATGGCTTATCAATTAAGAGAAAGAGATCCCCTTACCTTAGAAGACATGCAAAGGGGAGCAGTAAGTGTAGAAGCCAACCTAATTGCTAAAAGGGCTAGAATGAGAGCAAAGAAGAAGGTTACATACAAAGAGTAAATTATGGCCTCCACATCTGATGCTAAAATTGACAGCCTAGTTAGGACAATGGAAAGGATGATGGAGAGAATCAACTTGAATGAAAGAGCACCTCATAGGGAAAACCAAACAAACCCTCAAATAAGAAACAAAAACCAAAACTTTAGAAGGGACCCTTCTCAAATAAGACAGAGAAAATGACTAGAAAATCAGACCCCCTTTCCAAGAAAACTATGTAGATGAGGAGGAAAGAGAGATTGAAGAGCCGAAAGAAAACCATGTCAATCTAATAGGCTCTGATAATGAGGATGTTGTTTTTCTCATAGAAGAAGAACAAGGTCTATTTTCCTCAAACCAAACTGAAAGAACATATGAGGATTCTGAAGAATACAAACTAGGGTTTGAAAATGTTATCATGGAGGTTCATAGGCAGTATGACCTCAGAAGTAAGAAATCCCAAGATGCATCCAAGAGGAACAACCTAGACATTTCTGCTAAGAAAATCCCTGAAAACACTCCTAAGAAGATAGCAAAAAATGCAAACACCATGGCTAAGAATGCTGATAAAAGCAAAAACAAAACCAACCAACTGTAATGGTGACCAAAGTTGCCCTAGTACATCAGCTAGTGGCCCTCAAAAAATTGTTTTAACTAAGATTCCAAATCAAAATTAGCAAGCTAAAGTTGCTGAAAAGAACATGTATGATAAAACTTATCTAACTCTACCAAGAGCACAGACACCATCCAGTATTGAAGGTGAAATTGCCAAGATAAAAAAAGCCATACCCCTTACTAAACTAGTGACTCAAGATGTATATAGATCCCAAGTTTTGAAAGATTTGAACATAGGAAATGACACTGATACTCTACATCTGACTGATGACATGCCATAATTGTTGTTTGGACCAGAGGTAGAAGGAAAGTTTCAAGAGGGAGTTGTGCCTCCATTCTATGTTAGTTTGAACATCCATGACAAAATCCTACACAATTCCATGCTAGACTCCGGTGCTTCTCATAACCTCATGCCAAAGGTAGTGATGGAAAGATTAGGCCTTGAAATAACCAGACCATACAAAGACTTGTACTCTTTTGATTCAAGTAGAGTTAAATGTCTGGGCTTGATCAAAGATCTATGTGTCAATCTGGCACAAATACCATCCAAGAGCCTAGTCATGGATATTGTAGTAGTTGACATTCCCCCAAAATATGGCATGCTTTTATCAATATCATGGGGATCCAAACTCTAAGGAAACTTCCAAATGGACATGACATATTCTACCATTCTAGTCTTTAACCAAACAAGAAGACTATATCGAGAATCTCACATGAAATACATGGTAAGCAGCCAAGATAGGCCAAACAACACCCCTCTCTATTCTATCCATTTAGACCTTGATTCATTTATTTTGTACAATGAAGATGACATTAATGAACAAGTAGTTGAAAAAGAGGAAGAGAAAGACCTATCAGAATAGTCAAACCAAACACAAGGTGAAGAACATAACAGCCAAAACCCTAGCAACCATGGACAACAACATAATGGTGAATTTGAACTTGAAATTATTTGGAACATGAGCTTTGATGGCTCTTGTGGCAAAGTCGGTTCGGGAGCAGGTGTTTGGATACACAACACTAATGAAGGTCACTCTTATAAGCTGGATTTTCAATGTACAAACAATATTGCAGAGTATGAGGCTCTTCACTTAGGGTTACAAATGCTGAAAACTATAGGAGCTAAGAGGATTTATGTTCAAAGAGATTCCGAGTTAATCATTAGGCAAATCAAAGGAGAATATTCAGCCAAAAATCCTAGGCTAAGAGAATATAGAAATGCTACCTTAGACCTCCTACAAACATTTGAAAAATATGAACTTACCTCTGTCCCAAGAACTCAAAATAGCCTTGCAAATGAACTAGCCTTTGTTGCCAACACTTGCCAACTACCTCATGCCAATGAACAATACATCGTAAATGTCAAAAAAGACCTACAATCCCTGATAACATAGATTATTGGCAAGTTTTTAAAGGTGACAAACATATTGAAGACTTGCTACAGTCCAAAAATGAATTTGAAATGCTAAAACCAAACTCAGATAATGAAGAGGACTACCCTACCGAGGAACAAACACACAAAATAAAGCTGCCTTATGCTGCTGATATAAATCTGCTAGAACACCCTCTTGAGGTAGAATTGTTTGAAGACTCAGACAAAAGAGACCTTGAGGTATTGCAATGCAAAGATAACTTATTTCCAAGAGGACTTGACCCCTTAGAAGAGTTGTTTGATTTCAATGATGTTGCTAGGAAGCCTAAAATGGAATCCACTAAAACAGATGTAGAAGAATGCAACATAGGTAGTGAGGAAGAACCTAAAATGATAAAGTTGTCCAAAACATTGCCAGGTCTTATAAAACAGAAATACATTGCTATTCAAAGAGTTTAAGGATGTGTTTGCATGGAGCTATGAGGACTTGAAGTCCTATGATACAAACATAATTCAGCATAAGATTCCTCTCAAGGAAAACCAGAAACCATTCAAGCAAAATTTGTGTAGGATAAACCCTATCCTAATGCCTCTAGTGGAGAAAGAAATTAAAAACATGTATGATGTTGGAATAATAGTCCCACTCAGGTACTCGGAATGGGTCTCAAACCTTGTATCAGTAAGGAAGAAAACATGTGAAATTAGGCCATGCATAGACTTCATAAATTTAAACAAGGCCTCCCTGAAAGACAACTATCCTCTACCTAAGATGGATCATATAATGCAAAGGGTGGTAGGCTCCAAAAGAATATCTTTTCTTGATGGTTTTTCTAGGTATAATCAGATGCTAGTACTTCCAGATGATCAAACCAAAACCTCTTTCACTACACCTTGGGACACCTTCATGTATGTTAAAATGTCTTTTGGATTAATGAATGACGGGGCCACTTTCCAAAGAGCCATGGACATTTCTTTTTTCGAAGAGATAGGTTACTTTATTGTGATATATTTTGATGACATCATTGTCTACTCAAAAACTGATGAAGAACACCTAGCTCACTTAAGAAAAGTCTTTGAAAAGTGTAGGAAGTATGGTTTAGCTTTAAACCCTAAGAAAACTTTGTTTGGTCTTCAAGAAGGGAAAATTTTAGGCCATATCATATCTAAAAAAGGGATTAAGATAGACCCAAAAATGATTGAGGAGATATTGCAGATTAGTCACCCAAGGAACATCAAAGAGCTGTAATATTTCATTGGAAAGATCAATTTCCTAAGAAGGTTCATACTAAACCTTGTTGAACTCCTAATAAACATTACAAACATGTTGAAAAGAGAAATAGGAGTCAAATGGACCATAGAAGAAAAGAAATCCTTTGAACTGGTAAAACAAGCACTTACCCAAACACCAGTTCTAATCAGCCCCGACTTTACCAAGGATTTTTTAATCTTCTCATTTGCATCAGAACATACAATTGTTGTAGTATTGCTACAAAAGAACATAATGGGACAAGAATAGCCCATAGATTTCTTCAGCAAGGCACTAAGAGATGCACCTCTGAAATATAACATCATGGAAAAGCAAGCCTTTGCCTTAGTCAAAGCATTAAAATATTTCAGAGTTTACATCTTGCATTCACATATCATTGCTTTTGTCCCTCATGCAATTGTTAAGGACATACTAACTTAGGATGCTGATGGTAAAAGAGGTAAGTGGATTGTTGTCGTCTTAGAGTATGATCTAGAAATCAAACCCACCAAGCTAATCAAAGGGCAAGGTCTGGCCAAACTGATGGCTGAAGCAAACCTTCAAGAACTAGACATAAACATGATACATTCCTTGGATGAAAAAGAGAAGCTAGCAACTCCACCTATTGAAGAAGAATTTCTGAACTCACTCTGGTATGCTAATATCTTATATGTTCTTTTTAATCTAAATTCTCCCCCTGGTTTGTCCAAAACAAAGGCCAGATTCTTGAAACAAAAGGTTGTAAATTTTTGCATTCTAGATAAAGCTTTATATTGGAAAAATTATGTTGGTATCTTGCTTAAATGTTTACTTGAAGAAGATACAGATAGAATCATGCATGAGTTTCATGAAGGAGAGTGTGGAGGTCATCTCTATTGGAAAACTACTGCCAACAAGATCCTTAGCGCTGGTTACTATTGGCCCACTCTTTTCCTTGATATCCACAAGCTAGTAGTGACTTGCCATAAATTCCAAATCTTTGAGGGAAAGATAAAAATTCCGCCTTTTCCTTTACAACCAATCAGTGTTGAAACTCCTTTTCAATAGTGGGGTTTGGATTTTATTTGAGAAATCCACCCTGCCTCCTCTTCCCAACACAAATGGATCCTCACTGCAACTTACTATTTCACCAAATGGATAGAAGCCATCCCTTCAAGGAATGCCACTAATTCGATAATCATCAAATTCCTAGAAACAAATATTTTGTCCAGATTTAGTTGTCCAAGAAAAATCATCAATGATAATGCTGCTGCATTTAAATCCAAGAGAATGGTAGACTTTTGCCACAAGTATCACATTACATTAGGGCATTCTACAAATTATTACCCTCAAGGTAATGGGTTGGCTAAGTCCTCTAACAAAAGTTTGGTAAACATCATTAAGAAGTTGCTAGAAGAAAACAAGAATTCATGGCACAACAAATTAGTGCATGCACTATGGGTAGATAGATTAACCAACAAGAAATCAATTAATATGTCTCCCTATCAACTAGTGTATGGCATGGATGCAGTTTTTTCAACATCCTTGGGAGTCCCAATGATGAAGCTTCTTTAAGAGGTACAATCAGAGGAGAATGATATGCAAAGGAGGCTGAACCAAACCATTTAATTACAACAATCAAGGGAAGAAGTTTACAGGAGAACACAACAAGTGCACGAGAGCATCAAGAAAATATTTGATAAGAGGACCAAGGAAGATGACTTCAACATTGGAGACAAAGTGCTGAAGTGGGATTCAAGAAGAGAGGACAAAGGCAATCATGGAAAATTTGAAAATATATGGAAAGGTCCATACATCATCCATTCAGCAAGAGGTAACAATGCATTCTTTCTACAAGAAATGGATGGAACATAGTTATTTGGAGTTCCTGTCAATGGCAGGCTGCTCAAGCACTATTTTTGTTGAAGTTCTTAGTTTAAATCTTCATTCATTGTACATAACATTGCTTGAATAAAGATCAAAAAAATGAATCACAAAAACAAAATAAAAAACAAAGAAAAGAAGAAAAGAGGGCAGATAAAAATAAGAGGTAAAGCCCAATACCAAAAAAGAATTTGTCTGAAAGTGTGCAAGTCCAAATGCCACTACTTTTGAAGAAAGGAAAGTCTTGTTCAGTCATAGAGCCTAACCATGATTGAACATGTTTTAAATTTCTGTTGATAAGTTAGAAAATGATGATTTGCCAAACAATTTAAGCTTGGCTTATCAGTAGACTAGCTTAGGAAAAGACATTTGGTTCCCAAAGCTCAAAATTGAACCAAAGAGAAAGGAGAGGGACGAGTGACAGGTTTTCAAATTATAGCCCTTAGTTTTCTAATTTTACATGTACAAAAATAAAATTTGTGTGCAACTTGTCCAGAAATGTCATAGCTCATGACAAACCAAACTGCTCAACCTTGATTTGGTCATGTTTTAAATTTTGTGTTGATAGATTAGATAATGAAAATATGTCAAACTACTTAACCTTGACAGATAAGTAGATTAGGTAGAGAATAAAAGAGCTCATTAGTCTAAGCTAAGCTCTTGGAAGTTATAAGGGTAGAAGTAGATAGTTTTTATTCTTTCAAAAGAAAATATGATGGTCAGAATTTTCCAATCCAAGTGCACACAAATGAAGAGAAAATGTTAGGAAAATTATGATGAGTAGGTAGAGTTGATTTTGAAGCAATCATGTCTTTCATATTTTAAGATCACAGCTTTAGAAGACTAGCAACAAATCAACAGTTGAAAAAGAGAAATATGCCAAGTGCATGTGAGGCATATCATCTGCAAAATCATAGATCTGAGGTTCTTGACACCTCTTGAAAGGAGTTGCCCTCCCCAAGTGGAGCCACTGTTAGTCATCAATATTTTTCACTATCTTTAGATGACTATAGGATGTTTATAGATTTCTGAAAACAATATTCCTTGAATATCTTGAGTTTCAGAAATCTCACTGCCTTCATTATCCTTATAAACCTATTTTCAGTATTCCTCAGTTAATATTCCCAAAGCCACCCTGTTTCTCAGACTCGTCATGGGCTTATACCTATCATTTTCATCCTCCTCCCTTCCTATGACCTCATTGGCCTATTTTCCCTGTCAATAGACTCCACCCTCCCTTTAGGGTTTCTTTTTGCCAAATCATCCCCATATCCCTTTGGGCACAATAACCTATGACAATACTCTGTTTTCACTTGGCAATCTCCAGGTCCAATTTCAGTCAAAATCAGGTCAAAGGACCCTCCCACTAGGTCATTAGGGTTTTTACATGTTTTAAGGTCATCATTGGATGTTTCAGTCACTACTTTTCCTTTGCTAGAATATGGCTCAGACGTAATAGAATGTCAAGATATGGTTATTCAAGAAGGACCCAAAATTTCCAAAGAAGTTTGTCTTATCAGTTCAGGACCTGCAGATGAGGAAAATGAAAAAAGTATAACACTTCTGCAGGAGTTTTGAAAGATTTATCAGCAAAAGGCACTGATGAGATAGACTATCTACTCATGAATGAAAACAACTTACAGCAAAGGAAAGGGAAACAACTTGTTCTTGAAGATTATTAAGGTTTATACACTTAATTAGTCCAGTTGAGTGCCAAACAATGGTCACTTGCAGAAAATGACATGAAGGAAACACACAAGGCCAAGCATGAAGAAAGTCTAACAGAAACGATTGTTGGAATATGGAAAAAGGTGAGGTGAACTGGACAGAAATGAATGAACTTAAAAGGGCTAAAGAGAACTTAGAAGAGAACATTAATGATTGTTGTGAAAGACTGCAAACCATTAGGGTTTTGAGAAAAGTGGCCAGACAATGTGGAAGAGTTAAGTTGAGTTTTATGGTGGAAACTACAGAAGATTTTGAATATGTTTCTATGTTATTAAATCCCAAACTTTCCAAAATGAACTTGTCATGCATCAAGGAGCAAAGGAAAAGTCAACTTCATGATTTTGGCAAACCTGCATGCAAAAAAGTGTAAAAGGGTTAGTGATAAAAGAAAAAGGACTTTTGACATCAGAAAATGGGTTTTCAAAGTTAAATTAAACCTACAAGTCTATAAAAGGACCATTTTACATTTCATAAGAATCATTGTTTCCTTGCTAAGCATTAGAAGTTTCAAGGAGAGAATATTTTGTGAGTTTTTAGGCAAAATTTGGGTAAATTGTCCTGGCGTTGTGCCCTTGGCTTTGGCGCTGCATGCCTAGGAATTGGAATTGCGTGCTTAACAGTTTTCTACCACTCATTTTCTGAAGGCGTGGCATGCCTGGGAGGTGGTGCTGCACGCTGGGAGAGGCGCTGCGCTCTTGCCCGAACAAACCCTTTGCTTATTTTCAAAGGCGTTGTGCGCTAAGAACTGGCACTACGTGCATAGGCTTGGCGTTGCGCCCTCAGCCTTGGCACTGCGTGCTTGGACAGGAAGGGTTTCTAAGCCCTTCAACCATTCAAACCACTTCAAAACACTTTCAAATTTCCTCCAAAGTATTCTAAGGCACTGGTAAGAGGTAAGTACATGACATGAGCTCATCTTCAATCTATTTTGGTCATCATTTATTGAATGGAATGAAACCCTAATCAAACCCTAAGTTTTAAAGCTTGAGATCACTGTTTAAACCCTATTTCATACTCCTTGAATAAAATCAGTGATAGACAGGGTGATTACACAACTGGAGGGTTGTCATTAAGTAGGTTTGCCTCTCACTCATTCTCATACACCTATACCCTCACTCACTCGTTCCCCCATTTGCAAGGCTACCTTTTCATTTACACTCCAAGGTTTTATAAAAACAAAGTTTAACATGTCAGAGGGTGAAGACAGTGGTATGGAGGCACAAATGCCAAGGAGGCATGATCATAAAGGAGGAAAGATAAACAAATTTGAACCCCTCAATACAAGGGAACTCATGGCATCTCCTCTTATTGTTTCCTGCTTCAAACATGTAGGCTGCTTTGATTTTTGTGAGAAGGTGCAACAAGTACAAAACCACCCTGAACTAACAACACTGTTCATTATCAATTTGCATGAAAAAAAAGTTAATCTTGCTGGGGTCACATTTGAGTTTCCTACAAATGCCATTGCAGATGCCACAGGCATACCTAGTGTAGGAGAGGAATAGTTCAAGAAAGAAAGCCTTGACATGAGTTACTTTGAACCCTACCTTAAGCCTAGGTATAAAGACCACAACAAATCCATCTTTCCTTTTCTCATCTGCTTGATAGATATGCACCCATGATGAAGATTACAATGAAGTATTTTACTTGTGAAGGAAGGTTTTCCCACCTTTACTCATATCACATTTGTCTTCTTATGCACTTTAATAGAGTGATAATGCTGCACATACCCTATTACCTCTTCCATAGCATTGATAAAATGGCCTACATAGTGAAAAATATAAACTACCATCAACAAATGCAAAGCCTTTTCCATCATTCACTTATCAAGATGGTAGTTATGCACCAACTCCAACGGAAGGGCATTCCATGGGATACCTTCATTTCCCATAAGATTTTTACTACTCCACATGACCATCATCAGCATAATGTCCCTTCATCATCCCATCCTCCAGAATCCATTCCTCCATCACTTCCTGATGTTCATGCATCACCCACTCACATTCCTTCACCCTCATATCATGATGACCAAGCATCAAGCAGTGATGGAAATATGGAGATTGTTAGAAAATTATATATTATGGAGCAATTCAACACATAAAATATGTGGAAAATACAAGCACACAAAACACATAAAACCAGAGAGACACAGATATACATGGTTCACCCAGTTTGGGCTACGTCCACCCCGAACAGCCAGTCCTTCCTTTCTATTATCCAGCAAAATGAAGAGACAAAACCCACAGTAGATCCGCTATAATATCCTCTGTTCTCTCTCATAGTCTCCCTCTCTGTTTCTCGCTCCGAGAATACACATACGATACACAGCCGCAATACAATACCCTCATAAAAGTGAGGGGTTGCATTCTAGGGCAAAAAACCCTAAACTAAACATAACTTCTACCATTAGATCATTTTCCTAATGAACGGCCCAGATTGACTAGAAATTACTATACTTTTACAAGGCAATTTTACATCTGTTTTTAGCTTCGGGGGCACTGCCCCCAAAACCCCCCGCCAAGGGGGGGGGGCTCCATAAAGTCACTGCCGCCCCCCCTGGACCCCCCATGGCAGTGATTAATTTACGGGCGGCGTTGCTGCACCATTTAAGATACAAGGGTCCAATGCTGTGATACAAAGTAAACAAGATAATCAGGCTCCACACCCAACAATCTCCCACTTGGAGACTGATTGTAGCAACTCCACCGCTACTTCATTTGCTGGACAGTGACTCCTCTTTGGACCTGGCTATTTCTCATCTTCATCGTCATCCTTGAAGACCAATTGAAACTGAGCACATTCTCAGTTTCTGCCTGGTTACAACTTTTGTTAGCATATCTGCAGGATTCTGGCTAGTGTGTATCTTTTCCAGCTTCAACTCTCCATCTTCCAATACTGACCGTATGAAATAGTACTTGAGATGTATGTGTTTAGTCCTGGGATGAAATGCTGAGTTCTTTGCAAGATGAATGGCACTTTGGCTATCACTGTATAGCATGCCCATATCATGCTTCTTACCCAATTCATTCATAAACCTTTGTAACCAAATAATTTCTTTACTAGCCTCTGTAGCAGCAACATACTCTGCTTCTGTTGTTGAAAGTGCAACAACACTTCGGATTTTTGAAACCCAACTAATAGTTGTTCCACCTACAGTAAATACATATCCTGTAGTGCTCCTCCTGTTATCTCTGTCACCTGCCATATCTGCATCAACATATCCTTGTAGAGCAATGTTTGAACCACCAAAGCATAATGCTTGATTTGTGGTACCTCTCAAATATCTGAGAATCCATTTTACTGCCATCCAATGTTCTTTTCCTGGATTTTTCATGTACCTACTTACAACTCCCACTTCATGTGCAATATCAGGCCTTGTGCAAACCATTGCATACATTAAGCTTCCAAGTGTTGATGCATATGGAACTTTAGACATATATTTCATTTCTTCGTGTGTCTTGGGGCACATCTCCTTACTAAGTTTGAAATGGCTAGCAAAAGGTGTACTAACTGGTTTTGCATTCTGCATATTAAATTTTTACAACACCTTTTCTATGTACTCATTCTGAGACAATGTTAATTTGTGATTTTTCCTGTCTCTAGTTATCCTCATACCAAGGATTTGTTTTGCAGCTCCCAAATCCTTCATTGCAAATGAATTTGCCAATTTTCTTTTGAGCACATTTATTTCCTGCATGTTAGATCTTGCAACAAGCATGTCATCTACATACAATAACAATATAATATAGCTGCCATCATTTTGCCTTTTTAGATAAACACAATGATCAGAGTGACATCTAGTATAACCTTGTTCAGACATAAACTTGTCAAATTTTAGGTACCACTGCCTTGGAGCCTGTTTAAAGCCATACAAGCTCTTCTTTAACCTGCACACCAATTTTTCTTTCCCTTTGACCTCATATCCTTCTGGTTGCTGCATGTATATCTCTTCCTCCAAATCTCCATGGAGAAATATTGTCTTTACATCTAACTATTCAAGATGTAAATCTTTCGCTGCTACAAGACTTAAGATAGTTCTGATTGAAGTCATCTTAACAACAGGAGAAAATATTTCATCAAAATCAATACCTTTTTTCTGTGCAAACCCCTTCACCACAAGTCTAGCTTTGTACCTCTGTTTTCCTCCATTTTCTTCCTTCAACCTGTAAACCCATTTATTCTGCAATGTCGTTTTACCTACAGGCAACCTGACTAAGTCCCAAGTCTGGTTAAGCATTAAGGAGTCCATCTCTTCTTCCATGGCTAGCTCCCACTTCTTCCTGCTTTCAACCTGCATTGCTTCTTCATAACATTCGAGTTCACCAAAATCAGTCAGCAATAAATAATATAATGACGAAGAGTATCATTCAGGGGGTCTACTTATCCTGGTAGATCTTCTAACACCACTTTCAGGTGTTTGAGGTGCTTGTTGCTATTGTGGTGGTTGCTGCTGCTGTGGTTGTTGATTATTATTATTTTCAGGCACCTTTAATTTTGCAGTTATCTCATCAAGAACTATGTATTCCTTTCTTTCTTTTTCCTGTTTCTTTTCCTGCAACTGATTCTTATACAAGACCTTTTCATTGAATATTACATCTCTGCTCCTAATGATTTTGTGATTTTCATAATCATATAAGCGATAACCAAAATCATTAACACCATATCCAATAAAGGTAAATTTCTTTGATTTTGCCTTAAGCTTTCTTCTATTTTCTTTATTAATATGGACAAATGCCTCACAACCAAAAGGCTTTAAAAAAGAGTAGTTTACCTTTTTACCTGTCCATGCTTCCTCTAGAATACCACCATCCAAGGAACTTGAAGGCCCTCTGTTTATTATATAAACAGCAGTATCTACAGCATCTGCCCAAAATTGTAAAGGCAATCCTGCATGCAATCTCATGCACCTTGCACGCTCCATGATTATTCTATTCATCCTTTCTGACACACCATTTTCTTGTGGTGTTCTTGGAACTATCTTCTCTCTACAAATTCCATGCTCTGAACAGTACCTATCAAACTCTTTGCTGCAATATTCGCCTCCATTGTCTGATCTGAGACACTTCAACTTCTTTCCTGTCTCAATCTCAACCAAAGCTTTCCATTTCTTGAAAGTATCAAATACATCAGATTTATTCTGAATACAATAAATCCATGTTTTCTAGTTGCATCATCAATAAAAGTAACATAATAACGAGAGCCACCGAGAGATGATACCTGAGCAGGTCCCCATACATCTGTATGCACAAGCTCCAATTTTTCGCTCTTCTTTTCTTTCCCAACTCTGAGAAATCTGACTCTCTTTTGTTTTCCATAAATGCAATTCTCACATAAATCCAAATCAACATTCTTCAAACCCGGCAACAAATTTCTTGAGTGAAGAATCTTCATCCCCTTCTCACTCATGTGTCCGAGCCTATGATTCCATAATGCTGCATCTGCTCCTTTGGAAGTTAAAGCATTAACAGAGTTAAAAATACCATTGCATAAATACAATGTACCAACCTTTTCGCCTTTTGCTATTACCAAGGCTCCTTTGGTGACCTTCCAAGCTTTATCTATGAAAGTTGTCACACAACCTTCACCACCTAACTGCCCTGTTGAAATCATATTCTTCTTTAGATCTGGAACATACCTTACCTCCTTTAATAGCCATTGGTTTCCATTCTGCTATTTTACAAGAACCTCACCCATTCCAACAATTTTACAGGGTTTATCATCACCCAAACGGACTTGTCCAAAATCTCCTTGAACATAGTCATGAAAATATTTCTTATCAGGTGTGGCATG
This sequence comes from Pinus albicaulis, assembly GCA_034641835.2. Taxonomy (NCBI): domain Eukaryota; kingdom Viridiplantae; phylum Streptophyta; class Pinopsida; order Pinales; family Pinaceae; genus Pinus; species Pinus albicaulis. The sequence goes on from CM076570.1 coordinate 1,268,272,191, forward strand.
GAATGAGGCCCCTGAATCTACTACCCATGAATCAGTAACATTTTCAAAAGAAAGAATCAAAGCATCTTGTAACACATCACCTGTCACATTTGCTTCATGATTGTTTTCTTGTTGCGCGTCTCCTTCTTTTCCCTTTCGAGATCTACAGTCTTTCTTTAGGTCTCCTTTCTTTCCACATTTCCAGCACACTATCCCCGATCTGGACTTGGATCTACCTTTTCTTGATTTACTGCGATATCCTGAGCTCTTTCCTCTTTCCATTCTCCTTCCCCTAGACTCTGCACAAAGAATTACCCGATGTCTCACCGGAGCTTTTCCGTCGCATTTCCTCGCCAAGGATAGCACCGACAACATCATCAAAATTTAAAGTACTAGATCCAGAGACAGAGTTACTAATGGCCATTACTAAACCATTCCAACTCTTTGGCAATGAGCACAAGAATAACAGAGCTCTAACTTCATCATCAAAGTTTACCCCTATAGAACTTAACTGATTGGTAACTGTATTAAAATCATTTAAATGGTCTGCAACAAATCCACCTTCCGACATCTTCATATTAAATAGTCGTTTTATAAGAAATACCTTGTTTGAGGCTGAGGGTTTTTCATATAGTTTCGCCAAAGTCTGCATCAAACCCTCTGTTGTTGTTTCCTTCGAAATATTGAAGGCAACTGACGCCGCAAGGAATAACCATACTGTTCTGAGTGCCTTTCTATCGAGAATGTTCCATTCCGCATCTTTCATGGCCGTCGGCTTCTTTGTTTTTCTGCTCAATGGTAAGTACATATCTTTCTGATACAGATAATCTTCCATCTGCATCTTCCACAGCGGGAAGTTTTGGCCGTTAAATTTCTCGACCCCGTTAGCCCCCTACAATTTTTGTCAAGCAAATAGGGGCTAATTTGTCTTGTGAAGCCTTCAAGGAATGCATCTCCCATGAAGACACATCATCCTTGAAGTCTTCTGCATGCCTTTGCCTTTTAATGAAATCCCTTCTGCTGTCCCATTATAAAACCTCTCTATTGTGAAGAATTGTGTTCCCAAAGGTTTTAATTTGCCCCTTGTATCCCTGCGAAATGTCCCTTTTTAGCCCATCTCAACCTTTGTTTTTCCCTTGTCAAATTTCCCTTCTAACTCCCTTCTTTCTCCCAAAGATCCCCTCTAAAACCTCCATGTAACCTTTGTTTGCCCATTTTCCCTTTTTATTCCCTTATCGCTACCCTTTGTTGGCCCGAAAATGCACTAAAAAGAGTAAAAAATGATATGTTTCATATATGGGCCTTAGCCCCTTCGGCCTAGCCCCCACACCCTTTTCCTTCACGTAACCCTACGCTGGAGCCACCCGCCAGCTCCAAAAGCACCTATTCCATATGTTTATTGGGAACATTTTCCATCGTCGATCTGTACAGATCGAACGACGATCGCAGTCCCCGCAACCTCTCGTGTTTCCCCATTCAAACCCCTGATCGCGCCATCGCCGTCCATTTCCACGCAGATCTGACGGTTTGGAGTGTACCTACCCCTTTGGACCCTGTGCACTATTCATAAACCAGCCTGTTTCTATTGCACCACCTTTGGGCAGAGGGCGGTATTTCTCGATCGGCCAGCGATTCCATACAGCTTCTGACGTGTGGCTCCTATACAATTTCAAAACCGCTATCCCATCGCGCATTATCGTTCGGTACAGGATGCGCAGCGATATTGTTGCCAGCCGTTAGATTTCGAGCACCCCATCCAACGGGCATTGCTTGATGAAACTGTGTGCAGTTTAACCCACAAGCCACCGTACTCCTGGCCCACCATCCGTCACCCTCCGATGTGTTATCCACCATCAATCTCCTCCTAAGATCGAATGGCCCATGTTTGTTTGCCCCCGCCAGTTGACCCTGTACCGCCACGTCACCTTTTCCACGACGTATTGTCGCATTCGCCCATCTCATTACATATATTTGTTCCAAAGTCATTTTTCGTGGTTTTTCACGTAAAACGGTCTCCGCTTCGTGCATGCCCTCCAGAACATTTTTCATTAATTTCCCACCATAAACCTGCGCGATCCCATCATGTCATCTGTCTACATATGTTTTCTCATCACCCCCGTTACGTCCACCACCTCCATGTATGTTTTCTTAACTGGTTACGTGTTTTGCAGGGTTTCAAGAGCGGAAAACCGCCATTCCTCATTATCTCTGTCACAGTGGCAGAAAATGCAGGGAAGGGCCATATGCAAAGATCTAATTAATGAAGAGAGGCCCGAGAAGGGGTTTGGACATGACTGTAATCAAAGGACATGGTTAAAACTCTGTCAAACCTCTCCAGAGCTATTAGAACATAGATTTCGCACCCAGAGGTAATTGTGGGAGCGGCAAAGTGCATCAATGGGAAAATCAAAGAGTTAAAGCATAAAATTGAAGATTTTAGAAGTCTTAATCCAGCTATTCAAAGGCATAGTACCAGATTGAAAACCAGGGATCATGTAGAAGGTACAGTACACATAAATCAATGCATATCAGGGTTTCTATAGCAGCAGAATGTTTTTCCTCCAGAAAGGACAAAGCGCCCATGCGGTTTTTATTCTACACCGTGTTCCTGAAGAAATTTCCACCTTGACCACAGTCCCAAGCTACCAGAGCTATTGTTAATGCGGTATGGCAGACCATTCAGTCATCTGTTCACTATTTTTTTTATTCACCCACCATACTACAAGTACTACTGCAGCCAGAGTACATCAAGACCATACCAGAGTAAATGGAAGCTGAAGAAGATCACTCCATCGTTTCAAATGGATACTTAGGATAAATGCAGAGATTTAAAACAGAATGGGCTTTGGCCCTCTCTTTCTCTCTGTGTTTTAATGTTTCATTAAATGTTTCACCTGCCTCCCCGGTTCATCTTCTGCTATAAAACTCAGAAAGAAACTATTGTAAAGGTTGTTGATGAGATATCAGAGAACTGTAAGCTATTTTATGAGATATAGTTTTTGTAAAGTTGTAAGATAGGCTGAGGAATGATGTATTCAAGCTGAATGTTCAAGCTGTGGGCAATGTTGTACATTACTGGTGTTGTTTTTAATATGAAAAGCACATTTCTTTGGATCCTGATCTAAAGCAGCTAGTGATGTTTTTCCTATCTCTGTGTTTATTTCATTTCATTCCATTTCTATAGGCTCGCATCAGAAGTTTGGCATAAGATTTACCCTTGCTAGGTACCTTATGTTGCTGCTCTCCCAGCCTTTTATGTTTTATGCTTAATGTGTTATTTGAATATTGATTTCAATTGATTTAACCGGTGTAGTGGATGTTGTTGCCTGCTAGTTGATGTATGAATTAATGGAATATGTGTTTAGATGTTCTTGTTTGGATTTAGTTGAATGAGTTGAGAACACTGGGGGGTTTAGAACTTTGTCTCTGTCTCACTAGGATCTTTCCATCTCAATTAAGCCTTTCTAAGTTCCCTCGTATAGCCTCTGATCATGTCCAAGAAGGTCTGGAGTTAAATGACCTGATCTATAGACAAAATTGGATGGTTCTCCTTCTTTCACTTTCAGTCCTTGATGTTCCATTCCACTCGTCAATTTAAAGATCCAAACGTTTTAGGTGACTAGCCCAACTGAAATGTTGCACATTGAACAACAAGTAAACCCTTTCCTGACTCCATTTCCCAATGGCCTTGAGGTTCTCTGAGTTATCTACCTTCTCCTAAAATCCGCTTTGCTCATCCTTGTCTCATATTGGACCCTTCTTTCCTGATTCCCAACAGCCAAACTTCAACAATCAAGCAAACAAAACTTGTGCCTATAACTAGCCTAAAATCTAAACTTAGAGCCTTAAAGACATATACCTTTGGAAATCATAGAGAGATCCCTCTCTGGACCTAGGAGGGCTAGATCCTAAGGTCTGAAAGTGGTTCTGATGTTGTCTTATCTTTTGGTCTTACCAACCTGGCCAAAACATGGGAACCCAAACATAATGGCGACTCCGCTGGGGAACTATCTGAATATTTTCATCTTCTACATCATTAGAGCCTCAAAAACCTAGAAACTCTGGTTAGGTTGGTTTTTCAATGCTCCTATTCTTGAATCAACCTCCATTGCTGTGTTTTTCTCACACTCTTAGACAGAGTCTGGAAAGGGCCAGGTAGCCTCTAGATCTCATCCTCTTTCAGAGGTGACATATCTGTTAAATGCCCTCCTAGTCAATCTCTAGTTGGAGTTTGCTGTGTTTTGAGGTTATTCTTGAAAGATGACATCCCATAAGCACTGTGGTGGACAGTGTAACCCCTTAGATATACCCTAAACCTTTCACCTGGCGACTCCATAGTTCCTAAAAGATCAAAGACTCCACTGGTGATCAGTAGGCCTGCTGATTAACTTGGTTTCACATAAGACTCCACTGGGAGACTAGCCTCCATAACAAAATCAACCACAGTAGAAGTAAAAGTAGGGTTAAGCTCCATTGTTGGAAAATAACATTCTGGCTTCCAGAACCATTCATACAAGAAGAGCTTATCCCAACCCAAACCCACCTGAAATAGTTGATAACCCTGAGAGCATCCTCAAGAAATCACCTTCACCTAGAAGATCAACTATTTCCAGTCATATCCATAGAGCTAACTCTACACCATAAGACCTTACAGCTCTGTCACATTTTCACCTTGACCTAGACCTACCTAGTAGATTACCAAGAGCTAGGTCATTCAGTGATCTAGATCAGCTAGACCTTGAGCTTCCTGGTTCAACATTTCAAAGTGGTAAACACATTAGGAACAAAGAAACCCCTCCATCAACACCTCCAGACATTCACTTCATCCAAAACTTAGGGCTCTCCCACCCTAAATCTGCTCAACAAACCTCTGGTGGTCCTAGTATTCCTGTCATCCATATACTAGCTGCTCAAATTAACCCTTTACCTCATCAGAATATCGTCATGGCAGCCTGGTATGCACCTTTGATGTTACCTCAGCCTCTAGTGCCCCTACCAAATGATTATCAAATGAAGATCCCACACTTCACTGCAAAAGAGTCCATCACACCCCAGCAACATGTCGATAAGATGGAAGATTCTTTTGACTACATGGAAATAGATGATGATACAGTCAAAATGAGAATCTTCGCCCAAAGCTTAGGAGGTGAGGTGAAGAAATGGTTTAAAAACTTTCCCCCTGGTAGTATCCAAGACCTTCTTGGTTTATATCAGACCTTCATCAACAAATGGGAAGTCAGGGCTAATCCTCGCCAAATCCTAGCAGAATACATGAGCCTTAAAAGAAACGTAGGAGAGAGTGTCCATGATTACTCAACGAGATTTAACAGCATTTACAATGCTCTCCCTCCACATATGAAACCTCCCCAAGGTATGGCCCTAGCGAAATACCCTCAAGGATTTGATGCTGACATGGCCTACTAGCTTAGGGATAAAGAATACAACACATTGGAAGACATGCAGAAAGGAGCAGTGAATATAGAAGCCAACTTGATTGAGAAAAGGACAAGATTGAGAGCTGAGAAGAGGGTAACATATAGAGATGACAATGTAACTTCCACATCTGATCTGAATTATGAGAGATTATCTAAAAACGTGCAAATAATACAGCAAATGATGGAAAAAATGGTTGTCACAGTTAGCAAAAAAAAAAAAACCAAAACCAAAATCAAAACCAAAACTTTAGAAGAAACAATAACACTCCCAACATACAAAGAGAATCAGATCAGAAATTCATTCCCCCATTTCAAGAAAACTTCCTTGATGAGGATGAGGGAATCATAGAGGAGTCTGAAGGAAACACAATAAACATGTTTGAAACAGAGGACTCAATCCATAACTGTGATTCAGAGGAAGATCAACCCTCACCTTCGTATTGGGATGAGGAAAGATTAGAATCTGAAGACTATAGACTTGGATTTGAAAATGCTATCATGCAGGTCAGGGAACAATATGAACTTAGGAGCAAAAAGAACCAAGACACTTCAAAAAGCAAATCTCCTGAGATTACCATCAAGAAAAGGCCTGAGAAATCTTCTAAAGTGGCTGCTGAAGGTAACAAACCATCAGCTGAGGGTTCTGGGAAGAACAAAGAAAAGGACAACCAAAAAATTGATAAACAAAGTCAACCCACTAGCAGCGCTAGCACTGCAATTAGTGCTCCTGATAAAACAGTTCCTAACCCTATACATAGTGAAAATCAGCCTACTGATTCAGCCACTAAGGCAGTGGCAAACAAAACAGAGTTGAACATTCCAAAGAGTCAGTCTACTTTCAATCTAGAAAGTGAGATTGCAAAAATTAATATCTCTGTCCCACTTTCTGAGCTGACCACTCAGGATATATATAAAGGCCAAATTTTGAAAGCTTTGCATCTAGGGGAAAACAATGACACTATCAACCTGAGTGATGATCAACCAGCCCTACTGTTTGGTCCAAAGATAGAGGGTAAGTTTTAGGAAGGGATGGTACCACCTTTTTATATTAGTTTGAATATCCATGATAAGATCCTGCATAATGCAATGCATGATTCTGGGGCATCTCACAACTTAATGCCTAAGGTAGTTATGGAAAAGCTAGGCCTAGAGATAACCCGCCCTTACAAAGATCTATACTCATTTGACTCTATCAGAGTAAAATGCATTGGCCTAATCAAAGACTTATGTGTGAGTTTGACCCAGATCCCAGCTAAATGTATGGTCATGGATGTGGTGGTGGCAGATGTACCACCTAAGTATGGCATGATGTTGTCGAGATCATTGGGAGCCAAACTGCAAGGAACAATGCAGATGGATGGCTAATACGCCATTGTCCCTATATTTGGCCAACTTAGAAGACTATATAGAGAAGCACAGATGAAATTCTTAGTCAGTAGCCCCGAAAAGCCTGAAAACTCCCCTTTATACTCTGTACATACAAATCTGGACTCTTTCATCCTTTGCAATGATCAATCCTTAGGAGAGCCAGAATCAGAAAACAGAAATTCAAACAATGACACAGAGCCCATGGATTTTAACATAATGGCTACTTTAGAAGAATACGAGGAAGAAAACCATGGGCAGGGTACTAACAACGAAACTCAGAGTGAACAAGAAATACAATGCAGTCAGCCTACTAGTCACTCTCTTCAAACTTACCCACCACGTGAAGATCGAAATAACCCCCAGCCTAGTGCAAACTCCACAACACAAAATAATAGCGAAACCAGCCATAGGGTAGGAAATGATGATCAAACGAAAAACGAACCTCTGTGGGAAATGAGTTTCAATGGGTCCTGTAATAGAAAAACTGCTGGAGCAGGAGTGTGGGTGCATAATACAGAAAGTGACTACACAGAGAGCCATGCATGTAATCTGCATTTCAAATGTACCAATAATATTGCAGAGTATGAGGCTCTCATCCTGGGTTTAAATCTGTTGAGAAAATTAGGAGCCCGCGGGATAACCATGCTAGGAGACTCTGAGTTGATCATCAAACAGGTGAATGGTGAATATACAGCAAAACACCCTAGGTTGAGGGCGTATAGGAACGATGCCATGGACATATTGAAAACATTTATGGAATACGAATTAAGGTTCATTACTAGGAGTCAGAATGTAATCGCTAATGGTTTAGCTTGTCTGGCTAGTTCATATCCTAAGACTCCACCTGACCAGCAAATCATCATTTAGACCAAGTTCAGACCTGCAGTGCCAGATAACGAAAAATATTGGCAGGTCTTTGAAGGAGACAAACAGATTGAAGATTTCCTGGTGGGTAGAAACGAGTTTGAGTTTTCTACTCAAAATCTGAGGATAGCTGCACAAGTGAGGATCCCCCAGATGAGGAAGAAACACCCTGTAACATAGAAATGAACACTCTAACTGAAGAAACTGGAAATTCAACCGCAGAACGTGAAAACGAAGGAAATGAGGAAATTTAGGTGTTGCAGGCCAAAGACAAGAACATACCTCGAGGTCTGGCACCCTTAGAAGACCTATTTGACTTTGACGATGTAGCAAAAAAGCCCACTATAGAACATGCAGACTCTGACATTGAAGACTGCAATATAGGCACAGCAGATAAGCCTAAAATGATTAAATTGGCTAAATCCTTACCCAAGGAAATGAAAAAGAAATACATTGACCTTTTTAAGGAATTAATTGATGTGTTCGCATGGAGTTATGAGGATTTGAAAGCTTATGACACGAACATCATACAGCACAAAATTCCCTTAAAAGAGAATCAGAAACCTTTCAGACAGAAGCTTCGTAGGATAAACCCAAAACAATTTCCCGCAGTTGAAAAGGAGATTAAAAATATGTATGATGTGGGCATAATAGTTCCTGTTAGGTTCTCTGATTGGGTATCAAACTTAGTGGTTGTGAGAAAGAAAAAGGGGGAAATCAGACTGTGTATAGACTTCAGAAATCTCAATAGAGCCTCACTCAAAGATAACTACCCTCTACCAAAAATGGAACACATTCTATAGCAGGTGGTAGGCTCAAAAAGGATTTCTCTGTTGGATGGTTTTTCGAGATACAACCAGGTGTTAGTGCTCCAAGCAGATCAACTCAAAATAGCTTTTACCACTCCCTGGGGCACCTTTATGTACGTCAAGATGCCCTTTGGATTGATGAATGTTGGAGCCACCTTCCATAGAGCAATGGACATAGCTTTTTCAGATGATATAGGACATTTTATTGTCATCTATTTGGATGACATAACAGTCTACTCTAAGACTGAGGAAGAACACCTCGAACATCTGAGGAAAGTGTTTGAAAACTGTAGAAGGTTTGGTCTATCACTAAATCCTAAAAAGACAGTATTTGGGATGCAAGAAGGAAAGCTTCTTGGCCACATTATATCTAAAAAAGGAATTAGGATAGACCCACAGAGAGTTGAGGGAATACTGCAAATCACACACCCAAGAAACATCAAAGAATTACAGTCCTTCATTGGCAAGATTAACTTCCTTAGGAGTTTTATTCCTAACCTAGTTGAACACCTTAGGAATATGACTAACATGCTGAAGAAAGGTGTGGGATTGAAATGGACTGTTGGAGCTAAACAATCTTTTGAATCGATGAAACTTGCACTCACCCAAGCTCCGGTTTTGATTAGCCCTGATTTCTCAAAGGACTTCATGATATTTTAATTTGCCTCTGAGCATACCATAGCTGCAGTCTTGCTGCAGAAAAAGGTAGAAGGTATGGAACAACCAATTGTGTTTTTCAGTAAAGCACTAAGGGACGCACCCTTGAAATACAACATAATGGAAAAACAGGCCTATGCTTTAGTCAAGGCCTTAAAGGACTTTAGGGTGTACAGATTACATTCTCATACCATTGCTTATGTGCCTAACATTGTTTTCAAAGACATCTTGTCCCAATACCCTGATGGGAAAAGGGGCAAATGGATTGCTGTGATCCTAGAATATGACCTAGAGATTAAACCCACCAAACTAATCAAAGGCCAGGGCTTAGCTAGATTAATGGTTGAATCAAACCTACAAGCCCTTGAAACTAACATGGTGAATGCCTTGGATGAGCAAGAAGGACGACCTAACCCCACTATAGAAGAAAGGTTTCAGAACTCCCCATGGTATTCCGATATCCTTTATGTTCTCACCAACCTGAATGCTCCACCAGAACTGTCGAAAACTAAGGCCAGATTCATAAAACTAAAAGCCAGAAATTACTGCATTCTGAATGAAAACTTGTATTGGAAGAATCCAAATGGCCTGTTGCTGAAATGTTTGCCTGAAACTGAAGCTGAAAGAATTAAACAAGAATTCCATGTTGGAGAGTGTGGAGGCCACCTGAGTTGGAAAGCCACTGCCAATAAAATACTCAGGGTTGGTTATTATTGGCCTAAAATTTTTAATGATGTCCATAAAATTATAACTGCCTACCACAAATGCCAGATCTTTGAAGGAAAGAGAAAACTCCTCCCCCTCCCTTTACAGCCCATTACTGTTGAAGGTCCCTTTATGCAATGGGGCCTAAATTTTATAGGAGAAATTCACCCAGCCTCTTCTGCACAACACAAATGGATCCTAACAGCCACAGATTACTTCACTAAGTGGATAGAGGCCATACCCACTAGGAATGCCACAGACTCGGTCATCATTAGGTTCCTAGAGGGTCATATCCTCTCTCAGTTTGGTTGCCCAAGGAAAATAATCACCGACAACGCTGCTGCTTTTGGGTCCAAGAAAATGGTTGATTTTTGTCACAGGTATCAAATAACACTTGGTCATTCAACTTCCTATTACCCTCAAGGTAATGGCTTGGCTGAGTCATCAAACAAGAGCCTAGTGGCCATCATCAAAAAGCTACTGGAGGAGAACAAAAAGTCATGGCACAACAGGTTAGTACATGCCTTGTGGGCTGACAGGCTTACAACCAAGAAATCCATTGGCATGTCACCTTTTCAGCTTGTCTATGGTACAGAATAAATCTTTCCTTCCAGCCTTGGAGTGCCAGTAATCAAGCTTGTTCAAGAGATTCAAACAGAAGAAGATGGCATGATAAGAAGGATAAATCAAACCATTCACCTCCAGCAAACAAGGGAGGAGGTATATAACAGAGCTGTCAGAGTGCAGGAAAACATAAAGAAGTTTTTGACAAGAGAGCCAAAGCTGCTGATTTCAAAACTGGTGACAAAGTTCTGAAGTGGGACTCAAGAAGGGAGGATAAAGGAAAACACGACAAGTTTGACAGTTTGTGGCAAGGTCCATATATCATCCAAGCCACTGTGGGTCCAAATGCGTTTTTCCTGCAAGAACTTGATGGTACAGAACCTTTTGGGGGTCCTGTCAATGGCAGGATGCTCAAACACTACTTCTGCTGATTTTCGTTTCCAGTTTTCATTCCCATTGTACATACCATTGCTGTTTTTGTTTTCCAAAAAAAAAAAAAAAAAGAGATAACGGAGAGGTTCAGACCTGCTCAAAACATGAACCTCTAAAATGTAACAAGAGTGGCTCTAATATGATCAAAACCTGAGCCAAAGAAAGAGAAGACAACTGGTCCTAACATACTCAAAATCTGGACCAACAAAGAAAAAGAGGAATCAGCTCTAAAATGCCCAAAACCAGAGCTGAATTGAAGAAAAGGAAGTGACTCTAATACGCTTAAATCTTGAGTCACATAGAAAGAAGGATGTTTCAAGTTTCAAATATCAAGCCTTCACAGTTTTGTTTCCAGTTTTCAGCAATTTTCTTTCCATGTGCAACTATCTTTATGCCTTGGATCCACAGCAAGCTAGATAGTCTAATCCTAGCTTGACTATTTTTTAATTTCTGTCTTAGAATGTAAAGAAGAAATCTGTTGGACAGTTTAATCCCAACAGATCTTAGATTAGGTAGAGAAACATACGAGACCAACAGTCTAATATGGTCTCATGGAGCAATAAGGGTAGATTTAGAATAGGTTTTTTTTCTATTTTAAAAATAAATGATGTAAAGGGTCTGTTCGTTCAAATGCACCCTAAAGGAAAAAAATGTTAGGACTGTAGTTTGGGTAGGTAGACTGGTTTGGGAAAGTTCTTCTGCTGATGTTTCAATCATATTGTGGCAGCTGTAAAACAAAGAAAGAAAGGGATGTGCCAAGTAGCAGGCATCTAGCCTACTCCAAAGATCAATTTCTGGATTCTCGACTCCTTCAAGAAGAAGCCATCCCCATGTGGAGCCACTGTTAGCCCCCTACAATTTTTGTCAAGCAAATAGGGGCTAATTTGTCTTGTGAAGCCTTCAAGGAATGCATCTCCCATGAAGACACATCATCCTTGAAGTCTTCTGCATGCCTTTTCCTTTTAATGAAATCCCCTCTACTGTCCCATTATAAAACCTCTCTATTGTGAAGAATTGTGTTCCCAAAGGTTTTAATTTGCCCCTTGTATCCTTGCGAAATGTCCCTTTTTAGCCCATCTCAACCTTTGTTTTTCCCCTGTCAAATTTCCCTTCTAACTCCCTTCTTTCTCCCAAAGATCCCCTCTAAAACCTCCATGTAACCTTTGTTTGGCCATTTTCCCTTTTTATTCCCTTATCGCTACCCTTTGTTGGCCCGAAAATGCACTAAAATGAGTAAAAAATGATATGTTTCGTATATGGGCCTTAGCCCCTTCGGCCTAGCCCCCACACCCTTTTCCTTCACGTAACCCTATGCTGGAACCACCTGCCAGCTCCAAAGGCGCCTATTCCATATGTTTATCAGGAACATTTTCCACCGTCGATCTGTACAGATCGAACGACGATCGCAGTCCTCGCAACCTCCCATGTTTCCCCATTCAAACCCCCGATCGCGCCATCGCCGTCCATTTCCACGCAGATCTGATGGTTCGGAGTGTACCTACCCCTGTGGACCCCGCGCATTGTTCATAAACCAACCTGTTTCTATCGCACCGCCTTTGGGCAGAGGGCTGTATTTCCCGATCAGCCAGCAATTCCATACAGCTTCCGACGCGTGGCTCCTGTACGATTTCAAAACCGCTATCCCATCGCATGTTATCGTTCGGTACAGGATGCGCAGCAATATTTTTGTCAGCCATTAGATTTCAAGCGCCCCATCCAACGGTCATCGCTCGATGAAACTGCACGCAGTTTAACCCACAAGCCACCGTACTCCTGGCCCACCATCCGTCACCCTCCGATGTGTTGTCCACCGTCGATCTCCTCCTGAGATCGAACTGCCCACATTTTTTTAGCCCCGTCGGTTGACCCCGTACCGCCACGTCACCTTTTCCACGACGTTTTGTCGCATTCAACCATCTCATTACATATATTTGTTCCAAATTCATTTTTCGTGGTTTTTCACGTAAAATTGTCTCCGCTTCGTGCACGCCCTCCAGACCATTTTTCATTAATTTCCCACCATAAGCCTGCGCGATCTCGTCATGTCATCTGTCTGCATATGTTTTCTCATCACCCTCATTACGTCCACCACCTCCATGTATGTTTTCTTAACTGGTTACGTGTTTTGCAGGGTTTCAAGAGCAGAAAACCGCCATTCCTCATTATCTATGTCACAGTGGCAGAAAATGCAGGGAAGGGCCATATGCAAAGATCTAATTAATGAAGAGAGGCCCGAGAAGGGGTTTGGACATGACTGTAATCAAAGGACAGGGTTAAAACTCTGTCAAACCTCTCCAAAGCTATTAGAACGTAGATTTCGCAGCCAGAAGTAATTGTGGGAGCGGCAAAGTGCATCAGTGGGAAAATCAAAGAGTTAAAGCATAAAATTGAAGATTTTAGAAGTCTTAATCCAGCTATTCAAAGGCATAGTTCCAGATTGAAAACTAGGGATCATGCAGAAGGTATAGTATGTAGAAATCAATGCATATCAGGGTTTCTACAGCAGCAGAATGTTTTTCCTCCAGAAAGGACAAAGCGCCCATGCGGTTTTTATTCTACACCGTGTTCCTGAAGAAATTTCCACCTTGACCACAGTCCCAAGCTACCAGAGCTGTTGTTAATGCGGTATGGCAGACCATTTAGTCATCTGTTCACTATTTTTTTTATTCACCCACCGTACTACAAGTACCACTGCAGCCAGAGTACATCAAGACCATACCAGAGTAAATGGAAGTTGAAGAAGATCACTCCATCGTTTCAAATGGATACGTGGGATAAATGCAGAGATTTAAAATAGAATGGGCTTTGGCCCTCTCTTTCTCTCTATGTTTTAATGTTTCATTAAATGTTTCACCTGCCTCCCCGGTTCATCTTCTACTATAAAACTTAGAAAGAAACTATTGTAAAGGTTGTTGATGAGATATCAGAGAACTGTAAGCTGTTCTGTGAGATATAGTTTCTATAAAGTTGTAAGATAGGCTGAGGAATGATGTGTTCAAGCTAAATGTTCAAGCTGTGGGCAATGTTGTATATGACTGGTGTTGTTTTTAATATGACAAGCACATTTCTTTGGATCTTGATCTAAAGCAGCTGGTGATGTTTTTCCTATCTCTGTGTTTATTTCATTTCATTCCATTTCTACAGGCTCACATCAGAATTTTGGCATAAGATTTACCCTTGCTAGGTACCTTATGTTGCTGCTCTCTCAGCCTTTTATGTTTTCTTCTTAATGTGTTATCTGAATATTGATTTCAATTGATTTAACCAGTGTAGTGGATGTTGTTGCCTGCTAGATGATGTATGAATTAATGGAATCTGTGTTTAGATGTTCTTGTTTGGATTTAGATGAATGAGTTGAGAACACTGGGGGGTTTAGAACTCTGTCTCTGTCTCACTAGGATCTTTCCATCTCAATTAAGCCTTTCTAAGTTCCCTCGTATAGCCTTTGATCATGTCCAAGAAGGTCTGGAGTTAAATGACCTCTGACCTGATCTATAGACAGAATTGGATGGTTCTCCTTCTTTCACTTTCAGTCCTTGATGTTCCATTCCACCCATCAATTTAAAGATCCAAACGTTTTAGGTGACTAGCCCAACTGAAAGCTTGCACATTGAACAACAAGTAAAACCTTTCCTAACTCCATTTCCCAATGGCCTTGAGGTTCTCTGAGTTATCTACCTTTGCCTAAAATCCCCTTTGCTCATCCTTGTCTCATATTGGACCCTTCTTTCCTAATTCCCAACAGCCAAACTTCAACAATCAAACAAACAAAACTTGTGCCTATAACTAGCCTAAAATCTAAACTTAGAGCCTTAAAGACATATACCTTTGGCAATCATAGAGAGATCCCTCTCTGGACCTAGGAGGGCTAGATTCTAAGGTCTAAAAGTGGTTATGATGTTGTCTCATCTTTTGTTCTTACCAACCTGGCCAAAACATGGGAACCCCAACAGACCCTAAACTTACCATCTTCCGCCATTGCTCCCACTCGAACCAGGAACCCTTCTTTCATGCGAGTTTATCAGCCAAATATACCTTCGGCTCTGATACCAGTTGTTAGAAAATTATATATTATGGAGCAATGCAACACATAAAATATGTGGAAAATAAAAGCACACAAAACACATAAAACCAGAGAGACACAGATATACATGGTTCACCCAGTTTGGGCTACATCCACACTGAACAACCAGTCCTTCCTTTCTATTATCCAGCAAAACGAAGAGACAAAACCTACAGTAGATCCATTGTAATCTCCTCTGTTCTCTCTCACAGTCTCTGTTGGAAATATGATGCAGAGTGTTGTCCTTTATGGCAACCCACTGAATGAAGATGAAGACATACGTCTGTTGACATGTGTTGTCCTTGATGGCAATCCACCTGATGAAGTTATGCTTGACTTGATGGACTTGGTAAATGATGTAAATCTGATGTGATATGATGTTTGTCAGCAATATGGCGCTGAGTGTTGTCCTTAAATGGCAATCCTCTTGATGAAGATGATGACAACTTACTTGATGAAGTTGTGCTTAAGAGAATATGTTCTTGATGAAGAAAATATGATGTATCTACAGTGTGTACAGAAGGCAGTGAAGAAAGGAACTCAGCATGTACTAAATCCATGATGAAAAGAGTATGTTTCAAGGAATACGCGGATATGTCTAGGGGAAGTCGCGTATGCACGCGGAAAAGAACGTTCCAAGTCGTGTATGGGAAAAAGCGCTCAAAAAGTGCAAAACCAGGGGTAACCACCATGGTATTGACCCATAGTATTGGGTAATGATTCGTCTAAATGACCCCGTCCACGAATACCATCGGAAGTAATGTAGTTTTGGGCTCATGGTATTGAAAAGGGGCTCATGGTATTGAAAAAGGGTAAACCTATATAAGGAGATGAAATTCATTGTGCAAAACAGAAGTGTGGGTGCAAGATGTCTGAGCTTGAATGAATACTTCTCTCTGAAGTAGATCTGAATGAAAGGGTTACACTTGAAGATAAATCTGAATGTTTGATGCACTGATGATGAAGAAGAGGATCTAGATCTGAAATGTACTTGTATCTACTAGATCTGATTGTGGAAGGCTTAGATCTGAATTGAGGCAAACATCTGTCTGAAGTGAAAGGGTAAATCAGAACTGAACATCTGATCTGAAGAAGCATACTGCTCTATAATGATTGAAGATCTATACACTACTTCATCGCGAAGGAAGCGCGTATATACGCGGCTTCGCTGAAGTGAAAGCACGTATGCACAGTGAAATATGTACAAAGGTATACGCTTGTTTGTGTGGACGGAAGCGTGTATATACGTGACATCAGTGAAGTGAAAGCGCGTATGCAAACTAGGGTTTGCTGAAGCATGGGGTATGAAACATCTGATCTGTTCTGCTGTATTATTGTTATCTGATCTGTGTTGTCTGAATTGATAAGTATCTGTTGGTGATGTATGTTTGAGCTTAAAAGTGTTGAAAGGGTCCAGTGTGAAAATTGATGAAACGTGGTCCATATTGGTGCTGAGGGTTGTAGCCTTCAGTCAGGGGGTTGTAGATCCCTTCATGGAGAGGCTGGTAAACGAGATCGGGGGGTTGTAGCTCCCTTCCAGGAGAGGCTGGTAAACGAGTAGGGGTTTGTAGCTCCCTTCCAGGAGAGGATGGTAAACGAGTGCAGGTGGGTGCCTGCGTGCTGGTAGGAGTCTGCGCCAGCACATATGTTGTAAGATGTTTTCTCTATAATAAAATATTGAAGGCTGAGCAACGACAGCGGTGGTTTTCTCCCGACTTGGGTTTCCACCTAAAATCTTGGTGTTCATATGTGATGCTTTGTGTGATGGTTTATTCTGTTCTTACTGCACATGTTTACTGTTTATTGAACATCTAATGAATGAATGAAGGAATGATATAAGTGAAGAATTAATGACATAATTAGATCTACGGGTATCACTGTTAGTTTTATGAGATATCAGCGTATATACGCTAGTTGACGGAAAAGTAGCGTATGGGTTTTAGAGAATGAAAAAGTAAAAATTTTGAATATCTTTGTAAATATTGATTCACCCCCCCCTCTCGGTATTTTCCCAACAGCCTCCCTCTTTGTTTCTCACTCAGGGAATACACATACGATACCACCACGGCCTGTCTAAATACCCTCATAAGCAAGGGGTTGCTTTCTATGGAAAAAAACCACTAAACTAAACATAACTTCTCTTTGTCAGATCATCTGCCTAATGAACGGCCCAGATTGACTGGAAATTACTATACTTTTACAAGGCAATTTTACATCTATTTTTAGCTTCGGGGGCGCTACCCCCGAAACCCCCCGCTAGGGGGGCTCCATAAAGTCGCAGTCGCCCCCCCTGGACCCCCCAGGCAGCGTTTAATTTACGGGCAGCGTTGCTACCCCATTTAAGGTACAGGGGTCCAATGCTATGATACAAAGTAAACAAGATAATCAGGCTCCACACCCAACAGAGATAGATGGCACTAAGATGAGTAACATTGAGCCACTTCTTTTGACCTACCAGAGGGAATACAAGCATGTGTTTTCTGCCCTTAAGAGGCAAGGAGCCATGCCTTCTACATCA
The DNA here is from genome assembly GCA_034641835.2 of Pinus albicaulis. NCBI lineage: Eukaryota > Viridiplantae > Streptophyta > Pinopsida > Pinales > Pinaceae > Pinus > Pinus albicaulis. The sequence continues at coordinate 1,268,289,585 of CM076570.1, forward strand.
ACAAAACAACTTGATAAGGATAAGGAAAACGGCACATAGCAGGTCATTGTTGAGGAGGAAGACAAGCATGAAACTGAGAAAGAGTTTCAGCTAATTGACCTTGAGGATGAGGATGAGGAGAGGATTACCAATATGTTGCTCAAAAACAATGATGCCAAGATTAGTGAGCTTCAAGCTAATCTTGGTAGGGCCAAGAATGTAATTAACTATTTTGAGCTTCAGAATCAGCAATTGGAGGCAAAGAAGACCATCAGTGAGGTGAGGGAAATCAGAGCCCAAAGAGAGGCCACAAAGGCCAAAGTGTTGTTGGATGAGGCCTTGGGTAAATATGAAGACACTGATAGTGAGGAAGAACAACTTCCTAGGAAGAGGCCAAGGACAATTGGGTTGAAAAAGGCTTTAGCCCAGGAAAGAGAGAAAGAAGCAGGGTTGGCAGAGCAACTCACTCCAAGTGAGCTGCTTGCCATAGAAATTGATGAATATAGGGAGTCTTGATAGAAATGGAAAACTTGCACCTATAGGATTAGCTAAAGATGGCCAAAAGAGACATTGACATGCAGAAGAAGATGGCCAAACATGACGCCATGAGAAACAGGATTGCAAGGGCCAAGCTCAAACAAGCCCTTGCAAATATTCAAGCCCTAAATGAGGCAAAGGAGAAGGAAAAAATGAATATCCTTGCTGATGTATCCCTCCAAGCATCCAAATCATGATCAAGAAGGTAAGTTCCAAATTTTGGCACTTGGTGCAAATTTTTTATTTTTGACAGTTTGGCTTGCAGAAAAAAGGGCCAAATGTGCAATGCCACAGGGGTTGCGCTCTTTTTTGGGGCACTAAAATGACAAATGGTTGACATATTCATGTTTCGCATGCCTAGTACATCATCCACAAAACATTTCATACCATTTGGAGAAAAAATGGTCCCTCAAAAAGGCCAAAAACCACCAAAACATCACCATTCTGCCCTCTTTTCAGCACTGACGCTGCGTCCTTAGCAGTCTTGGGAGAAATGATTTTTTAGCAGGAAAATGGGCACCATTCTTGCAACCAAAGGCAGAATTGGAAACTAGACAGGACATGCTTTCCAATGAGCTATCATGGAGCTCATTTGGACACCGGGAAGGCCTCCAAAAGTCAGCTACAAAATAGGAAAATTTTCCAGTCTTGGCACTACGCATTTGGCTTAGCGCTATGCTCTTACCAGAAAGTAAACAAAGACATCAAAAGTTATTGAAAAGGATATTTTGAAGGCCTTAAGGACAAATATATCCAAAGTTCGCTTAGAAGTTATGTTAGAAGTTATTTTTGTAATGAATGAGTCTCAGATATTTTTCCTTGGGCCTTGCATGGTCTCAAAGGTCAAAATGCCTTAACTATGTAATAAATGACACCTTAAACCCTAGCTTAGGCTCACCTCCTCATTTTGCAGATAAATACTGCATGTTTGCTCCATAGTGTTTTTGGTTGATTTTTGAGATGAAAATCATATAGACTTTGAGTGATAAAGAGTTTTTGGCTTTGGAGATTTGTAATTGTCTTGGACTGAATGATAATGGAGCTAGCAAAATTTGTAGGATTCATGGAATTTGTCAAATGGTGATGTTATTCCAATTTTTTAATTGTTTCCTTATGTTTTCCATATTTTTCATCCTTTCTCTGATAGAAGAACATAAATCTTAGAGTAGGATATGCTATCTTGGCACCCTATTTCTATCTGCATTCTTCGTCTTTATGTTTTCCTCTACTGAGTCTGATTAGAGAATTCTTAGTTTCTCTCTAGTTCCACTTATTCTTGTTGCCTCAAAAATGATTTAATGGATTCAAGCCAAAGAAGTTTATGGTATTCCCTATCCTTTGGTGTAGCTTAAAACATTGCTTTTTAGGCCTTTTCTTTGAAGTTTACTGATTAGGGTTTGGCTAAAGAAGTTTATGGTTTGCCCTGTCCTTTAGTCCATCTTGAATAGTCACTTTGAAGGTCTTTAAAAGTCTGATTGAATATATTTAGGATTTCCTTCTCTTTAATCATCACTTGTTTGTTATCTTGAATGTTTTCTTTCTCTGAAAGTGAATAGATAGAGAAATTAGGAGTTCCCTGCTCTTTAGGGTTTGTTGGATTGTTGTCTCAAAGTTTACTTGATAAATCTAGGTCAAAGAAGTTTATGGTGCGCCCTGTCCTTTGATTCCTTCTTAAGCATGGTGCTCTTAAATACTCTTCTTGTTATAGTATATGTTAAAGGATTCTTAATTTCTCTTTAAATCTACTAAATTCAAAAATTTAATGTTCATTTCACTCCCACGGAAGCTATTAAGATCCATTTGGCTTTGTCAACTTGCCCTATAAAACACCCTTGATTCATTATTATACTTTTCAAGCCTTTCACAGACCCCATAGCCCAATGGTTTGAATTTCTATTACTCTATATGTCCTTCTTGACAACCAACCCAACCAAACAAAACAAAACAAACAAACCCTATCATTTTAACTAGCCTAAAATCAGCTTCCTAAAACAAACAAGTCATATCTTTTATAAAAATATAGAGAGAGCCCTCTCTGATCCCAGGAAGGCTAGGTCCTAGGAATCCAAAGTTGGTTTTATGTTACCCTTGTCTATTTGGTCTTGCCAATCTGACAAATTGCAGGGACCTAAAATTATGCATTTTTTTCTTCCATAGTTGATTCATTTCTTTTCTTTCTAAAAAAACAAAAAGATTTGCATTAGGCATATTTCATTTCAAAAATTAAAAAAAAAATTGCATGAGCATTCTTATTCAAAAAATATTCTTCAATACCAACCCCCTCCCCCCCATTTGATCATGTGGTGCAGTAAGAGCCACATCACCATCCACTTTTGCAGGTAGAAGAAGAAAAGGTGGCAGAGAAGGTACAAGAAATGGATGGAGATTATGACAATGAAGAAGATCCTCTTGGATTTCCCATTCAAGATATCAATGTCAGTGTGCATATGAAGAGCATCCCTCCATCTTTCATTCCCAACTTCCATGGCATGAGGTCAAAGGATCTAGAAGCCTTTCTCTTTGAATTTTAAATACTTTTTAGATCTTATGGTTACTTAATAAACACTCAAAAGTTGATTTTTTCCAGCAACATTGAATGATAGAGCTCTTATATGGTTCATGAGTTTAGGTACTAATTCAATAAGATCATGGAATGATATGCAAAAGATATTTCTAGAAAAATATAAAGATCATGATATTAAAGAAGAAATATTTAGAATGAATCAAAAACAAGATGAGAGACTTGAGGATCTAATAGAGAGGTTCATGTATAATGTTAAGAGGAAAAATTACATCATTTAGGATCTAAAACACTAAAAACTCTCTTAATTAGAAAAATTAGGGATGAGTGGATTGATCTCCTTGATCTCACGAGTAGAGGATATTTATACCAATTATCATTTGAAGATATTTGTGAAACATGCAAGTGCATATCAAGAGGAAGGGCAAGAGTAAGTAAATCAGCATCAACATTGGTAAGTCAAGCTGAACTTGGAAATTTTCTTGATAACTTAAAAAAAAAATCTTAGCAATCTAATTGAACAAGTAGAAATGTTAATAATTCAAAATGAGAAAAAATAATATGTTGATATTTGTGTGTTCCATGCATAATCATATGCTACTAAATATTGCCCATCATTACTAAGGTTAAAGGAATTGTACCCAGAAGACAATGGAGCAAGTTAATCACCAAAGAAATTCTATTATGTAGCTCCAAGAGGACCATGGTAGCCTAGTCAACCTGTTATGGTTCAAGAACCTAATTCACAATCTTAAGCCTATGCACATCCATCTCAATGTAATTGGAACACACTCCCTCTTTGGAAACCTTGGCCATCTGAACCTCAAAAACCAATTTTGGCAACAAGGTTGGCAAGGACCTTACGGGGAAAATCCACAATATCCTCAATATTTTCCTCAATATCCTCCATACCCAACTCCATGTTATCCCTACTATCCACCTCCACCACAATCACAACCCCAACCCCAACCACATCCATCTAAAATATGCACTCCTAGTCAAATATTTGTACCACCATTTAAAAACCCGCACAATGAAGTAGCTTAGTGCACTCACAATGCTAAGGTACAATAATACTAAACATCTCCTCTTTATCTAAATAGTATCCATCTTAGCTCAATAAGCGCATTGAAAAAAACTGATTCTCTTGATGTAATTGAAGGACAACATTTAGAAAAAGAAGATTCAAATAAGAAGACGAAAGAATCATGGGCTACACTTGATGAAGAGCAGACATCAAAATCAGATATTGAGAAATTTCACTCATGCTTACTATCATATCCTCCTTGTGCTCAAAGCAACAATCAACAAAAAGAGGAATATTGGAATGTCATGGTAGAAGAAGACAAAAAAAGAGATCCAAATGTGCAAGTGGACCGGAGGCATCACAAATATATTGAAATATGGTTCCAGACAATCATTAAGTTGCAACAACACACCCTTCTTCAACAGTACTTGATATCTTCTCAATCGAAGCGATTGGTCTCTCATATTCAGGTACATGTCAAAGCATATATTTCAAACCTACACATGATTCTATTTGTCATATTGATGTGCACATGGCTCCATTGGAAGTATTCCTATACTTGAAAGATATTTTGCTTTTTTTCAAGTAGAGTAGGATATAAAAAAAATAATAAAAAATGGTAGAAAGAGAAAAAAGAAGAGAATAAAATATCAAGTGAAAACCTCTTTTGAGGTGCCTAACATTGGCTCATTGACTGAAACCTCCATGAGGCGGTCAATGGGTTGGAAAAAAAAAGAAACAAAGAGGAAAATAAAGGATCCTAGGTGAAAACCTCCTTTGAGGTGCCTAGGCAGACCTACTAGTTGAAAACCTCATTGAGGTAGCTAGTAGGCCTAAAAGAAAAAAATTGAAAAAAGCCAAATTATTTGCTCCATGTATCTCCCTCTAATGAATGCAGGTGCTCTCCAAGCTTTGCAAGCAACAAAAAGTTGGCACCAAAAGAAAAAGTTGGTCAAAAATCAAGTCAAAGGAATTCAAACTTGGACTTTCCCCTCCTTTGCTTAGATTCTCCAAAAGGACCAATATCATGCCAATCCATTACCCTAATCCATTTCCAATATCCACCCATAATTTCCAATAATTTCTCATTCATTTTCCTCATTGTCCTAAAATGCTGCAGGAAGTCTTGTTTTTGTTACAGGAAGTCATAAATACACAAAGCATAAAATTGTTTTTTGTTATATCTCAAAAACCATGCATCCATTTGCTGAGCCATTTCATGGGGAGATGCATATGGATGATGGTAACATGCTCAAGAAAATTTAGCAAATTTTTGTGCACACATTTTGATAAATCGACCTCCATCACCTACAACCATTTTAAATTTTTATCAAGATTTGTGCATCCATTAGCCGATATTTTTTATCACGAGGTTCATAAGGGTGATGGTAACATGCTCAAAAAATTTCAAGTCAATCCAGTCTACCATTTGAGATATATGGATAAAAAAAAATTGCTACAAGGGGGTTTTCCTGAAATGTTATAGGAAGTCATGTAGATGTTACAGGAAGTGGATCCAATTGGAGAAAGAGGCCAAAAAGTCATGTATCCTTTAGGAAATGTTGAGAGAGGTCCACCATATCATCATCATTCATTTTACACACCATTTAACCTCTTATACACTCATTTTCACCCATTTCCATGAAAAGAACCTGTTTTCACCCCTTCTCCATCCTTCCACCACAAAAAAGGCCTTTAATCCTTGTCAAAATATTACTCGTGAATTATCAGTATTTTTAAAGACATCATCTAAAGGAAATAATGATCCTAGGAGGGTTTATGTGACTGCTATAGGAAGACACATGGTCCTATAAAAGATTACACAAACCCTCCAGAACCACAACTAAAAGCGCTTGGAAGCACCAAAATGAAGAATTTATCATCATGAAGCATTGAAGGATCATATCCTTGATCTTAGACATCAAAAAAAAATCAACAACGCTACGATAGGGTCACTGATCATCTCCAATAGAAATAGCTTGATCCACCATAAACAAGACTTACAATGACAACTTCGATTAGTTAAGCACATTTCAAGAGAAAACTTCTAGAGCAAAGCCAATGCATAGAGAAAAGAGCATAAGAATATGAAACATCAAGTATCCAGAATATCATCCATTACCTTTGTTTTGAAGCAACATGCAACCATCAAATTATTAACACATGAGAAATCAACCTCTGATAACAGGATCAGAACCACCAAAGGCAGCTTCAACAATCATATCGACATCCTCCACAACTACAACAACATCCTACACAGAATAAAGACTCTCATGGTAAGCCACGGGTATGAAACTTTCTAACCTCACCCTTTGTATCTATTCTAGCTTAAGAAAACATTAAAAGTGTGAGAAGTACATATCTTTTATATCCAAACTTAATAGGAGGAAGCCTCGGTCTTATCTAGCAAGTCACTTGACTTTTCTCCAAAGGACAGCCACATGTGTGGGAGATGAATGAGATAAAAGTGAAAAAATACTTAAGAAAGTGGGATGTTATCATGGAGTTCAAAAAGTAGTTGGGGGACAACTCAGTTAACTAAAATCATTTTGAGTTTGTTTTGCATGAAATGGAAAAAACAGAAAAAATTTGAAAAAAATTTGAAAAAAGAAAAAAGAATAAAAAAATAAGAATAAAAAGGTGTACCCACCACCTCTTGGAATTCAAGGAATAGTTTCTACATGATTCGGTTTTGTTTCTAGAGGTGAAATAGAACTTCTACAGGCACAACATATTTTCCGCAAGAAGTTGCTACAGGAAGAACAAATTTGCTACAAGAAGGACAAATGTGCTACACGAGGCTAACAAAGTGCTACATGAAGGAAAATTTCACCCAAAACAGACACTAGAGCCTTAGGAAGCAAGGAAATATTCAAAGGTAAAGTAAGTAAAAATTCCTTCTCTCCAAATTTTGGCATAAGGATTTCAAAAGCACCTCAATGATCAATAAAAAGTACCCTTCAAATTTACATTTTGGTTTCTAGTAAAAGAAAACAATTGGATTGGCTGAGCCTTTGCTCAAGGATATGGTGTGTTGAATAAAGCAAGGGTGAAAGTTGTAATTTTCCTTTCCTCAACCTTGAAACAATATTGTCAAAATCTCCTTCTGCTACAACAACCTCCACTGCATAAGAACCTACAGGATTTGAAAAAGTGTTACAAGAAAGTCACAGGTTGCTACAGGAAGCTTGGTAGTGGACATAAATACCCTAAAATAATAATAAGGATGAAAGAATAATGAGGGAAATGGTAAGTACAAATTTTCCCCACCAATACTTGGCATGAAAACCCTTAAAACTCTCTCAATTCTCAAAAGCATATTATGTTGCTGCCACATATCTAAATCTCAATAACAAAGATGAGTGAATTTGTGTCACTAAGGATAAAGTGTCTTGGGTTGCATGTTGAATTATCCCTTCTCCTCAGCATCATAAAAATAATAGTTATTCTACCTTTGTTTCCATAAAAAATCTCACTCTTGTAGCAAAAAATAGAAACTCCTTGTTCCACATTGATAAAAGTTTATTGAAGTCATCAAAGGACGAGAATCAACAGATACTTCTGAAATACTAAAATCAAGAGGGAAAATCAAAGGAATGATAGGAAATTGAGATAAAAATAAATCTTATCCAACAGGGGAAGCTACATGCACATCATAAAAGTCATCTGAGGCATAAAAAAAGATGGATCAAGAAGATGGATAGGTTGCTCAAAGGATGAACAACAATTTTAGTAGGGGGTATGATGGGCCTCTAAATTAGACAAAAATTAAGGCCCATCTAACCTTTCTTAGGCACATAAAGGCTATATTAAATCTCTCCTTCTACACTTAATAATGTTTTTTAGCTTTAATATGTTCTTAAGAATGTTTAGAGATAATTTCTTATTTGTGCCTAGTATTATTTATTTTTGAATAATATTGTGGGAATATTGGGAAGATTATGAAGATTTGGAGGAGAAAATGATTTAGGGACTTGATCCCTACAACAAGTGGATCAATATTGGATAATAAATTAACATAATTTCATGAAATTATTGAGAAATTCTAGAGCTCCAATGATTGAGAAAATATAGGAATGTGTTCCCTGTCATCTAATGCAGATTCCTAGACTTGGGAACCATATCCACTATTTGAGGGATTTTGGAGGTTAAAGCTTCCTCATTTCAAGGAGAATTATTTCTCATCATTTTTTATAAGTACCAATTCGAATTGGCCTCTAGAGGTATGTATTTTTTAGTCTTCTTGTGGAGAAAACATGTTGTTTTGTAGCTCCATTTTCATTTCTTGCAGGGATGTACTTGGATTGATTCAAATAATGAATTTTGGTGCCATTTTTAGCTTCTAAAGTTTGGTTTATTACATAGGACTCTAATTTTCCATGGGCTTGGCCATATCAGGAGCATAATAGCCCTCTTGCATAATTTATTTATGTCCTTTGAATGTCTTTTTCACTTGCATCTCTTGTTTATGCATTTACTGTTCATTCTTCTTTTGTTGTAGGTTATATTGGTAAAATGGTTGAAGTGAGGATTTTTTTAAGGTTATTTATAGAGTCCCAAGCATTATCCATCCTTACAACAGATTTTACAATTCATATTCATCATTGAGCTACCTAGATTGGGTTACTAGTTCATGAATCTAGGATTTCTGGAAGTCCCTTTTAGTAAGATAGTAGTAATTTTATGCTGTTTTTTAGAACGTGTTAATAATCTTAATTTGAGTTGATTACACTTGTATTAGTTCATAAAAACATTCAAGTTAATAACAAAATCTACCCTGTTGCATTTTCACTTGATTAGCTTAGGCATTTGATAGGTTAAATACCTCACTAGTTCTTGAATTTCCATTTTTTATACTAGTAATTTTCTGCTATTTTTTAGCACGTGTTAACAGGGGTAAAGTTTGGAGTGATTCCACTTGGAATGGAGTCCTAAGACATCCTAATAAATAAATAAAATTCCCATCCAATTTTTATTTTATTTATTTTGTCATTCAGTGATTTATCTCCTCTTGTAGCAAAATAGGACTTCATGTAGCACTTCTATAACACGTGTAAACTTGACCAGGTTTTCTTCCAAAGCTTGGGTTTTGTCTCTTAGGCTTGAATCATGACCCTTAGGATCTAAATCCATGATTGAGGAATAATAAACACCACTTAGGGCATGCACTTTTACAAAGTATATTAGGCCTATTTATTTGAATTCATGCTCATGGGATTTCAATTACAATTTTTTTGTCCTTGCCTAGGATTAATTTCTTTTCAAAGCAACATTTCCATTTCTACAATTAGTTTAAGATTTTATTTCATAAAATTCACTCCATTACATTAGATCAACTAAAGAAGGACACATTGTATGTTGCATATATTGTGTCGACGCCTCTTAAGTTTGTACGAACACCGAGTTGATAATTAAAGTTGGTAGCCTTGGGAGTTACAACATTCTTGTAAGGCGCATCAAGGTTTATAGGTATGAAGGAATTGTGGCATGTGTGCAATTTCCAAGAGATGGAGTCGAAACATGCCAAATATTTTTCCCAAGAGAAGGGAGAAGATAACTATTCTATTTTGTGTGAATGCAATTGGTGCTTCAATCCCAATATTTTATATATTCAAGGGTAAAACCCAACTCAAAAAACTACATGCAAAATTTGAACTAGGTGCATGCATGGTTGTAAGTCCCCATGAATGGAAGACTCAAGAATTTTTTTTGAATTATATTTTTCACTTTGTTGCATCTATACCAGGCGGTGTCCCACTTGAAAACTAACACCTACTGGTTTTAGATGGCCATGGAAGCCACAATATTGTTGTGTAAACAATTGAGGATGCTAACAATTTGGCCATCAACCTATTAACATTTCCTGCTCATACCAATCATATATTGCAACCCTTTGATGTGAGTGTGTTTAAGCCTTCCAGAACTATTTCTATTTAGAGTGAGATTCATAGATGGAAAAAATCTAGAGCTAGTTGAGCTTACAACTAAAGCGTTTAAAAGGGATCTCACACTGTCAAATATCAAGGCTGAGTTTAAGAGGACTAGGATCTGGCCACTTAAATATGAAGCTCTTATGCATGATACTAGCTATAAAGAGGCATTTGATGTGGATGATCGATAAGAAGGGAATGTCCAAGCAAATTTTGATGCCTAAGAAGATGTGGATGAATAGGAAGATGTAATTGCAATTGATAATATGATTTCCCTTTCTCATGGGCACTTCTTTGGTGATGATGATCAAAATGTAAGTGAAACACAATATAATCATGAAACAATTGACAGTAACATGGAGGTTGTTAGACCAATTTAAGCATACACAAATTTTTCATGTGATATTCTTAATGACTCTATTGATCATGCAAATGACAGTGAGAATTTCATTGAAAATGACAATGCTGATATTGCACTAGGAAGAAACAATGAGAAATTGATATTTCCAAGTCAAGTAACCCCACCAACATGGCTAGCAGAAACCATGATGAATACGAATGTATCAACCCCAGGTTAAAAGTTCATGTAATAAAGTTAATAAAGGAAATAAAAATACCAAGGTCATGGGACAATTATTCCAAGTTGAATGTTGGGAAAAAACATCCTAGCGGGTGTCATTTTGGTTTATTATGGATAAGGAAATTGGAAAAGGCATTGGCAAAGGAAAAGAGGTATTAATTGGCATTTATTTATGAAAATAAAGGAAAATAGGAGAAAAATAAGATGAAGGGTTACAAATTTGCATGAGAGAAAAATTGAAGGAAAATAGAGGAAAATGAAGAAAATAGAGGCCTTAATGATAAAAGGCTGCTCAAAGGCTTAGTGTTAATCTCAAAAATGAAAGTTCTCAGAAATTATCCAAACTAGAATGACAGCGAAGAGCATCCAACACAATTCGTTTCATCAAAAATCGACTTCGTATGAGGAAGTTATGAACTGTTGTTAGTCTTCCTAAACAGCTAAAAAAATTGCAGAATAGGACATAATGATGACATGGTAGCCCAGTCAGTGTAAAAGGTATATTCTAGGAATATTCTTCAATTTTTCCCAATGACATTGTGACAAGCATCACTGTAGAATTCGTAAGTTTGGATTGGGAAGGTGAATTGTTTTTTAAATTCTCCAAGGTCGAATTTGCAGGTTTAACTGTGCATTTTAATTGCAAGGTTGAATTTCATTGGTGGTCGAAATACATATGGTTCTAAGGTACGAATTTTATTATTATTAAAGTTCAAAGGTTGGGTGCATTTATTTTACATAACGGGTCAAATTTCAAACTATATTATATATTGGGCACATATTTTATATTCCAAAGTTCAAACTATTTGGGCGCATATATATTTTATGGAGCAAAATTATTCAAGGGATGGGCAGAGGTCGGGGTCGACCCCATGACCTCCCCCGCGCTAACCAACTGGTTTACCACCAATCCATCGCAGAAGTCCTTACAATGTTATGTGTCCTACTTATATTTGATATCAACAGGTTTCTACAACGGGGGTTTAGAGGGGGGCAACCCCCTCCCCATGAGACCATTCCACCAGACCATCGGTGGGACGAGGACTGTTAAGCAAAGATTAACGGGATAATTGTGGGGTTAAGCTACTAATCTTGTAGCTTAAGACTTAAACCATGTTTAATGTAAAATGTGCTTATGCACACTTAAAACCATCTTATCTACCCTTAATTTCAGTTAACTTCTAATTAAACTAACTTAATAATAGTGGCAGGTTTGGCAAAGTCCGCCAGTTTCAACGGAATCCAAATTTTAGCTGCGTTAACTTGAGTTCTCTCCAGTTTTGGAGGGGAATTCTAGGGAAATATTGAATGAAGCATAATTGGAGCAAATTACAATCAGTTTTGGCTCAGGAAGAGTCTATCCTGGAATATTTTGATGTTCTGAACACATTGGAGCAGGTTTCAGGAGCAGTAGGTGAATGTAAACAACATTTTTTGCACATTTGAGCTAATACAGAGGGCCAAGCCATGGAAGTTGGACCAAGGAGATGTAGCCCAGAAGGGGTGAACTCCTTCATAAAAACACTGTGTTAATGGATCAATTGCAATGGTTTTCTATATACTTTGTTGTTGTTGTTTAGCATTATGCTTTAATGTTTTTATGTTCAAGAATTCAACACTATATCCATACATTTACTAGTTAAACAATCATAAACACTTCAATAAACCCATGTACATGAAGCAAAGATCAAAATTTTTAGTATAAATCTGAAGATGAAATTAGCACAAAAAACTATGTTATGAAACCAGCTCCAAAAATAGAAGAAAAGAGAGATCAACGCCTTAGAAATCATCTACTTCGAGGGGGAAACCTCCAATACATTACATAAATGAACAATTCTTGGATGATACAAATGACAAAACCTCCTTCTATATATAGGAATCCATGGGGCCATAATATAATCCTAGCCGACCTAACAATAATAATGTAAGGGCACAATAATAACAATATTGGGGTTACAGGGGTACAACAATAAAAATAAGGGGGTTACACTAACAACAGTAAGGGACTATACTAGTAATATAGGGACCTAACATGACCCTCTCCTTCAAAAAAGTATTGTCCTCAATGCTTGAGTAGCTCCGGGTGCTTCTGTATAAAATTCTCATCCTCCCATGTAGAATCTTCAATAGGTAAGTTCTTCCATTTGATGAGATACTTTGAAATTGATCAATCTCGTAACTGTCAAGTTCTTGTTTCTGTGACTGCTTCACATTCCAATATGATTTTTCCTTCCTCATCAAGTTTTGAAAATATTGTTTAAACTGGAATTTTGTCCCCTATAACCTTCTTTAAGCATGAAACATGGAAAACTGGGTGCACTCGCGAAGAAGCAGGAAGCTCCAATTTGTATGCAAAGTACCAATCTTTTGCAACACCTTGTAAGGAACATCGTACTTTGGCAATAATTTATTATCCTTCTTAGCTTTCTTGAGGGACATTTGTTTATATGGTTGTAGCTGTAAAAATACCCAGTCTCCAACATCAAAACTTCTCTCACTGCGATGTTGATCTGCCTGTTGTTTCATTCGATTTTGTGCCAAATTTAGGTTATCCTTTAAGAGTTGGAGAACTTCTTGTTGATGCTAGATGTGATCTTGCACTGCTTGAACCTTAGAATTTTCTCTTAAAGAAGATATGATGGATGATGGATGATATCCATAAAGTGCCATAAATGGGGCCATTTTTTCTACAGTATGGAAGGAAGTGTTATACCATAATTCAACGAGAGGTAACCGCTTGACCCATTGTGCTTGCTTATCAGATACAAAACAACGAAGATATTCTTCCAAACTTTTATTCACTATCTCAGTTTGACCATTAGAATGAGGATGATAAGATGAGCTATGAGCTAGTTGAGTACCCAAACAAGAAAATAGTTCCGTCCAAAAATTTCGAGTAAAAATGGGATCTCTATCACTTACAATAATCTTCGGGTTTCCATGTCACTTTTGAATTGTTTCCATAAATGTAGTAGCAACTGAAATTGCTTTAAATGGATGAGATAATGCACAAAAGTGTGCATAATTGGTAAGTCTATGAACTACCACCATGATGACACTCTTTCCTTCGAACTTAGGTAAACCTATGATAAAATCCATTGAAATCTCCTCCCAACGTTGACTTGGAATGGATAAAGGTTGTAGAAGACCTGGGGTCTTAATTGTCTCAAATTTATTTTTCTGGAAAACCAAACATTCCGCCACAAACTTTTGAATATCAGATTTAAGGCCATCCAAAAAAAATTATTTCTTCACCCTGTGGTAAGTTTTTAAAAATCTTGAGCGTCCTAAAGGAGAAGTGTGCAATTCCAAAAGAATATTTTGTTTTAGTTGGGAATTCTTGCAAATATATAAACGATCTGTGTACCATAAAGAATCATTTTTCCAACTAAATGTATCATATGTACTAGAATCTTGCTGCAACTTTTGAATGAGTGTCCACACTTCTTTGTCCTTCTTCCATTCATCCCTTGCTTCGGTTATCCAATCTGGTTGGATAATAGAAATGGAACAAAGCAATGCTTCCACCTCTTCATACTTTCTTGAGAGTGCATCTGCAACAACATTTAGCTTCCCTTTTTTGTAGATGATTTCAAAGTCATAACCCAACATCTTTGTGACCCATTTTTGCTCCTCTTCTGAAGATAGTCTTTGTTCCAAAAAGTGTTTAAGACTATCATGATCATTTTTTACCTTGAAGTGTCTTCTCATTAGGTAAGTTCTCCATTTCTTTAGTGCATGTAGTATTGCCAACATTTCCTTCTCATAAATAACTTTTTGTAAATAATTTCCTTTGATTGGATGACTTTCAAAAGAAATGGGTCTTCATTCTTGCATTAAAACAATACCAATTCAATTTCCTAAGGCATCACTTTCCATAATAAAGGTTTTAGTGAAGTTTGGTGTAGCTAATACTGGTGCTAGGCACATCGCCTCTTTAAGATGTTAGAAGGCCTTAGTTGCTTCACGAGTCCATGAAAATGTATCTTTCTTCAATAATTTTGTTAGAGGTGCTGATATTATCCCACAATTATTAAAAAACTTGCGATAATACCCTATTAATCCAAGAAATCCTCCCAGCTGCTTTATGGTTGTGGGGGCTTTCCATTCCTTTATGCCTTTAATTTTGTTATGGTCTACCTTAACGCCCTCCTGAGATACAATATGACCCATTTATTCCACCTATTTTCCTCCAAAGAAACATTTGGATGTTTTTTCATATAATGGTTTCTCCTCCAATAGTTTGAGTAACCTGTCAACATGTTGAACATGATCCTTCCAAGACTTGATGTAGATTAGTATATCAACAAAAAATACTAGCACAAATTTCCTAAGGGTTTGAAAATGGAATTCATCAACCCTTGAAATGTAGAATTTGCATTGTTAAGGCCAAAAGGCATGACCAAAAATTCATAATGACCTCATGAGTTCAAATCCCGCTTTTGGAATACTTTCAAATTTTCATTCTGACTTCCGCTGATATCCAACCAGTAGAGATCCAACTTTGTAAAATAAATTGCTTCATGTAATTCATCCAATAATTCATCAATCACAAGAATAGGAAATTTATCTTTAATAGTCGCCTTATTGAGCTCCCTATAATCCTGGACACATGTGCCATGATCCATCCTTCTTGTGCACCAATACGTCGCAAGTAGAAAGAACTTTGACTAGGTTGAATTATACCAACCTCTAACATTTCTGCAATCATACGTTCAATTTCGCTCTTTTGGACATAAGGATATCTTTAAGGCCTGATGCTTGGAGGAACACTTCCCGGAATCAAATGAATAGCATGATCATGGTCACAAATAGATGGGAATCCTTTGGGAGTTTCAAACACCTTGGAATGATTGTCCAAAACTTTTTGGAGATCTGGAGAAATATATGATTTTTATGTTGGAACATCTAGTTAGCATAATTGTGCAATTATGCCTCGTTGTTATTTATTCAGAAGCTTTTTCATGACATTAGAGCTTATTATATTTCCTGGCTTCCTTGCGATACCTTGTAATTCGATTTTTTTTCCTTCTGAAAAAAAATTCAAGAAAATTTCTTGAAAATTAAAAGCCACTGTCCCCAAAGATTGTAACCATTGTACTCCTAGTACAACATCAACACCTCCCATTGGAATGGAAAGAATTTGAATATTCAATACATATTCCCCCATGGTTAGCTTGATATTTTGGCATTTTCGAGAGCAATTTATAGTTCCTACATTTGCAACCATCACTTGACATTCTAGTGCTGGGTATAGGAAACAATTCAAATCCTTGGCTACCTTACAATGAATAAAATTATGGGTACTACCCGAATCAATCAACACTATTACCTTTTCCTTCTTGATATGTCCTTCTATCTTGAGAGTTTGAGTGGTAATTCCTACCAATACATTACACGATATGGTCGGACTCATTTCTTCTTCTTCTAGGGTTGTTTCTTGGTGTATATCCTCTTCTTTTGAAGTTTCTTGTTCATTTTCTTCCTCCTCTTCACAATCTATGTAAAATAATTTCTTCTTAGCACACTTATGACCTTTAGTGTATTTTCTATCACAACTGTAGCAAAGACCTTTTTCTCTTTTTTCTTTCAATTGTTGTAGTGTCAACTTTGTAGGTTGTGGAAGTCTAGGAGTAGCAATACTTCCATCTTTATAGATGTGAGTGGTAGGCTTCCTTTTTGCCATAATTTTACATTCAAATTTTCTTTCCAACCTGAATTCCTTCTCCAATTAATCAAGTTCCCAAACACGAACTTCATATTGGATGTTATCCTTTAAAGTCCCTATGAAGACATCAATCTTGTGTTCCTATGGAATATCAATTACCCTTATATTCAATTTTTGGAAGTCCTCAATGTGCTCCACCACTAAACCCTTTTGTTTGAGATTTATCAATTGGCTAAAGAAGGTGTTTCTCTTTGTATACTCATAATGTGCTATCATTTCCTCCATAAAAATTGACCAAGTGACAATTTTTTTATGGGAGAAAAGCCATCGATACCATACAAATGTATTTTGTTCTAAATGTAAAGTTGCAATGCGTACCTTTTGTGTGTTTTGCACATTATTGAGATCAAAATATCGCTCCATCCGTAGTATCCCATGTTATGGGAACCTAGCCATTAAAATTACTCATATCCATATTTGGAATATGGTAGTTATTCAATCCAACATTAGAGTTTATGAAATCACGATTAACATTTATTTTGTTCTCTTCATGAGTTTCCTCTACTATATTTCTGCCATTGGAATCATTTCTTGTATTAACCTTGTCATCAAACCTTCCATGTCTAATTTTAGATCGTTCTTCATATCTTCCATATTGTCTTTCAATTTTTCATTGATCTTAGCTTCCATGTCATCCATCTTAGCTTCTATGCCAACTTCCATGCCATCCATATTAGCTTCCATGAATTTCTTCAAACCATCCATCTTAGCTTCCACTCCTTTCTTTAAAACTTCCATTTCATTTTTTTTTCTCTTTGAGAGAGAGAAATTTGGTGCACTTGTTCTTGTAATTTTGATATGTCATGTTGCGCTTCTTCCTCTTCATGAGTCATAGTTGAGCCTTCCGAAGGATTAATGGGTGTTGAATTATTTTTAGGTGGCATTTTAGAACCCTATACTGATATGTATGTTTTTTCTCGCATTTGAGGAGGTCGATATTGAAACTGAATTATCTCTGTGATTTCAGATCTTCAATATTTGAAATTAAGCCCTATATTATCCCCCTAAATATTCTTTTGAATGCCACATGTCTGACCTGATTTCGATTCTTCAAGGCAACGATATGCCCAATCTCCCACAATGACCTAATTATGGACTGGTTCAATACAACGAAATTGTACGACATGCCATGTGTCATTGTTTCCTCCTTTGGCTCTAAAATTTCTAGACAGGAAACTACAGTCCATGTGTTTGTGTCCTCTTTTTACATAATTCCAATCTGAAACTTAGAGAGAGAGTTATGACGATTTTCCCATGGTCACCTCTTTGAGAGGAAATTTGGGAGCCCGCAAAAACCCTAACTTCCACGCATCCTATCTCCGAAGATATTGTGAACCAAGATTTGAAAATTTTCGTGAATTTCCTCATGATTTTAACTTCTCTCCGTAAAATTTCATCTTTTGAAACTTCATAGAAAAGAGGTTATAGCTGAATTCCATGATGGCATGTTTTAGGTGAAATCTGGTCTAAAAACCCTAACTTCTGCTGCATGATATCTGTAAAAATATTGCGACCAAGATTTGAAATTTTTACACCTGTCGATTTCAACTTTGCTCAGAATATTTTAGCTTAACCCTTTTGTAGAAAAAAAGTTATAGCGAAAATGCCACGATGACCTGTTTGGAGCAGCGAAACCCTAGAATCTAAAGCTCTGATACCAAATGTTGTGTAACCAGCTCCAAAAAGAGAAGAAAAGAGATATCAACGCCTTAGAAATGAGCCACTTCGAGGGGGCAACCTCCAATACATTACATAAATGAACAATTCTTGGATGATACAAATGAACAAAACCTCCTTCTATATATAGGAGTCCATGGGGCAACAATATAATCCTAGTGGGCCACAATGTAATCCTAGCCGACCTAACAATAATAATTTAAGGGCACAATAATAACAAAATGGGGGTTACAAGGGTACAATAATAACAATAAGAGGGTTACACTAACAACAATAAGGGACTATACTAGTAATATAGGGACCTAACAAACTAACATTCAAATTCAGATCAAGATGGTATCATAGCAAAGATTATTTTCTTGATTTGCTTGAGTTTTGTGTGTGTAAGTAGGCCAATTTGGTTGAAAATTTGTGATTCTTAAAAGGTTGGAAGGTGCAGAGGAGAAGGGAAACGATTGGTTGCTAGTCCTAATGTTAGACCAAAAGAAGGAGAGCCACAAGGCCACCATCTCCACCCAAAGTTTCACTCACCGCACTCGAAGCTCCAAGTTTTATCTCTAGTCGAGATTGAAGAGGTTGAAGAGATACAAGTCGCACTCTGTTAGGTAAACTTGACTCGGGATAGAGTCAATGTTGACTAGGGTAAATAGTAGTGGTTTTGGGGCACCTGGTATTGTGCACCCATGGTTTTCAACCCATGGTATTGCATGTAATGGAGCCTATAAAAGGTTGGGAATACTTCATTGTAATGTAGGCCTATAGGTGAGCGGTGAAGGCTCATTTGGCCGTATTGGCCAAGGTTTTGGCCAATGCTTAATGAAATTTCATTGGTTGGGTTTTGCCCCAGATTTGGGGGTTTTCCAGAATAAACATCTTTTTTTATGTTTATGATTTTTTGCTAGCTATTTTATGGTTTTTTTTTCCTCTCGGTAAATTTATTATTTCTATGGTAAATTTCTAACAAATGGTATCAAAGCCATTGAATTTCGTTGTGTTAGAAGAGCAAAGTCTCTCAAAATGAGAGATAATATGTGCACGTGGATTGATTAATTGATGAACCATGTATCTGAAGAGAACTCCTAGAGGACTGACGGTTACAGAGGCTAGTGAACCATGTAATACGGTAGATGGGTTCTATTTATATGGACATTTATTTCATATGTACAAAGACAGTAACAATGAAACAAAAAAAATTATTATTATTATAATGGAGTTAATTTATTACATGTAAATGGGCATACTGCTGTAAGACCTGGTATGGCATGCGTAGCCCTGGGTAATCACTAGTAAAGTCTGGGTTAGATCAAGGTAATAGGGGGATGTCAAGTTAACAATGACCTGGGTAAAAACAAAAATAAAAACAAAAAATTGAGGGGGGAAGAGCTAGAGTGAGCAGGGTTGTCTCACTTAGCAATTTTTGCTGGATTTAGTCAAGAAACCCCAAGTCAAGTTTAAGGGGGGAATTGTTAGGTAAAATTGACTTGGGATAGAGTCAATTTTGACTAGGGTAAATAGTAGTGGTTTTGGGGCACATGGTATTGTGCACCCATGGTTTTCAGCCCATGGTATTTCATGTAATGGAGCCAATAAAAGGCTGGGAATACTTCATTATAATGTAGGCCTGTAGGTGAGCAGTGAAGGCTCATTTGGCCGGATTGTCCAGGGTTTTGGCCAATGCTTAATGAAATATCATTGGTTGGGTTTTGCCCCAGATTTGGGGGTTTTCCCGAATAAACATCTTTGTTTATGTTTATGATTTTTTGCTAGCTATTTTATAGTTTTTTGTTCCTCTCGGGAATTTATTATTTCTCTAGTAAGTTGCACCTGAAGCCGAGCTTGAATCCATAGCCACGATTTTAGGTGTAAGAGAGGTCAAGGTATTTCAAAAAGAGGAATAATTCAAGAAGGATTTCTATGACCTAACCGTGGGAAGATCCTCTTGAAGAGATGAACACCAGGATGGTTGGAGAGAATTCTAAGTCTCCACATGGAGAGGGAACCTCAGAAGGCAAGAAGGATGATGAGAAGGATTCAAAGAGCAGTGGAGGAAAGCCTCCTCCATCTCCACCATATTCATCATCATCCTCATCATCTCCATCAATATCATCTTCCACTTTCACCACAAAACCCACACATACTCACTCAAAAACCCCCAAAAGGAAAAACTCCCTTACTCAAATTGGACATTAAGTTTGAACTTCCCATGTACAATGGTGAGGTAAATGCAGAGAAGTTGGACAATTGGATTTGTCAATTGGAGGTTTATTGCAGAATTCAGAACCTACAAGAAGATGCTATAAAGATCCAGTTGGCTTCATTGAGGCTAGAAGGAGCATCACTATTCTGGTGGGAAGCAAAGACTCAAGAGGAAATGTGAATCCATGGTAAGATATTCATTTCTTGGGTTGAGTTTATTTCTTCAATTAAAAGACAATTTTATCCTTTAGCTTACATGCAAAAAGGCATTATGAGTTGGCAAAACTTTAGGCAACTCAAGGGTCAAACAGTTCAAGAATATACCCAGGAGTTTAGGAAAAGGGCTTTGCTGTTAGGAATAAACTCGAATTCCCAAGACACTCTCTTGAAATACATTGGGGGTTTACATTCATATTTGAGACATACTATCCTTATGTTTAATCCAAGCAATTTAGATGAAGTTTGTGTGCAAGCCACACACCTTGAAGCAAGGGGAAAGAACATTCAGGAAGAGGGTAGTCAGAAGAAGCCATTCAAGGGTAAGGGGAAGGAGAAGGGAGGAAAATGGAAGGGAAAGAAGAATGCAAGTGTTAAGAAAGAAGGGGAGAAAACTACATGCAAACATTGTTCCAAAGAGGGGCATGATGAAGCCCACTATTGGAAATTACATCGTGAACTAAGGCCTAAGAAACAAAACAGCAAGGGAAAACAAAAGATGACTACTACCACACAACATGATCTTGGATTCGATTATGGTGATGAGACCAAGATTACAGCCATGGTTAAAAAGGGAAAAGAAGCCATATCAAGCACTAGTTCCTCAAATTGTCACAACAACGCTCCAAATGAAGAAAGAAGGATAGCGTTGTTCCATGTAAGGGTGATTTCAAATCATACAAAGATTGATGCATTATTTGATAGTGGGTCGCAAGCAAACTTGATTTTAGAAGACTTGGTCAAAAAGCTTAACCTTGAAACTGTACCACATCATAAGCCATATCCTTTGGGTTGGATAGTCAAGAATGAAAATTTACAGGTTACAAGAAAATGTATATTTCGGTTTGCCATTACTGCAAATTTTGTTGATGAAGTTGAGTTAGATGTGGTTCCACTTGACATTTTAGGAATTATCTTGGGAAGTCCATATTTGTATGACAGGAAAGCGGTATTTTATCGCCATGAGAACAAATATCATTTTCTCAAGGATGGGGTGGACTATGTTGTGAGAGCTCATCGCAAAAAGTTGAATATTTCTTTAGTTAATGCAGGGCAGATGAAGAGACTAGTTAATGCAAGTAAAAATTTTGTGCTTCTCAAGATCAATAAAAATCTCAAGATTAATAAAAATAATGGTGTGGAATATGAATATTTTGAAGGTTGTGATGACAAATTAAAATCTGATTTGTTTGATGTGGTAAGTCAGCATGGCGAGATGTTTCAAGAACTAAATGGGTTACCTCCCAAGAGGGGAATTCAACATGAGATTCAGCTGCAACAAGATGTTTCACTTCCAAACATTGGCATGTATCGCATGTTAATAATGGAGAGAATGGAAATCAAGAAGCAAATTCAAGAATTGCTGAACAAAGGTATCATACGCCCATCTACTTCGCCATGTGGTTCATCGATTGTTTTGGTACCAAAGAAGGACGAGACTTTCCGCATGTGCATGGATTTCCGTGCACTGAATAAAATCACGGTAAAGAATCACTATCCACTCCCAAGAATTGATGATTTATTTGATCAATTAAGGTATGAAAATTATTTCACTAAGCTAGACTTACGAAGTGGTTATCATCAACTTATAATCGCTAAAGAAAACATTTGGAAAATCTCATTTAAAACTAGGCAAGGATTGTTTGAGTGGCTTGTTATGCCATTTGGTCTTACCAATGCTCCAGCTACTTTCATGAGAGTTATGAATGATGTATTAAGACCATTTCTAGATGAATTTGTTAGTGTTTACTTAGATGATATTTTTATATTCAAAAAATCAAGATATGAACATGTCATGCATGTGAACAAGGTACTTGATGTCTTGAAAAATGAACAATTATTTTTAAAGATGTCGAAGTGTGAGTTTAGCAAGACTTATTTAGTGTATTTGGGACACATTGTTAGAGGAGGTGAGTTGAATATTGACCCTTCGAAGGTTTAGGTCATTTTCAATTGGCCCAAGCCCAATATAGTTACGAAGGTAAGAAGATTTCTTGGGGCAGCAAAATATTGGAGGAAATTCATTGCTAATTTTTCTTCCATTGCAACTCCATTACATGAATTGACAAGTGTCAAGAAAGTATTCCATTGGGGAGATCTGCAGCAAAAATAATTTGATGCTTTAAAACAAAATATCAGTTCAAAACCAATATTGGCTCTTTTGTATCTCAGACAACCATCTGAGATTCAAACAGATGCTAGTGATTACGCCATGGGAGCAGTTCTCATGCAGCATGGTAAGCCCATTTCGTTTCATTTTGAAATTTTCAATGGAGTTGTGACTAACTATCCCACCTATGAAAAAGAGTTATATGAATTGGTACAAAGTGTAAAGAAATGGAATCACTATTTGATGGGAAAGGAGACCATTATCCATACCGACCATCAACCATTGCAGTACTTATAGTCATAATCAAAGTGGCAGCAATCAAGACACTTCAGATGGATGGGATTTATACAACAATTCCATTTGCTTATCATGTATAAAAAGGGAATTTATAATAAGGTAGTTTATATGATTTCTAGGCCTATTGTAAATTCATCTATTATACTTAAGCACAATTCAGATATGCATTAAAGTTACATTGAACAATATGCACATGATCATGATTTTCGAGATGTGTATGAAAGCTTGAGTCAAGGAAACCAAATTGAAGAGTTAGGTTATCATGTACATAATATTTTGTTGTATCACTTGTACAAGTTATGTATTCCACAGGGAGAAAGAAACAGTATCATAAGGGAGGCGCACACTTCATTTATTTTTGGACATTTCGGTGTAGGCAGGATGGTAGTGAATCTCCAAAGGTATTGTTATTGTCCACGCATGATTGATAGTGTATCTCATTTCATTAGAGGATATTCTTGTGTGAAATAAGCAAGCCTAGTAATAGGAAACTATGATTTTACACTCCACTTCTGGTACCTTCACGTCCTTGGGAGAGTATCTCAATGGATTTTGTAGGAGGTCTTCCAATGTCAAGAAAAGGTCATGATTACTTGTATGACGTTGTAGATAGGTTCAATAAAATACGTGTTTTGATGCCATGTAAAAATAAAATTACAACTAAACAAACAGCTCATCTTTTCTTTCAAAATGTATGGGTTCATTTTGGCCTTCGTACTTCTGTTGTAAGTGATCGAGATTCCTGGTTTGGTGGGAATTTTTTGTCAAAATTGTGGGACATGATGGACACTAAGTTGAAGAAGAGCACAGCCTTTCATCCGCAAACAAATGATCAGACCGAGGTGGTTAACAGTACATTAATTCATCTTCTTAGAGGTTATTGCAGTAAACATTCCAAGTTGTGGGATGAACAGTTGCATTACATTCAACATGCAAACAACAGGGTAAAGCACTCTTCCACAAACACATCGTCATTTGAGGCATGTATTGGGTACTTTCCAAGATCTCCTTTCGACTTCATCTTTTAGAAAGATGTTGCTATTGATGGTCATAGAGACATTGATAAAGCAAGGAATTTCATTGAGAAAATTTAGTTGGTACATCACACAGTGCAAGAAAAACTTGAAAAGAGTCAAAGCAGCTACAAGGAAAGGCATGATAAACACCATGTTGATCACAAATTCCAAGTTGGTGATGAAGTTTGGTTGTATATCAGCAAAGACTTCAAGGGGAAGGTAAAAATCTTAAGCCAATCTGTTATGGTCCTTTTAAAATTCAGGAAACAATTGCTAACAATGCATTTAAGCTAGATTTGCCTCCTTATATGCAAATATATTCTATCGTAAATGTTAAGAATTTTAGATTATTTGAGCCTCCATTGATTGATGATCAAGGAGAGCATGTTCAGCTACCTTCAATAGATGATTTCTCGCTCAAAAATGAAATTATCTAAACTAGAACGACAGCAAAGAGCTCGTCTCCAGGAATCTGGCGCAATTCGTTTCATAAAAGACTGACTCTGTATGAGGAAGTTATGACCTGCTGTTCGTTTTCCTAAACATCTAAAATTTGCAGAACATGATAGAATGATGACATGGTAGCCCAGTCAGCATAAAAGGTATATTCTGGGAATATTCTTCAATTTCGCCCAATGAGCTAATACAAAGGTCCAAGCCATGGAAGCTGGAATAAGAAGATTTAGCCCAAGAGGAGTGAACTCCTTATTCAAAACACCATGTTAATGGATCAATTGTGATGATTTGTTGTATATTTTGTTGTTGTTGTTCAGCATTATGTTTTTATGTTTTTATGTTCAAGAATTCAACATAATCTCCATACATTTACTAGTTAAACAATCATAAACACTTCAATAAGCCCAAGTACATGAAGCAAAGATCATCATTTTTAATATAAATCTGAAGATGAAATTAACACAACAAAACTAACATTCAAATTCAGATCAAAGGCTTATGAGGATCAGTTCACGACTTTTTTCAGTTCAGTTTTGGAGCTCTCCTCTATTTTCACTATTCTCTCATACTCTTGCACGCTTAGAGCATTATTGGAGCACTCTAGAATTGGAGAAAGGAAGACAAAGGAAGGACAAAGAAAGCAAAGGAAAAGAAAGGAAGGTTGGATCAAGCAGTTTCAGAAGGAAGATTTTGCAGGTAACAAGTTGCATGTGTGATTTCCTAGCTACTTTTTGAATGCATGGTACATGAATTTATGTATTTAGTTCTTTTGTTGTCATTAGAATGGGTTTTTCCTGGTGTGATAGTGGTTTCAACATTGCCTTTCCATTTCCGGATAGCCATGGTGTGATGGGATTATTTTCTCGGTTGAGCTTTGTATTGTCTAAAGGTTGTGGAACTAGGTGACATGGTCTTAGGAAGATTCCCAAGGGTTGGGGGTGGGGGTGGTTTAATCTCTAGGAAGCCCTCGACAAGTGGGTTGAGATAGGAAAATTCCTCAAGGTATTGGTAAATAAAATCATAGGCATCCAATCTTGTTTTCGGCATTGTGATCTCTTGATCGGTTTTGGGGAGATCATGGTAGCCTGAGGGTGGAGATGGTTTAATCTCCAGAAATTCCTAGTTGTTTATGTATTCAGATCCAACATTCATGCTTGGAATATGGCATGGGGTTTATTGGCTAAAAGAGAGATTTGGTTCAGCCCAATTAATGGTTGGGTGGGACATGGAACTCCCTGACTTGGTTGACTTTTGCATAAGTTAATAAGAGTTATTTTCTTAATGTAATATATGATTACTTGTACTTGTTATTATGGTTATTTGATGGTTGTTATGTCAAGGTTAATAATCTAGTTATATGTTTGTTATAAGCATGGATTTGCAATGTACTCAAGCTATGCCTTGTTTATGATTTGATAAGTATTTGATGGTTAATGAATTCATGGGATAAAAAATGTTATTGCGGCTATTATGAGAGGGAATTAGACCTTTTTGTTGATTCTCAAATAAGTTTCATAGTATTGTGTTCAGATATGCATTCATGACATGTAGATTACATGTTCACTATATGTTTGACGAAATTGTTGTCATGGTTAGGCCTGATTAGGTTAAGTCCCTGATTAAGTTTTGTATGATTAGCTTTGTCTTCAAGTCATTTATCATTATAGAAAGTCTTAGGAAGTTCTAGGTAGTGGTTTGGAAGTTGGTCTGGAATTTTGGCTCAAATCTCAGGATTGCAGCTTTTGAACTAAGGATTTTAGGTTACAACTGCACTCAAGCAGGCTTGTGCATGTGATTGTGTAGAAATTTGAATAATTGATATATTATTCACTAATATTATCCTGATCACACACTATTTTAACTTCATACACAATACATAATCTCTTCTACCATTGATCATCACATGCGGAAATAAAATCAATTGCATGCACACATTAAAACCATAAACAATCACACATATGAACACAGTATGTAATGGGAAAGCTTAAAGCTGAAAACCCTCAACTATATGTATATTATATGTCATAGAGATCATGTAACAATCATTGTACAAAGCTCCTCACAAGCTCTCAGTACAATCTCCAATTGCTACACACTAATCAAGCTAGATCTAGCAAAACACATGCTCCAATCTCTGCCACCTGATAGCCTACCTCTACTGTGCAATCAATGCTGAAGAATGGCTCATAAATAACTTTGAACCACCTGGCTTGTACTGCGCAATCCTCATTGGCATCTCCAATCACTGGTTGTTGCAAATCATGCAACATTATAGTCACAACTGATAGTCACACTGCTCTTTCACCTATCTCTTCACTAGTCTCCACTAAAATTGTCCATGCACTGAAGTTAAATGATGTATTCTTTAGTTGATTAATGATTTTATAATTAGTGAATTAATTAATAATTAATTCACACCACTCTCACTAGTGTATCAATCAGTTAGACTAGATACAACTAGCTCAACTATGTTTAACTTAGTTAAATTGAATACAACTCCACTAACTTCTTCAATCAACTCCACCAAACTCTCTCACATGAGTTCTAACTGAAGTCTTCATGCAATAGCTCCACTTAACCCTCAGGAATAGCGTAATTCTTTCTGTCATCTCCTGTGCCACATCTGTGCACTTAACTGAAGTGCTCCAAGAGAATAAGATAATGTTTATAGTCCAAATATTATTAAGAGCTAATAATATTCGACATATCTATTTTTAGACTGGAAATCTAAAAATAGATTTCACCCAATATGTCTAAAAATAGAAGTCCATCTATTTTTTCCGACTTGACCAAATATCCACAAATAGTATCCTACAACTCATAGAACATGATCCCTATGTCTAAAAATAGATATAGTCTAAAAATAGACTTTGCACCAAAAATAGCCTGCGGGCCCACTTAGTGAAGGCGACTTCTTTCCACTAAGCTCATCATCTTGTTGCAATCTCAACACTCCCTCTCAACAAGATAAGGATTATCTGCAACCCCTATCCTACCCCTGTGGTATTCGAATTTGCTCCTGGTGAGCGCCTTCGTCAAGATATCAGCATCCTGATCCTCCGTAGGAATGTATGAAAGTAACATGATTCTCCACTGCACACAATCTCTGATATGATGATACCGGATGTCAATGTGTTTAGATCTATCATGAAATACTAGATTAACTGAGAGTTTGATGCAACTCTGATTATCACAATATATCACAGTAGGATCTAAGTGTGAACCAGAGAACCCGACCAGGATCTTCCTCATCCATATAGCCTCGCATGCAGCCAAACTAGCTGCCATATACTCGGCCTCTGCTAAACTGAGTGCCATGGATCTCTGTTTCCTACTGTACCAAGAAAATTTTGTCGACCCAATACTGAAAATCCCTCCAGATGTGCTCTTTCTGTCCGTTGGGCTCCCTGGCCAATCTGCATCTGTGAAGCCACACAACTTCACCTCATCCGACTGTCTGTACCATAATCCATATCCCGATGTGCCTCTGAGATATCTCAATACATGCTTGCCTGCCTTCCAGTAGAGCTTGGTAGGCATAACCATAGCTTGTGAAAGCTGGTTAATAGCATAGCATATGTCGGGTTGTGTATTGACCAGATACATAAGCGACCCCACCAACTATCGATAAACAATGCAATCCACAACCTCTGCCGATGTAGCATCCTCTTTCCTCCATCCACCAAGAAGAGGAGTGTCGATAGGCTTGCAGCCATGCATGTTGAACTTCTCCAGTATCTCCTGGGCATACTTGCCTTGAGACACAAACAGTCCATCACTGCGATGCCAAATTTCCAATCTCAGGAAATAATGAAGGAGGCCCAAGTCCTTCATCTCAAACTCTTTTGCAAGATCATCCTTGCATGAGAGTATCAACAGCTCATCACCTGTCAAAATCAAATCATCTACATAAAGTACAATGATCAGCAACTTACCCTCCACCACAATCTGGTATAGGTTAGGATCCACCTCACTCTTGGAGAATCCAAGTCCGGTGAAATAACTATCTATCTGTGTGTACCAAGCACGAGGTGCTTGTTTCAACCCATACAGCGCTCTCTTGAGCCTGCACACATGCGACTCGCTACTGAAGATCTCGAAACCTTCAGGCTGCTCTATGTACACCTCCTCAATCACTCCGTTGAAGAACACAGTCTTCACATCGATCTGATGAATGTGCCACCCCATCTACGCTGAGAGAGCAAGAATCGTCCGTATGGAAGAGTACCTTGTGACAAGTGCAAAGGTCTCCTCATAATCGATCCCCTCAATTTGTGAGAAGCCTCGGGCAAAAAATCTTGCCTTGTACTTCTCCACACTCCCGTCAGCTGCCTGCTTCACTTTGTAGATCCATCTCGAACCCACCACTGATTTCCCTTCTGGCCTTGGGACAATCTTCGATGCACTGTTTCTAACAATCGAATCATACTCTTCCACCATGGCATCTACCCATGCAAGATCCTCCACAGCTTCCTCGAAAGAGGATGGCTCTGTCACGATACACTTGCTCATAAGAGCCATGTATCCAGTGTACCGGTCAGGTGACTGTCTCTATCTGCACTGTGATGTAGGTGCTCCTACAACCTTCTTTGCATCTTGAGCCAGTCGCTCAGCTTCTATAGTGCGCTTCCGCCCTTTGATGGTTGGCGCTACATGAGTCGTCTCTTCCACACCATGAACCTCCTCTTGTGGCTGATCAACATCCTGAGGCTCGTCCTTAGGAACTAATATCTCCTCATCAACATGCAAGTGTGGCTCCCTCTCAAGCAAACACTTCATGGCTTTCTCCTCCTGAAATTTGATATCTCGTGGCACAACAGTCCCCGTCGCATCGAAGATTTCATTTTAACACAGAAATACGCTCTGACTGATCCTCCGATGTGATAAGCACCCAGGCCTTAAGCGCTCGGTCTCAACATTGGGGTCATGTGGGGAAGTGGTTTAAAGGGCTGGGCCGAGAGAGGCTAAGCCTGATATAAGTTAAGAAGTGGTTTTTGGCCTATTTTTAACGCTTTTTGAGGCCAAAAAGGGGCAACGGTAGAGAGGAAAAGGTTTTATTAAACCAAACAAAGAGTATTTGAAGGATTTAAAAGGGGACTTAAGATGGTTTAGAGGGTTAGTGAGGAATTTAGGGAGGGGAAAAAGATGAGGAAAACAGAGGTTTTAATGGGGATAAAATAAGAGAAATGGAGAGAAGTAAAAAAGGGAAGAAAAGAGAGGTTAAGTGGGAATGAAATAAGAGGAAAAAGGCCTTTTTGGGCATTCTTCTTCACAAACAGAGAGGCTGTTAAACTGGGAACGACGGTGAGGATCTATCAAAGCGCAAAGGCATAGGAGGCTTCAAGGTTGATGCGTTTTCAGAGGGAATGCATTCCTTGAAGGCTCAAAAACATTTTAGCCCCCTGTTTGCTTGTCAAAAAATTCATAGGGGGCTAACAGTGGCTCCACATGGGGATGGATTCTTCTTGAAGGAGTCAATAATTCAGAAAATGATCTTTGGAGTAGGCCAGATGCATGGTACTTGACTCATTCTTTTCTTTCTTAGATCAACTTCCACAAACCATGAAGACATCATATCAACAATAATACTCTCCCAAACAACTACCTACCCAGACTAAGTCCTAACATTTTTTCTTCTGGGTGCATTTGGACTTGCGGACCCTTTACATCATCAATTTTTTTACAACAAAGGAAAACAAACCTATTCTATTTCTACCCT
The DNA here is from genome assembly GCA_034641835.2 of Pinus albicaulis. NCBI lineage: Eukaryota > Viridiplantae > Streptophyta > Pinopsida > Pinales > Pinaceae > Pinus > Pinus albicaulis. The sequence continues at coordinate 1,268,319,577 of CM076570.1, forward strand.
TATAACTCCATGAGACCAGATTAAACTATTGGCCCCATATTTTCTTTACCTAATCTAGTATCTGCTAGGATTAAACTGTCTAGCAGATTTCTTCTCTACATTCTAAGACAGAAATTGAAAATCAGTCAAGCCAGGATTAGACTGTCTGACTTGCTGGACTTTGCAGAAATTAAAACAACTAACTACATGCTCACAGGCTGAGCTTTATTTCAGACTTCCTACCTACTCTACCCTAATTGGAAATCTCTGATGCTCTAGGTGATATAATAATGCCAGTGCAACCAGTCAAACAGTAGCAAAAAAGGATAGGAGCACTAACTGCCTGTCAGAGATAACCACAGGGTGTTCTATCGGTGGTTCTTCAAAACTGAGGTCACCATCAGTAGTGACCACTCCTAATGAATTTGGCCCGTGCTAAGGATCAATGCTAGAGAAATTGAGCTGAACAGGGCCTCCATATATTCTGCCACAGGATTAATGAACATATGATGTACACTTTTTTCTTTCGGGCCCTCCATGGCTAGTAGGTTGTTTATGTCTTGGGCAGCTTTGATTATTGTCTCTTCCACTGTGTCTTCAATGTGGCTCTTAAAAGCCCGATCATCTTCTTCCTGTACATCGAAAGGCAGTGGGATCTCTTCTCTTTTAGGAGGAGGGAGACTTTCCAAAAAGGCTCTCGAGTCTCTGAACTGATATGATTTTTCTTGTGAGTTCAGAAATTCGATCTCAACTTCATATCTTTCAACCACCAATTCTAGAAATATTTTCTTAAGCAAGGGTTTGAAACTTGAGCTGAGAAGAATAGCCCCTGGAAGGTCCTCCACCTTCAGTTCTGCCAAGTCATGTGACATTACATCTCGACACTCTGCTATGAAACTTGGATGCATTTTTGCAAACTACTCAGAGTCTTCCATTAGTGAAGTGACTTGGTCTTTAGCACAGCTAATGTTGTACTGCGACATGGTCTCCTAGTGGAGTCTTGTGAAAACAAAGATAATCAACAGCCTACTGATCACCAGTGGAGTCTTTCAATCATTTAGGAACTGTGGAGTCACTAGGTGGAGAATTTAAAATTTTACTGTCCACCACAGTGGTTTACCAAATCAAGGCTGATTGGTCTCTTTCCCCAGTGGAGTCGCCATTATGTTGGGGTTCCTATGTTTTGGAAAATTCGGCAATACCAAAAGATAAGACAACATCAAACCACTTTGGGACCTCAAGATCTAGCCCTCCTGGGTCCAGAGAGGGATCTCTCTATAAATGTCAAAGAAAGATGTATCTTTGAAGCTCAGAATGAGATATTAGGCTAGCTATGAAGCACAAAGGGGGGTTTAAAACGATTTGGTTGGTTGGTTGCTGGGTTGAGTCAGGAGGTCATAGACTGAGAAGGTGATGGGAAAGAAGGAGCAGGGCAGGACGTTTCAGCAAAAGAGAATGAGTCAGGAATGTGCCATCCATTGGGCTATGGAGTCATGAAAGGAGATTACTTGCACACAACTAGCCAAGGCTTTCAGAGGGCAAGTCATCTATACTAAAGGATCTTTTAGATAGATGGTGGAATGGGACATTAAGGAAAGAAGGTGAAAGAAGGAAAGAAACCCAATTTCTGTCTATAGATCAGGTCAGAGGTCATTTAACTCCAGACCTGCTTGGACATACTCATAGGCAACTCTCAGTGGAGGGAGAAAGGGGCAGCTTATAGATCGGACCAGAGGTCATTTAACTCTAGGTATGCTTTAGCATGCTCCGAGGGAAAAACAGAGATAAGTTTTAACAGAGCCAGGGTCTATAGAGCAGAGAAGGACTTTGAACCTTCAATGCTTTAACACCAGCAAGAAACATCCAAGCAGTAAACCCAGAATTCACACATCAGCTAGCAGGAAATAACATCTGCTACACTGGTTAAACTGCATGAATTTACTCTTAGATTCACTATTAGTAGAAAACATTAAAGGCAAGGAGAGCAGAAAAATAGGGTATCTAACAAGGGTAAATCCTATGCCAAATTTCTAAAGCGAGCCAGAAGAAATGAACAGCATGAAAATTGTAATAAACAATGCGATAAGAAAACATCACCTGCAGTAATAGACCAGGATCCTGTGAAATTTGCTTGATTAATTGATGCAAAACCAGTCACATACACTGAGCTCAATGGCAGTTACAATCCAAACTTTCTCCTCCCAGCCTACTACATTACAAACTACTCTGCTACTCTCTCCCAAGACTATTCTAATAATAAAAAATGAATCCCTCTAACTACAACAGCAACAACCGAACAACAACCTTTTACAATATGTTCTCTGGGATTATTTTAGGAGAATAGAAATAGCAGGAGTAGATACAAATTAAATGAATCCATTAAGACACTGTGGTGGAAAAGTCCGAAACCACTCTACTTAATAACTCTGCATTGTACTTTGTAAACTATTTCGGAGCCTCTGTCAGGTCGATATTTGACCTTTGATGTTTCTTTGGAGTCCTTTCTAGCTGTAAGGCCCTCTGTTCTATCTTCTAAAGCAAGTAAGGTAACTGAAATGTCTTCAGGTCTCCATGCTTCCATAACTACAGTCCTGACAGTCTTTAAGAAGTTTCTATCAGATTAATTAAATGTTTCTGGGCTCGAGGAGGCATGGAGACTGCTGTAGGATGGTGTACCTCTGGAGAAAACGCGTTCTACTGTCATGTAGCGCTGATATGACTTGCTGGTGCACTCTTTAGTCTTCAAACTACGCCTTAATCCTTTGAACACGAGATTAGCACGTTAAATCTTCAATTACGGGCTTGAATCTCCCAAATCCGTCTCTGCTGCTTCACTTGGCTGCTATAATGACCTCTCTACATTTTGAATCACAGTGACTGTGATTAAGAAGGCAGAGTGAAAATTCCACTTTGTAAAAACCCTGCATAATGAAATAAATCAATTAAAAATTCCAGTGCGGTGGCGGAAGAATTGCTATGGAGGCCTGTGGAAGTGGTGGCGGAGCAGTGGAGAACAGTGGAAACAATGAAAGAGTGGCGGAAGAATGATCATTAGTGTTAAACACTAAGGTTTAGCCTTTGGCCAAAATACAAAGGAAAGGGGCCAAATGAAATGAGAATGGGGACCTTTGGATGGTGGGACCTGGTGGGTGGAGGGTGATTGACTGTGGGACGTCGGATCTCAGGAGGAGATCAACGGCAAGGATTAAAGGATGAAACCATGGGAAAGGTCCGATGAATGAAATCTGATGGAGGGCGCGATGCAACGTAGACCGTCGATATGGATCGAACGGATAGCCATGATTGCATCGACGGATCGCAATCAGGAGAGGCAGTAGGTGATACCTTTAAGAACTTGCGATTGGCGATGCTGCGATTGAGCGCCAACCGTCTGATCTAGGTCAGATCAACGGCGGAGATTCAATCGGTGGGGAGAAAGAAGGGCCAAAAGGAGCGAAGCGGGAGAAATCTAGACCGTTGGATCATACGAAATGGATGGTTCAGATCAGATCAGGGATCGCCAATCGGAGATCGCCAATCGGGGATGTGAAGGGTGGTGTGAAGCGATTAGCGCTGGGTCGTTGGATCTGTATCGGGTGGACGGCTAGGATCAGATTGGGGGATCACAATCGGAAGGGACGGAGGGGCGGCACAGCCAGAGGTTCCGATTTGTGATTGGCATTAGGGGAATTTTGAGGTCTAAAATGGGCCTCCTAAGGAAATTATAAAACGATAGAGGAAAAAATCAAATAAGATTTGATGACATCTTCAAATTTTAGAGGGAAAAATGAACTCATATTTTCACACCTCCCAGTATGACATAGAACTCTCGTTGGATGTATATTCCTCATCCAGAGGTCACGGCTGCAATTCTTTTGATGGGTCCTACTACACGAAAAATGAGAAATACATAAAAAACGTGATTGTAATCACGTTTTTTTATGTATTTCCCATTTTTCATGTAGCAGGGTTCATCGACAGTATGCAACATGGGTACTCCTTGGATGAGGAATTAAATTTTGCATCCAACGAGTACTCCCACTCGAAATTTGAGTAAAAATTTTGGGAGATAAGTTGAAAATATGAGTTGAAAAAGTAGCTTTATTATTTTATTATTTTTTAATATTTTTACCCTTTTATTTAAAAGATGGTAAATCATCACCCATGGTTGACATCATCATCTTGAATCCTATTGGTTGTTATAAAGTTTATTTTTGTTGTACATTTTTCTTAGGAGCCCATTTTAGACCTCAAAATTCCCCTAATGAGTGGCGGTGCGATGGAGCGACTGCCATCTAATCTAGAGGCAGATCGACGGCCCTGATATAATTGGAGGAGTGGATGGATAGGGGCGACGGGCGCACTGTGATTAGCGCTGGGCCGTCAGATCAATATGGATCAACGGCTCAGATCGCGGCGGGGCTTCAACACAACACAAACACTATCACATCGGAGATTTCGTTTTAACACAGAAATACGCTCCGATTGTTCCTCCGATGCGATAAGCGCCCAGGCCTTAAGCGCTCGGTCTCAACACTGGGGTCATGTGGGGAAGTGGTTTAAGGGCTGGGCCGAAAGGGGCTAAGTCTGATATAAGTTAAGAAGTGGGTTTTTGGCCTATTTTTAATGTTTTTTGAGGCCAAAAAGGGGCAACGGTAGAGAGGAAAAGGGTTTATTAAACCAAACAAAGAGTATTTGAAGGGTTTAAAAGGGGACTTAAGATGGTTTAGAGGGTTAGTGAGGAATTTAGGGAGGGGAAAAAGATGAGGAAAATAGAGGTTTTAATGGGGATAAAATAAGGGAAATGGAGAGAAGTAAAAAAGGGAAGAAAAGAGAGGTTAAGTGGGAATGAAATAAGAGGGAAAAGGCCTTTTTGGGCATTCTTCTTCACAAACAGAGAGGCTGTTAAACTGGGAACAGCAGTGAGGATCTATCAAAGGGCAAAGGCACATGAGGATTCAAGGATGATGTGTTTTCATAGGGAATGCATTCCTTGAAGGCTCAAAAACATTTAAGCCCCCTGTTTGCTTGTCAAAAAATTCATAGGAGGCTAACAGTGGCTCCACATGGGGATGGCTTCTTCTTGAAGGAGTCAAGAATTCAGAAAATGAACTTTGGAGTAGGCCAGATGCCTGGCACTTGACTCATTCTTTTCTTTCTTAGATCAACTGCCACGAACCATGAAGACATCATATCAGCAATAATACTCTCCCAAACAACTACCTACCCAGACTAAGTCCTAAAATTTTTTCTTCTGGGTGCATTTGGACTTGCGGACCCTTTACATCATCAATTTTTTTACAACAAAGGAAAACAAACCTATTCTATTTCTACACTTATTACTCCATGAGACCAGATTAAACTATTGGCCCCATAGTTTCTTTACCTAATCTAGTATCTGCTAGGATTAAACTGTCTAGCAGATTTCTTCTCTACATTCTAAGACAGAAATTGAAAATCAGTCAAGCCAGGATTAGACTGTCTGACTTGCTGGACTTTGCAGAAATTAAAACAACTAACTACATCCTCACAGGCTGAGCTTTATTTCAGACTTCCTACCTACTCTACCCTACTTGGAAATCTCTGATGCTCTAGGTGATACAATAATGCCAGTGCAGCCAGTCAAACAGTAGCAAAAAAGGATAGGAGCACTGACTGCTTGTCAGAGATAACCACAGGGTGTTCTGTCGGTAGTTCTTCAAAACTGAGGTCACCATCTGTAGTGACCACTCCTGATGAATTTGGCCCATGCTAAGGATCAATGCTGGAGAAATTGAGCTAAACAGGGCCTCCATATATTCTGCCACAGGATCAATGAACATATGATGTACACTTTTTTCTTTTGGGCCTTCCATGGCTGGTAGGCTGTCTGCGTCTTGGGTAGATTTGATTACTGTATCTTCCACTGCGTCTTCAATGTGGCTCTTGAAAGCTCGATCATCTTCTTCTTGTACATCGAAAGGCAGTGGGATCTCTTCTCTTTTAGGAGGTGGGAGACTTTCCAAAAAGGCTCTTGGGTATCTGAACTGATATGATTTTTATTGTGAGTTCAGAAATTTGATCTCAGCTTCATATCTTTCAACCACCAATTCTAGAAATATTTTCTTAAGCAAGGGTTTGAAACTTGAGCTGAGAAGAATAGCCCCTGGAAGGTCCTCCACCTTCAGTTCTGCCAAGTCACGTGACATTACATCTCGACACTCTGCTATGAAACTTGGATGCATTTTTGCAAACTACTCAGAGTCTTCCATTAGTGAAGTGACTTGGTCTTTAGCACGGCTAATTTTTTACTGCGACATGGTCTCCTAGTGGAGTCTTGTGAAAACAAAAATAATCAGCGGCCTACTGATCACCAGTGGAGTCTTTCAATCATTTAGGAACTGTGGAGTCACCAGGTGGAGAATTTAAAATTTTACTGTCCACCACAGTGTTTTACCAAATCAAGGCTGATTGGTCTCTTTCCCCAGTGGAGTCGCCATTATGTTGGTGATGACAATAGGACACAGACCAATGTTAGCAGTTTAGGCACTCAAATTTTTCCCCAGTGGAGTCTCCATTATGTTGGGGTTCCTATGTTTTGGCAGATTTGGCAATACCAAAATATAAGACAACATCAAACCACTTTGGGACCTCAAGATCTATCCCTCCTGGGTCCAGAGAGGGATCTCTCTATAAATTTCAAAGAAAGATGTATCTTTGAAGCTCAGAATGAGATATTAGGCTAGCTATGAAGCACAAAGGGGGGTTTAAAATGATTTGGTTGGTTGGTTGTTGGGTTGAGTCACAAGGTCATAGACTGAGAAGGTGATGGGAAAGAAGCAGCAGGGCAGGACGTTTCGGCAAAAGAGAATGAGTCAGGAATGTGCCATCCATTGGGCTATGGAGTCATGAAAGGGGATTACTTTCACACAACTAGCCAAGGCTTTCAGAGGGCAAGTCATCTATACTAAAGGATCTTTTAGATAGATGGTGGAATGGGACATTAAGGAAAGAAGGTGAAAGAAGGAAAGCAACCCAATTTCTGTCTATAGATCAGGTTAGAGGTCATTTAACTCTAGACCTGCTTGGACATACTCATAGGCAACTCTCAGTGGAGGGAGAAAGGGACAGATATAGATCGGACCAGAGGTCATTTAACTCTAGGTCTGCTTTAGCATGCTCCGAGGGAAAAACAGAGATAAGTTTTAACAGAGCCAGGGTCTATAGATCAGAGAAGGACTTTGAACAAGAAACATCCAAGCAGTAAACCCTGAATTCACACATCAGCTAGCAGGAAATAACATCTGCTACACTGGTTAAACTGCATGAATTTACTCTTAGATTCACTATTAGTAGAAAACATTAAAGGAAGGGAGAGAAGAAACATAGGGTACCTAACAAGGGTAAATCCTATGCCAAATTTCTAATGCAAGCTAGAAGAAATGAACATCATGAAAATTGTAATAAACAATGTGATAAGAAAACATCACCCGCAGTAATAGACCAGGATCATGTGAAATTTGCTTGATTAATTGATGCAAAATTAGTCACATACACTGAGCTAAATGGCAGTTACAGTCCAAACTTTCTCCTCCCAGCCTACTACATTAAAAACTACTCTGCTACTCTCTCCTAAGACTATTCTAACAGTCAAAAATGAATCCCTCTAACTACAACAGCAACAACCGAATAACAACCTTTTAAAATATGTTCTCTAGGATTCTTATAGGAGAAGAAAATTAGAAGGAGTAGATACAAATTAAATGAATCCATTAAGACAGAGTGGTGGAAAAGTCCGAGACCACTCTGCTTAATAACACTGCATTGTACTCTGTAGACTGTTTCGGAGCCTCTGTCAGGTCAATATTTGACCTTTGATGTTTCTTTGGAGTACTTTCTGGCTGTAAGGCCCTCTGTTATGTATTTTGAAGCAAGTAAGGTAACTGAAAGGTCTTCAGGTCTCCATGCTTCCATAACTGCGGTCCTGACAGTCTTTAAGAAGTTTCTGTTAGATTAATTAACTATTTCTGGGCTCGAGGAGGCATGGAGACTGCTATAGGATGGTGTACCTATGGAGAAAATGCGTTCTGATCTCATGTAGTGCTGATATGACTTGTTGGTGTGCTCTTTAGTCTTCAAACTACGCCTTAATCATTTGAACACGGGATTAGCATGTTAAATCTTCAATTACGGGCTTGAATCTCCCAAATCTGTCTCTGCTACTTCACTTGGCTACTATAATGACCTCTCTGTGTTTTGAATCATGGTGACTGTGATTACGGAGGCAAAGTGAAAATTCCACTCTGTAAAAACCCTGCATAATGAAACAAATCAATTAAACAATCCAGGGCGGTGGCGAAAGAATTGCTATGGAGGCTTGTGGAAGCGGTGGCGGAGCAGTGGAGAACAGTGGAAACAATGAAAGAGTGGCAGAAGAATGATCATTAGTGTTAAACACTAAGGTTTAGCCTTTTGCCAAAATACAAAGGAAAGGGGCCAAATGAAATGAAAACGGGGACCTTTGGATGGTGGGACCCGGTGGGTGGAGGGAAATTGACTGTGGGTTGTCGAATCTCAGGAGGAGATCAATGGCAAGGATTAAAGGATGAAACCATGGGAAAGGTCCGACGAATGAAATCTGATGGAGGGCGTGATGCAATGTAGACCGTCGATTTGGATCGAACGGACGGCCACGATTGCATTGGCGGATTGCAATCGGGAGAGGCAGCAGGTGATACCTTTAAAGAACTTGCGATTGGCGATGGTGCGATTGAGCACCAACCGTCCAATCTGGGTCAGATCGATGGCGGAGATTCAATCAGCGGGAAAAAAGAAGGGCCAAAAGGAGCGGAGTGGGAGAACTCTAGACCATTGGATCATATGAAATGGATGGCTCAGATCGGATCGGGGATCGCCAATCGGAGATCACCAATCAGGGATGCGAAGGGTGGCGCGAAGCGATTAGTGCTGGGCCGCTGGATCTGTATCGAATGGATGGCTGGGATCAGATCGGGGGATCGCAATCGGAAGGGATGGAGGGGAGACACAGCCATAGGTTCCAATTTGTGATTGGAGTGGCAGTGCGATGGAGCGACTGCCGTCTAATCTGGAGGCATATCGATGGCCCTGATATAATCGGAGGAGTGGATGGATAGGGGCGACAGGCGCACTATGATTAGAGTTGGGCCGTTAGATCCATATGGATCAATGGCTCAGATCGCGGTGGGGCTTGAACACAACACATACACTATCGCATCCGAGATTTCGTTTTAACACAGAAATACGCTCTGACTGTTCCTCCGATGCGAGAAGTGCCCAGGCCTTAAGCGCTCGGTCTCAGCACTGGGGTCATGTGGGGAAGTGGTTTAAAGGGCTGGGCCGAGAGGGGCTAAGCCTGATATAAGTTAAGAAGTGGGTTTTTGGCCTATTTTTAATGTTTTTTGAGGCCAAAAAGGGGCAACGGTAGAGAGGAAAAGGGTTTATTAAACCAAACAAAGAGTATTTGAAGGGTTTAAAAGGGGACTTAAGATGGTTTAGAGGGTTAGTGAGGAATTTAGGGAGGGGAAAAAGATGAGGAAAAAAGAGGTTTTAATGGGGATAAAATAAGGGAAATAGAGAGAAGTAAAAAAGGGAAGAAAAGAGAGGTTAAGTGGGAATGAAATAAGAGGGAAAAGGCCTTTTTGGGCATTCTTCTTCACAAACAGAGAGGCTCTTAAACTGGGAACAACAGTGAGGATCTATCAAAGGGAAAAGGCACAGGAGGCTTCAAGTATGATGTGTTTTCAAAGGGAATGCATTCCCATAAGGCTCAAAAACATTTTAGCCCCATGTTTGCTTGTCAAAAAATTCATAGGGGGCTAACAATGGCTCCACATGGGGATGGTTTCTTGTTGAAGGAGTCAAGAATTCAGAAAATTATCTTTAGAGTAGGCCAGATGCCTAGTACTTGACTCATTCTTTTCTTTCTTAGATCAACTGCCACAAACCATGAAGACATCATATCAGCAATAATACTCTCCCAAACAACTACCTACCTAGACTAAGTCCTAACATTTTTTCTTCTGGGTGCATTTAGACTTGCGAACCCTTTACATCATCAATTTTTTTACAACACAGGAAAAAAAACCTATTCTATTTCTACCCTTATTACTCCATGAAACCAGATTAAACTATTGGCCTCATATTTTCTTTACCTAATCTAGTATCTGCTAGGATTAAACTGTCTAGCAGATTTCTTCTCTACATTCTAAGACAGAAATTGAAAATCAGTCAAGCCAGGATTAGACTGTTTGACTTGCTGGACTTTACAGAAATTAAAACAACTAACTACATGCTCATAGGCTGAGCTTTATTTCAGACTTCCTACCTACTCTACCCTACTTGGAAATCTTTGATGCTCCAGGTGATACAATAATGCCAGTGCAGCCAGTCAAGCAATAGCAAAAAAGGATAGGAGCACTGACTGCCTGTTAGAGATAACCACAGGGTGTTCTGTCGGTGGTTCTTCAAAACTGAGGTCACCATCAGTAGTGACCACTCCTGATGAATTTGGCCCATGCTAAGGATCAATGCTGGAGAAATTGAGCTGAACAGGGCCTCCATATATTCTGCCACAGGATCAATGAACATATGATGTACACTTTTTTCTTTCGGGCCTTCCATGGCTGGTAGGCTATCTGCGTCTTGGGCAGCTTTGATTACTGTATCTTCCACTGTGTCTTCAATGTGGCTCTTGAAAGCCTGAGCATCTTCTTCTTGTACATCGAAAGACAGTGGGATCTCTTCTCTTTTAGGAGGAGGGAGACTTTCCAAAAAGGCTCTTGGGTCTCTGAACTGATATGATTTTTCTTGTGAGTTCAGAAATTCGATCTCAGCTTCATATCTTTCAACCACCAATTCTAGAAATATTTTCTTAAGCAAGGGTTTGAAACTTGAGCTGAGAATAATAACCCTTGGAAGGTCCTCCACCTTCAGTTCTGCCAAGTCACGTGACATTACATCTCGACACTCTGCTATGAAACTTGGATGCATTTTTGCAAACTGCTCAGAGTCTTCCATTAGTGAAGTGACTTGGTCTTTAGCACGGCTGATGTTGTACTGCGACATGGTCTCCCAGTGGATTCTTGTGAAAACAAAGATAATCAGCGGCTTACTAATCACTAGTGGAGTCTTTCAATCATTCAGGAACTATGGAGTTTCCAGGTGGAGAATTTAAAATTTTACTGTCCACCACAGTGGTTTACCAAATCAAGGCTAATTGGTCTCTTTCCCCAGTGGAGTCGCCATTATGTTGGTGATGACAATGGGACACAGACCAATGTTAGCAGTTTAGGCACTCAGATTTTTCCCCAGTGGAGTCGCCATTATGTTGGGGTTCCTATGTTTTGGCAGATTTGGCAATACCAAATGATAAGACAACATCAAACCACTTCGGGACCTTAGGATCTAGCCCTCCTGGGTCCAGAGAGGGATCTCTCTATAAATGTCAAAAAAAGATGTATCTTTGAAGCTCAAAATGAGATATTAGGCTAGCTATGAAGCACAAAGGGGGGTTTAAAATGATTTGGTTGGTTGGTTGCTGGGTTGAGTCACGAGGTCAAAGACTGAGAAGGTGATGGGAAAGAAGGAGCAGGGCAGGACGTTTCGGCAAAAGAGAATGAGTCAGGAATGTGCCATCCATTGGGCTATGGAGTCATGAAAGGGGATTACTTGCACACAACTAGCCAAGGCTTTCAGAGGGCAAGTCATCTATACTAAAGGATCTTTTAGATAGATGGTGGAATGGGACATTAAGGAAAGAAGGTGAAAGAAGGAAAGCAACCCAATTTCTGTCTATAGATTAGGTCAGAGGTCATTTAACTCCAGACCTGCTTGGACATACTCATAGGCAACTCTCAGTGGAGGGACAAAGGGGCAGCTTATAGATCGGACTAGAGGTCATTTAACTCCATGTCTACTTTAGCATGCTCCAAGGGAAAAACAGAGATAATTTTTAACAGAGCCAGGGTCTATAGATCAGAGAAGGACTTTGAACCTTCAATGCTTTGACACCAGCAAGAAACATCCAAGTAGTAAACCCAGGATTCACACATCAACTAGCAGGAAATAACATCTGCTACACTGGTTAAACTGCATGAATTTACTCTTAGATTCACTATTAGTAGAAAACATTAAAGGCAGGGAGAGCAGAAACATAGGGTACCTAACAAGGGTAAATCCTATGCCAAATTTCTAAAGCGAGCCAGAAGAAATGAACAGCATGAAAATTGTAATAAACAATGCGATAAGGAAACATCACCCACAGTAATAGACCAGGATCTTGTGAAATTTTCTTGATTAATTGATGCAAAACCAGTCACATACACTGAGCTCAATGGCAGTTACAGTCCAAACTTTCTCCTCCCAGCCTACTACATTACAAACTACTCTGCTACTCTCTCCCAAGACTATTCTAACAGTCAAAAATGAATCCCTCTAACTACAACAGCAACAACCGAACAACAACCTTTTACAATATGTTCTCTGGGATTATTATAGGAGAAGAGAAATAGCAGGAGTAGATACAAATTAAATGAATCCATTGAGACAGAGTAGTGGAAAAGTCCGAGACCACTCTGCTTAATAACTCTGCATTGTACTCTGTAGATTGTTTCGGAGCCTCTGTCAGGTCGATATTTGACCTTTGATGTTTCTTTGGAGTCCTTTCTGGATGTAAGGCCCTATGTTCTATCTTCTGAAGCAAGTAAGGTAACTAAAAGGTCTTCAGGTCTCCATGCTTCCATAACTGCGGTCCTGACAGTCTTTAAAAAAAAATTGTCAGATTAATTAACTATTTCTGAGCTCGAGGAGGCATGGAGACTGCTGTAGGATGGTGTACCTCTAGAGAAAACGCGTTCTGCTGTCATGTAGTGCTGATATGACTTGTTGGTGCGCTCCTTAGTCTTCAAACTGCGCCTTAATCCTTTGAACACAAGATTAGCATGTTAAATCTTCAATTACGGGCTTGAATCTCCCAAATCTGTCTCTGCTGCTTCACTTGGTTGCTATAATGACCTCTCTGTGTTTTGAATCACGGTGACTATGATTACGGAGGTAGAGTGAAAATTCCACTCTGTAAAAACCCTGCATAATGAAACAAATCAATTAAACAATCCAAGGCGGTGGCGAAAGAATTGCTATGGAGGCCCGTGGAAGCGGTGGCGGAGCAGTGGAGAAGAGTGGAAACAATGAAAGAGTGGCGGAAGAATGATCATTAGTGTTAAACACTAAGGTTTAGCCTTTGGCCAAAATACAAAGGAAAGGGGCCAAATGAAATGAAAACGGGGACCTTTGGATGGTGGGACCCGGTGGGTGGAGGGCGATTGACTGTGGGTCGTCGGATTGAACACGGGATTAGCATGTTAAATCTTCAATTACGGGCTTGAATCTCCCAAATCTATCTCTGCTACTTCACTTGGCTACTATAATGACCTCTCTGTGTTTTGAATCATGGTGACTGTGATTACGGAGGCAAAGTGAAAATTCCACTCTGTAAAAACCTTGCATAATGAAACAAATCAATTAAACAATCCAGGGCAGTGGCGAAAGAATTGCTATGGAGGCTTGTGGAAGCGGTGGCGGAGCAGTGGAGAACAGTGTTAAACACTAAGGTTTAGCCTTTGGCCAAAATACAAAGGAAAGGGGCCAAATGAAATGAAAACGGGGACCTTTGGATGGTGGGACCCGGTGGGTGGAGGGCGATTGACTGTGGGTCGTCGGATCTCAGGAGGAGATCAACGGCGAGGATTAAAGGATGAAACCATGGGAAAGGTCCGATGAATGAAATCTGATGGAGGGCACGATGCAACATAGACCATCGATCTGGATTGAACGGACGGCCAAGATTGCATCGGCGGATCGCAATTGGGAGAGGTAGCAGGTGATACGTTTAAGAACTTGCGATTAGCGATGGTGCGATTGAGTGCCAACCATCCGATCTGGGTCAGATCGACGGTGGAGATTCAATCGGCGGGGAGAAAGAAGGGCCAAAAGGAGCGGAGCGGGAGAAATCTAGATTTTTGGATCATACGAAATGGACGGCTCAGATCGAATTGGGGATTGCCAATCGGGGATGCGAAGGGTGGCGCGAAGCGATTAGTGCTGGGCCATTGGATCTGTATCGGATGGATGGCTGGGATCAGATCGGGGGATCGCAATCGGAAGGGACAGAGGGGCAGCACAGCCATAGGTTCCGATTTGCGATTGGAGTGGTAGTGCGATGGAGAGACTGCCATATGATCTGGAGGTAGATCGACGGCCCTAATATAATTGGAGGAGTGGATGGATAGGGGTGACGGGCGCACTGCAATTAGCGCTGGGCCGTCAGATCCATATGGATCAACGACTCAGATCATGGTGGGGCTTCAACACACCACATACACTATCGCATTGGAGATTTTGTTTTAACACATAAATACGCTCCAACTAATCCTCCAATGTGATAAGTGCCTAGACCTTAAGCGCTCGGTCTCAGCACTGGGGTCATGTGGGGAAGTGGTTTAAAGGGCTGGGCCGAGAGGGGCTAAGCCTGATATAAGTTAAGAAGTGGGTTTTTGGCCTATTTTTAATGTGTTTTGAGGCCAAAAAGGGGCAACAGTAGAGAGGAAAAGGGTTTATTAAACCAAACAAATAGTATTTGAAGGGTTTAAAAGGGGACTTAAGATGGTTTAGAGGGTTAGTGAGGAATTTAGGGAGGGGAAAAAGATGAGGAAAACAGAGGTTTTAATGGGGATAAAATAAGGGAAATGGAGAGAAGTAAAAAAGGGAAGAAAAGAAAGGTTAAGTGGGAATGAAATAAGAGGGAAAAGGCCTTTTTGGGCATTCTTCTTCACAAACAGAGAGGCTGTTAAACTGGGAACAACAGTAAGGATCTATCAATGGGAAAAGGCATAGGAGGCTTCAAGGATGATGTGTTTTCAGAGGGAATGCATTCCTTGAAGGCTCAAAAACATTTTAGCCCCCTGTTTGCTTGTCAAAAAATTCATAGGGGGCTAACACCATCTCTCTGGGATCATCAGGGGCAACAAGTGAATCATGGTGATCAAATACGGTAGCTACAAACGAGTGAGATTCCTCTTCAGAGATTGTATGCGAGGATGGGGGTGTATCTTTATGAATAGGAACTGCGGTATTTGTGGCTAACAACTCAATGTCAAGGTAAAGGAAGTTGGAAGTGTTGGCTCCCTATGATTTGCAAGATTGGCAAGAACAAGTAGCATGGAACGACATCAAACCACTTTGGAGTCCAGGACCTAGACTTCCTGGGCTCAGAGAGGGCTCTCTCTATGTTTATGATTAATTGATTTATCTTTATGCTTATGTTTTCTGATTTTAGGCTAGTTATGAAGTTCTCGGACTATTTGTTTTGTTTGATTGATTGATTGATTGTTTCAGTTGAATATATAGACTGTGAGAAGCATTAATCCATTGGGCTATGGAGTCATAAAAGGATTTAATTGTACATCAACTTTGAAAGGGTTTTCATAGGGAAAGCTAACTATATAGGGTGGATCTTCTAGATTAGATGAAATATGAAATGACAGCAAGTTGTGAATTCAGTAAAACTAAAGGGAAATTAAGAATCCTTTAACTATACTTCAAAAAGAAAAGCCTTTGAGATAATTGTTTAAGAGAAACTAAAGTGCATGACACCCCTGAATTCTTTTAGCTAAACTTTACTAAGAAAACTTTAAGACAGCAATATAGTAATCCTAAAGAGCAAGACGCCCCTGAATTCTCTAGTTATTACTTTCAGATAAAGAAAACATTCAAGATAATAGTTCAGTGAAATTAAAGAGCAGGACACCCCTAAATTATTTAACTAAACTTCAAAGAAGACCTTTAAGTTAAACAATTTAATAGAAACTAAAGAGCATGACACCCCTGAATTCTTTAGCTAAACTTTATTAACGAAACCTAAAGACAAAAAGCTAGGTGGAACTAAAGAGCAGGACACCCCTGAATTCTTTAATCATAACTTGCAAAAGAAAACATAAACATACTAATAACAGACGGATTTAAGGTGCCAAAACATCATATCTTAATCTAAAATTTATTTTCTATTATCATAGAAATTGATGTACAATAGGGAAAATGAAGGAGAAACAATGACAAAGAGGGATAGCATCACCATTAACATAGCTTAAGAATCCTGTGAATGTGCTTGTATTACTGATGTCCAAGACAGTTACAATGCTCTAGTGCAACAATCTTTGCAACTTAGAGTCTGATCAAAATCTAGCCTAGCAGCCAATCAACTAGCCAACAACCAACAATAATAATGAACAATACATGCAATATTTAACTGCTATTAAGGAGGTGATCCTAATCTAGGGTTTCAAACTGTAGTTATTACAGATTAAATGTAATCTTGACCTCTAAGACCATGCAAGACCCAAGGCCAAAATATCCCTGACTGACTCACTATAATAATAACTTTCAACTTAACTAATGAGCTAACTTTAAGATATTTTTGACTTTTTTACCTTTAACATTAACTTTTGTATTAACTTCTGAGCTGTTTAAAATATCTTGGACTCAAACATTGACTGAGGTAGCTACTTTTAGAAAAATTTAGATTGTAGGTGGCCAAATGAGGTTTGGAAGAAGTAAAGGTTGATTGGCCTTGTCATTCGAATCTGTCTTCTTCGTTGATTTTATTTTGATTTGTGATTTTAACTTTTAATTTGTCTTTTAAACTTTGATTCTATCTTCATATGTATCTTTTATCCTTTAATCCTTTACTTCCTTCGTTGTCTTTGTTGTCACTTTCATCTCTTTCTTTATCTCACTGTGTGATCTGCTTCGTTATCTTTCTTTTATTTTTGACTTTGTCTCTTAACCTTTTTCTTTCGCCTTTGACTGATATTTTATCTGTTCTTTAACTCTGTGCTTTTATTTGTCTTCATCTATGTGCAACCACTATAAAACTCCTTTATTTTATTTATCTTGTCTATTGAAGAAACTCTCGCTGCCTTTGGAGTGATTGAATGATCATCAATGGTCATGATCCATTGCTGATTCATATTAATCTTGCGCTCGTAATCCTTTAACGAATAAGGCATCTGGATCGTCACCTAGAGAACTTAGTTTGAATAATTTTTGGGCTTTAGAACCGTAATATGATTACTTCCTTTTCTGATTCATCAAACACCTGCAAAATAAAAATAATTTATTAATAACAATGAGATCCTGCGGGATGGGGAGCAATGGTGGCTCGCAAGTAGCAGTAAAATTCATGGACAGAGCCCAGATAGTGGAGGTTTTCAGTCTCTGCGCTTGGTTATGGCCTTTCGGGTCTTTTAAAGATGTCGCAGGGGTTACATGGTGGCTCGGGGGCTTATTGCAACGACACAGGGCTTCAAAACATTTTTGAACGGGGTTCAATGGTTTCATGGTAGACGGGTTGTGGTTTTCACATAGCACAAGAGCGGTGACGTGGCATTTTTCGCAGGGGTGCGATAAACTGTGAGGGAAACGCGTGGAGGAAAGGTGGGGTTTTCGCAACCTTTGGTGGTGTTAAATGTCGGGAAGTTGGGGGTGCAATGTGAGGTTAGGGTCGTCAGATCAAAGGGTGGAGATTGGACGACTGTTGGGCGATCTAATCATGGGTAGGTTTTTGAAGGTGGGTCCTGGGGTTTTAATGAAGTGGAGGGTTTATTTAAAATAACACGGGGTCGGGGTTAAAATATGACTGGGGCTGGGGTTTTAACGAAGTGGCGAGGTTAGATAACAGAGTGGGGCCTGGGCATTTTGAAAGTAGAAGTTCTTTATATAAGGGCGGGGGCCAGGGTTATATGAGAGCGGAGGGTTTAGGGTTCTAAAGTGGGGGCTAAAGCATATAAGGGTTCAAGTAATTTTAAATAAACATAGTTTACTTAAAGGAATGGGTTCCGAATGAATAAAATTTATTTTTAAAACAATGTAAAAAGGATTTTTACATTGTTTTAATGGAAGGAGGGGAATGAATGAAGGGGAGAAGTTTTTAACAATGGAGGTGGATTTTTAGGTAGAAAAAGGGGTAAAAATGAGGGATTTAGGGTCGAACATGGAATTTCAGAGTAAGAGAATGATCTGAGTAGGTAAAGTGAGAGATAATGAATAGGTTAAAAGAAGGTAATGAAGGTAGTGAGATTTCTGAAAATAAAATGATAGTCAAGGAATGTTATTTTCAGCCAATTGTAGAAAATCCACAGTCATGTAGTCATATTGTAGAATACAGGAGACTAACAATGGATCTAGTTGGGGAGGGCAGCTCCCTTGGGAGGTGTCAAGAATCTCATATCTCTGGATTTCATAGATCAGTGCCTTATCCATTGTCATTACTGATTTGCTACATTTTTATGTGACAGTGACTTTCAAAAATTGAAAACCATGCTTCCTGAAACTTAATTATGCCTACCCATCATTCTCTTCTATCATTTTTTCTTCATTCTTTGGGTGCATTTAGACTTGCAAACCTTGACATCATTTTTCTTTTTGAAAGAAAACTATCTATTTCTACCCTTATAACTTCCAAAGGCTCAGATTAGACTGATGAGCTCTTTTATTCTCTACCTAACTACTTCTCTACCAAGATTAAACAGTTTGGCATATTTTATTCTCTAACTATCAACATGAAATTTAAAACATGAATGACTCAAGATTAAACAATTTGATCATCATGAATTGTGGCATTTTTCAAACAAGCTGCACATAATATTATTTGCAAGAAGTAAACTAAACTAAGGGCTTTGATCCTGAATCTTGTCATTTATCATCTATCCCTCACTTTTATTTATTGGTTTCATATTTAGACTTTGGAACCAATGTCATTTTCTATCTACCTACTGATAAGCCAATTTTAAACAGTTTGGAAAATCTTCATTTTCTAACTTATCAGCAAAGATTCAAAATTTGTACAATCATGTTTAGGCTATATGATTGAACAAGACTTTTTCAAAAGTAGTGGCATTTTGACTTGCACATTTTCATAAATATGTGTTTTTTTGGTATGGGGCTTACCTTTTTCTTCTTATCTGCCCTCTTTTCCTATTTTTCTCTCTCTTTTTGTCCTTTTTTAGATCAGCTTCCTTTGCATACCTACCTACCCTAATCTAATATTGGAGGCATGTATTCACTAAGTGAACTCCCTTCTCCAATGCAACCAATCAAGTAAGTGACTACATGATTGATTTTTATTTAGCCTTTTAGGTATGCTAAAAAAACAAAAAGGTCACTCCCATTTTTCCTGCTTCTGAATAGTAGTGCTCAAAATTTTCTTTAAAATTTGCAACAAACCATTCCTGGCGTAGTATACTCCTTCTTTAAATGTTTCTAATAAATCAGCAAAAGGATCTTTGAATAATATTTGGCCCTGAGGATTTAAACAATAATATTTATCCAAGACTACTCCTTGTTCCACTTCGTTGTGCTCGGGATTATTTTGAGAAAGAAACTCCACCTATTTTTCAGAATCATCTGATATGGCATCCTCATTATGTGTTGTTGTGTTGTCTTTAAACAAACCTGATATTCCTTGATTGAGTGGGCTGAATCCTATCTGAAGGCCATCATTAGGAGCATTCTCTGGCAACAAGTTTTCTTGAGAAGGTAGTACATCATTAGCATTAACCTATTCTATAGTTTCTTTATGAGGCAAAGCCTCCATACATAAATTAGCAGTAGAACAAATAGAAATAATTTCTTTACATAAATTTTTAGAGCTGGCTGCATGCTTAGAATATGATTGATTTCTTCTTCAATTAAAGGAGGAGGAATTCTCTGTTTTCTTTGTATAGAACCACAGTTTCTCTTTTTCTCTTGTGAAGACTGATCATAAGGGTGGATGTCTTCTGGAACCTCACACAAAAGAGAAGATGAATCATCATTTGTTTCAGCCTCTGTGATTTCATCTACTACTTGATATTCAAAAGGACTCTATAGAAATTTATTCATACTGATAGTATTCCCGGATCCTCCTGATCTAACAAATTAATCTTATGTTAAATACAGAATCCTTCCACTTAATTCTTTGCGAAAATTAAATCGCCAATTGCAAACACATGTGAAGAAAATCAATCGCACATAAACACAGTTGTTTAACGGGAAAGCTTAAAGATAAAAACCCAACCATCATATATTATGTATATCAATGGAATCATATAATAATCTCATACAAAGCTTAGTACATCAAGCTCTCAGTACAATCAACAATCATTACACACTGTCATGCAGAAATTTGCATATCTATGCACCAATTTCTTGCCTCCTGACAACTTGCCTCCATTGCACAATCCCTGCTGAAGAAGACCCCTGAATGAATTCGAATTGGCCTTTCCTTGACTGCACAATCCTCATTGGAAACTCCAATGTGTGTCAGATGCATTGAATGCATCACTATAGTCACAACAGATAGTCCATCTCACCCTTTCACCTATCTCTCCACCGAGTCTCCACTGGAACTGACATGCAAGTAGTTAACTGTTGTATTTGTTCAGTTGTTAGTGAGCTATTAGTTGTGAATTAATTAACTAATTAATTCACTAAACTCTCACTAGGATATCTTTCAGTTAGACTAGATACAACTAGCTCAACTGAGTTTAACTCACTTAATTGAGTTAAACTAAATAACAACTCCCATAACTACTCTTCCAACTCTGTCATAACTTTGCCACTTTAGTTCTAACTGAGTCCTCCATGCATGAGCCACCAATAACCCTAAGAATTGTGTAATTCCTTCAGCCCGCTGATTTTCCAAATGTGTTCACTAAAATAAAGTGCTCCAAGAGAATAAGTTGATATTTATTGTCGGATTATTATTAAGGGCTAATAATAATCGACATGCACATATTTTTAGATTGACGATCTATATAGACTTCGCCCAATATTCTAGAAATATAATTTCATCTATTTTCTAGATTTGACCAACCATATACAAATAGCATCTTGTAACTTATAGAATATGCTCACCATGTCTAAAAATAGACATACACCTAAAAATAGCCTGCGGGCCCCACTTAGTGAAGGTGCTTACTTTTCACTAAGATCATCATCTTGTTGAATCTCAACACTCCCTCTCAATAAGATAGGGATTATCCTTCACCCTGATCCTACCTCTATGGTATTCAAATTTGATCCTGCTGAGCGCCTTCGCCATAATATCTGAATCCTAATATTCCATAGGAATGTACTGAAGCAACATGATCTTCCACTGCACACAATCTCTAATATGATGATACTGGATATCAATATGTTTAGATCTATCATGAAACACAGGATTAATCGAGAGTTTAATGCAACTCTGATTATCACAATGTATCACTATAGGATCTAAATGTGAACCAAACAAATCGACCAGGATCTTCCTCATCCAGATAGCCTCACATGCAGCTTGACTTGGTGCCATGTATTCGGCTTCACGACCTGAAAAGGCCGATCTTTGTTTCCGCTGTACCAAGATATCATATAGATTCGATAATGTGTGAACCGATGCTCTTTCTATCCGTTTTTGAGCTCGCCTAATTCAGATTCAGGCTGTAAGACCACCTCATCCATCTCGTCTCTACCATAAGCCATACTGATAAAGCTCTGAGATACGTCAGGACATGCTTGCCTACCTTCCAAAAGAGCTTGGTAGGCTTAACCATCGCTTGACTAAGCTGGTTCACCGCATAGCATATGTCCGGTCTTGTATTAACTAAATACATGAGCGAACCCACCAACTATCGATAAACAGTGGCATCCACTACATCTACCGATGTATCATCCTCTTTCCTCCAATTTCCTGGAAGAGGAGTATCCATGGGCTTACAGTCCTCCATGTGAAACTTACCAAGTATCTCCCGAGCATACTTTCCTTGAGACTCAAACAGTTCACCTTCTCGCTGCCATATTTCCAATCCAAGGAAATAATGAAGGAGGCCCAAATCCTTCATCCCAAACTCCTTTGCAAGATCTGCCTTGCATGAGTGTATCAACTGCTCATCACCTATTAGTATTAAATCATCAACATAAAGAAAAATGATTAAAATCTTACCCTCCACCACAATTTGGTACAGGTTTGCATCCACCTCACTCTTGGTGAAGCCAAGTCCGGTGAAATAACTGTCGATCTGTGTGTACCAAGCACGAGGTGCTTGCTTCAGCCCATACAACACTCTTTTGAGTCTGCACACATGCAACTCGGTGCTGAAGATCTCAAATCCTTCAGGCTGCTCAATGTACACCTCTTCCTCGATGATCCCATTAAGGAACGCAGTCTTCACATCCATCTGATGAATGTGCCAACCCATATGCGCTGAGAGAGCAAGGATGGTCCTTATGAAAGAATACCGTGCGACAGGTGCAAAGGTTTCTTCATAGTCAATCCCCTCGACCTGTGAGAAGCCCCAGGCAACAAATCTTGCCTTATACTTCTCGACGCTCCCATCAACAGCTTTCTTTACCTTGTAGATCCATCTTGATCCTACAACTGATTTACCCACCGGCCTTGGAACAATCTCCCAAGCATTGTTTCTGACAATGGAGTCATACTCCTCCACCATGGCATCTACCCATGTGGGCTCCTGCTCTGTTTCTTCAAAATAACATGGCTCTGTCACGACACACTTGCTCATAAGAGCCATGTATCCAGTAAATCCGTTAGGTGACTGTCTCTGTCTGCGCTGTGATGTAGGGACTCCTACATTCTGTGCCGCATCAAGCTTAAGTCTCTCAGCTTCTGTGGTACACTTTCTACCTGTTCTGATGTTTGGTTCTGCATGAGTGGACACCTCCACTCCATGAATCTCCTCCTGTGGTTGATCCACATCTAGAGGCTCATCTTTGGGAAGAAGAAGTTCCTCTTCTACATGCAAGTGTAGCTCCCTCTCAAGTGACAACTTCATGGCTTTCACCTCATTGAATTTTATATCCCATCGCACCACAGCCATTCGACTATTTGGCAAATACACACGATAATTATGGGGTGTTTTTTTGTACCCCACAAATGTCCCAACCTCTACAGTCGGCTCCAGCTTCTTCCTGGTGTCCTTTATCACATGAATGTAAACAGATGAGCCAAAAATATTCAAATGAGAAATATTAGGCTTCTTACCAGTAAAAGCTTCTTCAGGTGTACTCATGCCAAGTACTATATGAGGACAAAGGTTTTGCACATAAACCGTAGTGTTGCATGCTTCCACCCATAAGTGCATCGCTAGGCCCTGGTCATGCAGCATAGCTCGTGCAGCACCCACGATCATTTTGTTCTTCCTCTCCACGACCCCATTTTGTTGTGGGTTATGAGGCACTATGAGTTCTCTTTGAATTCCTTATTTGCTATAGAAGTCTTTGAATTCGTTCGAGATATATTCACCACCATTATTGCTCAGCAGAGCCTTCACTTGCTTCCCTGACTCCTTCTCCACCAATGCTTTAAACTCACAGAAATTTGAGAATGTTTCACTCTTCTTCTGCATGAAGAAGATCCAACATCTACGAGAATAGTCATCAACAAAAATAACATAATACCTGTGTTTTTCTATTGAAGAAATCGAGAAAGGTCCACACACGTCTGTGTGAATTCTCTCCAGGATCACCAAAGCACGGTTCTCCTTCTCATGAAAGGTGGTCTTCACAAACTTACCCATAGTACATCCCTTGCACTAATCTGACTGCGCAATAGTACCCTTGGGAAGTCTAGTAGAAATCTACTGCAAAATCTTCAAGACGCCATGGTAAAGATGGCCCAATCTCTTGTGCCATAATTCGCCCTCATCCTAGCTCACCACTTCTTCTACTTTGCCCATCATTGCAGCGCAGCCATCTACCTCCAGCTTGTAGAGATTCTTAACTCGAATCCCTAACCTCTTGGTTTTACCCGTTGTTTTATGTCGCATGAAATCTTTTCCCTCACTGAAAACAATGTCATAACCTTTGTCCTCCAACATAGTGACCGAGACCAAGTTCTTCTTCAGACCTGGAACATACATAACATATTTCAACATAAATGGTTTACCTGACTCCCTCTCAAAGGTAATGCTTCCCATGTCGGTCACACTGTATCTACCATCATCACCCATCTCTATATGCATTTGGAGATCCTTCTCCTCCAAGTCACTAAACAACTCCTTGTCTCCCATCATATGGAAGGAAGCACCACTATCAAGATACCACACCAATCCCATTGCGCTTGAAACCAAGCATGCGATCAAAGAGAAATCAAGTTCAAATTGCGAGGTTAAGGCCTCTCTAGCTATAGCTCCAAAAACCTTCTTGTTCTTCTTTTTCTGTGGGCAGTTAGTGGAGAGATGCCCATGTTCGTGATAGTGAAAACAATTCACCTTGGAAAAATCTAGCTTCTAGCCTTTAGCCTCGGATTTTGGATGGAATTTCTTCCCCTTCCCTTTCCTTTCCTTAGCAACCAAAGCGCAATTCTCTTCATAATCATTCTTTGATGAAGAGCCATCCCTGGTATTCCGATTTATCTCCTCCTACACATGATCCAACCAAAGTCACTCCCAATCCGGCAGTTTATCCCGTCCATTGACAAAGACTTCGTAGCTATGCCAACTCTTCGGAAGCCCAAGGAGAGCCAAGCTCACCAAGTCATCATTTACAACTATAATTCCCACACTCCCCAGCTCATTCCTACATTGGACAAACTTCGTGAGATATTTTGGAATATTGTCGCCCTTCTCCATTTTGATTTTTATGAGCTTATCTTTTAGTGCCGACTTCCTATGGCCATTGCTACTTTGGAAAAGATCTGTCAAATCCTTCCACATTGCAAATGGAGTGGCTTTCCCTTGAAGTCTTGACACAATATGGTCTTTCACACCTTCCAACAGAATTCTTCTTGTCTTCGCTACCTTCTTTTGCCATGCGTCAAGTATTGTAGCATCGCTAGAAGTAGGCTTAGGAACATCGCTATCAATGAACTCCTTCAGTCCATTATCTTCAAGCACCGCCTCCATCCTATCCTTCCAGGCTATGTAATTCGAGCTACCCTCAAGGGCATACTCCAATTGCAACCCATTGAAAGACATTTCAATGAATACTCAACTATCGCACCAAGAAATTTCTGCAGCAAATTTGAACTGTCCACCAACACAAAACTCAACACCTCTTCACAATTGCAATCTCCAATGATCAACACTCCTCTGATACCATGTAGAAATTTATTAATGCTGATAATATTATTGGATCCTCCTGATCTAACAAATTAATCTTATGTTAAATACATAATCCTTCCACTTAATTATTTGCGGAAATTAAATCGCCAATTGCAAACACGTGAAGAAAATCAATCACACATAAACACAATTGTTTAACAGGAAAGCTTAAAGCTAAAAACCAAAACTATCATATATTGTGTATATCAATGGAATCATGTAATAATATCATAAAAAGCTTAGTACATCAAGCTCTCAGTACAATCAACAATCATTACACACTGTCATGCATAAATTTGCATATCTATGCACCAATTTCTTGCCTCCTGACAGCCTGCCTCCACTGCACAATCCCTGTTGAAGAAGACCCCCGAATGAATTCGAATTGGCCTTGCCTTGACTGTGCAATCCTCATTTGCAACTCCAATGTGTGTCAGATGCATTGAATGCATCACTATAGTCACAACAGATAGTCCATCTCACCCTTTCACCTATCTCTCCATTGGGTCTCCACTAGAACTGAAATGCAAGTAGTTAATTGTTGTATTTGTTCAGTTGTTAGTGAGTTATTAGTTGTGAATTAATTAACTAATTAATTCACTAAACTCTCACTAGTGTATCTTTCAGTTAGACTAGATACAACTAGCTCAAATGATTTAAACTAAATAACAACTCTCATAACTACTCTTCCAACTCTGTCATAACTTTGCCACTTCTGTTCTAATTGACTCCTCCATGCATGAGCCACCAATAACCCTAGGAATTGATTAATTCCTTCAGCCCACTGATTTTCCAAATATGTTCACTGAAATAAAGTGCTCCAAGAGAATAAGTTGATATTTATTGTCGGATTATTATTAAGGGCTAATAATAACCGACATACACTATTTTTAGATTAACAATCTATAAATAGACTTCGCCCAATATTCTAAAAATAGAATTTCATCTATTTTCCACATTTGACCAACCATCTAAAAATAGCATCCTGCAACTTATAGAATATGCTCACCATGTCTAAAAATTGACATACACCTAAAAATAGCCTGCGGGCCCCACTTAGTGAAGGTGGTTACTTTTCACTAAGCTCATCATCTTGTTGAATCTCAACAGACTCGAGGGTTGATTCTCTAGATCTGAGACATATTTTTTTATCATCTATGATTTCCTCATGATTAGTGACAGAGTTCTTTTATCTTGTGATTATCAACTAGAATGTGACCCAGATTCCCTTTCGCAATCTGAAATGAATCGAAGCATAAGGGTAGAGACTCAAAATGTGTTGACTCATCCTCTATTTCTAGTTCTGCGATTTCAATATGACTTAAGGGGAGGACTTCTGGATCTGAAGCAGGGGTGATATCATCCATCTCATCCTTGACCGATTCATTAGAGCATTTGTCATTCTTCCTGCTAATCATATGCATTGTTTTGCTAACTGTGTTTGTCAACATCTCTAGCTTTATCTCTAAAGATATCAATTGATATTTATCTACTTTGTCCTTCTTTATAGCTCTTAGCTTTGCCTCCCTGTTCAACATGTTGGCTTCCACATTGATTGCCATTGTTTGCATCTCCTCCAGGGTATCAGGGTCCCTTTCTCTTAACTGGAATTCCATCTCTGGATCAAAGGCATCTGGGTAATGTAAGAGAGCCCATCCTCGAGGTGGCTTTATCTTGGCAGGTATTTAATGGTATACTTTATTGAACCTGGCTGAAAAGTGTTGTAATGTCTCCCCTAGCTGTCTTTTTAAATGGTTGTACTCCTCTATGATGAGAAAAACATTTCCCATGACCACACTCCTGTCTAGGAAAACTTGAGTGAATTGATGAAAATTGTTAATGCTTTCAGTTGGAAGATCTTTAAACTAACTTTTAAATTTTCCTTGCAATGATAGTGCAAACGTTCTTATACGCACCTCATCTTCTCCCACCTCAAATAGATCAAGGAGGTCTTCAAGATTTTGAATGTGCTTTTCAGCGGTGATCTTTGAGTTCTCTCCATCAAATCTGGGTAGATTATTGATACAATTTCCAGGGAGGTCATGGAGGATAGGAGGCAAAACCAGAGGCTTGTATCTGTCCGGAATTTTTAAAGGTATAAGCAATACGGAAGGAGGCTTATAACCATTTGATATTTCAGCAAGAGCGGGAGAGGTAGTATGAGGCTCATGTTTTCCTGGGTTTCCATAAGTGCATCCGGGATGTGCACAGGTGTATAAGCATGTACAGGGTCTGCAATTTGGGGCTTAGATTTTTTAGGCTCATGAACTCTCCAATGATCAATGTAAACCTCAGTAGTGTACTCTTGATCAGGCTTAAAGTAGGATAGAACATAGTTACATATAAAAACACTAATTTCTTAGATCCAATTTGGGCTTGAATATTCTCTCTTTCCAGGCTGACCAGTCATGTTTCAGGTTCTTCCTCTAGTGGAGTCTTTGTATAGACCTGATCTGAATTTGGAGTCGCCGGGTGGATCATTTTAATTCTCTTGAGGTTGGCTATTGTCCACCATCAGAAACCAGATACCAGTCTTGGCTAACACTTTGAATCATCTAATTTGAATGGGGTTTCTGAGTTCTTTGAGGAAATATTAAGCTTTTTTTTAATCACTTAGGTTCCCCAGTATGGTCGCCATAAAGTTGGATCCCTGTGATTTGAAAGATTGGCAAGAACAAGTAGCAGGGAACCACATCAAACCACTTTGGAGTCCAGGACCTAGCCTTCCTGGGCTCAGAGAGGGCTCTCTCTATGTTTATGATTAATTGATTTATCTTTATGCTTATTTTTTCTGATTTTAGGCTAGTTATGAAGTTCTAGGACTGTTTTTTTTTATTGATTGATTGATTGATTGTTTCAATTGAATATATAGACTGTGAGAAGCATTAATGCATTGGGCTATGGATTCATAAAAGGTTTTAATTGTACATCAACTCTGCAAGGGTTTTCATAGGGAAAGCTAACTATATCAAGTGGATCTTTTAGATTAGATGAAATATGAAATGATAGCAAGTTGTGAATTCAGTAAAACTAAAGGGAAATTAAGAATCCTTTAACTATACTTCAACAAGAAAATCCTTTGACATAACTGTTTAAGAGAAACTAAAGAGCAGGACACCCCTGAATTGTTCTAGGTAAAATTTACTAAGAAAAATTTAAGACAACAATCCAGTAATCCTAAAGAACAGGACGCCCCTGAATTCTCTATTTATTACTTTCAGATAAAGAAAACATTAAAGATAATAGTTCAGTGAAATTAAAGAGCAGGACACCCCTGAATTCTTTAACTAAACTTCAAAGAAGGCCTTTAAGATAACAGTTTAAGAGAAACTAAAGAGAAGGACACCCCTGAATTCTTTAGCTAAACTTTATTAAGGAAACCTCAGGACAACAAGCTAGGTGGAACTAAAGAGCAGGACACCCTTGAATTCTTTAATCATACCTTGCGGAAGAAAACATAAAGATAATAGTAACAGACAGAGTTAAGGTGCCCAAACAACATATCTTAATCTAAAATTTATGTTCTATTATCAAACAAATTGATGTACAATATGGAAAATGAAGGAGAAACAATGAAAAAGAGGGATAACATCACCATTAACATAGCTCAGGAATCATATGAATGAGCTGGTATTACTAATTTCCAAGATAGTTAAATGCTCCAGTGCAACAATATTTGCAACTCAGAGTCTGATCAAAATCCAGCCTAGCAACCAATCAACTATCCAACAACCAACAATAATAATGAACAATACATGCAGTATTTAACTGCAATTGAGGAGGTGATCCTAATCTAGGGATTCAGACTGTAGTTATTATAGAGTAAATGTAATCTTGACCTCTGAGACCATGCAAGGCCCAAGGCCAAAATATCCCTGACTGACTCACTGTAATAATAACTTTCAAATTCACTGTTGACCTAACTTTAAGATATTTTTGTCTTTTTTTGCTTTAACATTAACTTTTACAATAACTTCTGAGTTGTTTAAAATATCTCTGACTGAAACATTAATTGAGGTAGCTACTTTTAGAAACATTTAGGCTATAGGTGGCCAAATGAGGTTTGGAAGAAGTAAAGGCTGATTAGCCTTGTCATTCGGATCTGTCTTCTTTGTTGATTTGCTTTTGATTTGTCATTTTAACTTTTAATTTGTCTTTTAAACTCTAATTTTGTCTTCATTTGTATCTTTTATCCTTTAATCCTTTACTGCCTTCGTTGTCTTTGTTTTCACTGTCATCTCTTTATTTATCTCATTGTGTGATCTGCTTCGTTATCTTTCCTTTCTTTTTGACTTTGTCTCTTAACCTTTTTTATTTCGCCTTTGACTGATCTTTTATCTGTTCTTTAACTCTGTGCTTTTATTTGTCTTCATATTTGCGCAGCCACTATAAAACTCCTTTATTTTCTTTATCTTGTCCATTGAAGAAATTCTCGCTGCCTTTGGATTGATTGAATGATCATCAATGGTCATGATCCATTGTTGATTCAGATTAATCTTGCGCTCCTAATCCTTTAACGAATAAGGCTTCTGGATCGTCACCCAAAGAACTTAGTTTGAATAATTTTTGGACTTATGATTATTTCCTTTTTTGATTCATCGATCACCTACAAAATAAAAACAATTTATTAATAAAAACGAGATCCTGCAGGATGGGGAGCAATGGTGGCTCGTAGGTATCAGGACAATTCATGGACAGAGTCTGGATAGTGAAGGTTTTCGGTCTCTGTGCTTGGTTATAGCCTTTTGGGTCTTTTAAATATGTTGCAGGGGTTACATGGTGGCTCGGGGGCTTATTGTAGCAAATGAGGGCTTTGAAACATGTTTGAACCGGGGTTAATGGTTTCGTGGTAGGCGGGTTGTGGTTTTCGCATAGGGCAAGAGCGGTGAGGTTGTATGTTTTGCAGGGGTGCGATAAGCTGTGAGGGCGATGTGTGGAGGAAAGGTGGGGTACGAAAACCGCCCATTTCACAACCTTTGGTGGTGTTAAATGTCGGGCAGTTGGGGGTGTGATGTGAGGTTAGGGCCTTTAGATCAAAGGGTGGAGATCAAATGACTGTCAGGAATTCTAATCTTGGGTAGGTTTTGGAAGGTGGGTCTGGGGGTTTTAATGAAGCGGGGGTTTATTTAAAATAACACAGAGTCGGGGTTAAAATACGAATGGGGCCGAGGTTTTAACGAAGTGGCGGGGTTAGAAAGCATAGTGGGGCCCGGGCATTTTTAAAGCGGAAGTGATTTATATATGGGTGGGGGCCAGGGTTATATGAGAGTAGAGTGGTTAGGTTTCTAAAGCAGGGGGGTTGGGTAATTTTAAATAAACAAGGTTTTTTTAAAGGAGTGGGTTCCGAATGAATAAATTTTATTTTTAAAACAATGTAAAAAGGATTTTTACATTGTTTTAATGGAAGGAGGGGAATGAATTAAGGGGATAGGTTTTTAGCAATGGGGTTGGGGTTTTAGGTAGAAAAGGGGGTAAAAATGAGGGATTTAGGGTCAAACATGGGATTTCAGAGTAAGAGAATGATCTGAATAGGTAAAGTGATAGATAATGAATAGGTTAAAAGAAGGTAATGAAGGCAGTGAGATTTATGAAAATAAAATGATAGTCGGGGAATGTTGTTTTCAGAAGATTGTAGAAAATCCATAGTCATCTAGTCATACTATAGAATTCAGGAGACTAACAGGAAAATGGGGGAGTGTTATGAACTTGGCATTGTGAAAGGGGACAAAGACCAGTAGTGGGTGGAATGGTAGATGTAATAATAGGATTTGTGGTGGACATATGAGTAATTTGATGTACCTGAAGAGTTTACTTAACATATGAACCATCCTCAGACCAAGTGGCATAGGCAGAGCTAACACACTCCTTAGCTTTCTTCAAAATGGGTTAGAGACCCTCCAAGACATCTTCAGAATGCTTGCGGGAAGTGGACATACCCTCTTCAATAGGTTTCATATTATCAAAATTATAGAAAATTTTTCCATGTCCATATTTCTACCATGTGATAACCCTTGGAAAAGTGCCAAATTCATACTGGAAATCATGCCCAATGATATAAAATTACAATGGACGCATAGAGAAAATGGCTGAGGGAACATGCATCGGGCAAAGATTGTAGAAACTATGCGAGATACCGAACCAGACTAGGGGATAGTATTCATCCATAAGAGGAAGTGACACCCTTGAAATAACATGTGATGCAACAACCATCTTGTTACACCAATGACCTAAGGTAAGGTTGTTAAACTCCTTGTTTACAATATCTTAGATGTTGTGCCAAGATGCATAAATAAAAGAAAGGGGCTCATCTTCTACAATGGTAGCAAGGTCACGACCCTCTGGAGGATACCATTTAGAGTTGGAAAGCACAATAAGCAAGAAACCAATGAAAAATAGGTGGACCTAGCATAAATTTCATTTGTAGCTTTAAGTAGTTCCTGAAGAAGATAGTTGGACCAATCGAGTTGAACACCAAGAACACAAGCCTTAAATACAGATATAACATCCAACATACATTCTCCTATAGTATAATGGTGCATGAACTTAGTAGCGATAAATGTAGTAGCAACCCAAAAAGGCATATTGTTGATCAAATATATAACTTGTCCCCTAGCCTTCTCACTGGTACCATACCTCTTATATAAGTTGTTTTCATCAATTTTCTTCCCCAAATTGGAAATTTTCTGAAAGACCGACTTAACATCAGCACCATAGGTGTATAGTACAATAATTTTGGGGACATCAATTTCATGGATGGGGTATTTGTGGTCCAACCAAAGAGAACCCCCATGGAGCCGGGTGGTTAAAAAATTTATGTAGCGCAGTATTTCATTAGTAGTACTAAACACAGGTAGGTACCACATAAGTAGTAGGGTGGAATTTTTTAATAGACAAGATGTGGGTTTGACTTTCAAAGTGGAACGAGCATTAGGACGGGTGTTGGGCTTCATAAAAACATTAGTGCAGAGTGCAGGGAACAAGGGGAAATCAGACAGGTTATTATCCACAAGAATGGTTTTACCATACTTTCCCAATAAATTATCTTGATAGTGATTCCAGGAATCGATGGGGTATAGAATGATAGTGGGTTTAACTAGATGAACCATGTTTGCAGAGTGACGGGTGTAAAGAAAACTAGACAGGAGGAAGAGAATGCAAGGAAGATGCAGGTGTGGGTGGTAGTGGAGCCTGAGCAGAAACTGAGAATGCACAAGGGAAAAAGATGAGGATGAGGACAATGAGCAGGAAGATATAGAAAAATGGACAGGGAGGAGGACTTAGCCGCTAAGCGTGGGAATATGACTAAAATTTGAATTAATGATAAGTGATCCAAAAACATACCGAAGGATAGGGTGACATAATAGAAAATCTAATGGTATAATAAAATCTTCTTGGGACATGAGATACATATATGGTAACTAACTTTGGCATGATTGGGAAAAATAATAGACACAACAAGTATTACTGACTCTTACAAGAAAATATATGAAAAAGGCTCCCCAACCACAATGGGCCACGTCAGGTCGCAACTGAAACTGAAAGGTATTTGAAGAAAATACAAAACCTACAAACTACTAAGCAGACTAAAGACAATTATTGACACAACTATCCTAAATCCTACCTACTACTCTCACAAGGAGATATCAATTTAATTAGAAGTTGAAAAATAAAAGTAGAGCTTCAGGTGAGCGCCATTCACCCATCCAGAAAAAATAGTACCATCTAGTTGAGCAAGCTGAACAATACCTGAATCGTTCATATCCATAACATAAAAGGGACCAAGCCAATGCATTTAGAGCTTATTAGGATGTTTTTGATACTTGCTATCATAAAGTAATACTTGGTCAGCGACAAAGAAAGACTTCTCCTTGATGTGGCGACCATGCCAAGCCTTCTGGAATTCCTTTTCAATTGTATGATGAAAATAAGAAAGGAATCAAGATTCGTCCAGTTGCAACAACTCATTGACTCTATGAGGAAGAGATTCATCCTCCAACATTTGAGTTGCATTAGCAATGAAAAACGATTAGGAATAATAAAATCCGTAGGAACAACAAATTCCCTCCCATAAACCAGTTTGAACATGGTATACATATTCAATCACTTAAAAATAGTTATGTAGGCCCACAAATTAGTAGGAACCCATTCATCGCAATCATTCTGATTCGCAGAAAAAGCCTTTGTAAGTCTCCATTCCAAAAAAAATTTAAATGCTTCAATAGTCCCATTGGCTTGTGGGTGGTAAGGAGTGCTCTTATGATGTTGTATCATGAAATTTTGCAACAAAGTCTGAATTGTTTTTTTAATAAAAATGAGAACCCTGATCACTCGTCAAGTGGAGATGGCAACCAAACCTTTTAATAATGTTCTCAAAGATAAATCTAGTAGCCATATCTGCAGTATAGTCTTTGACCGGAGCAACTTCCACCAAACGGGTGAGACAGTTTGTTATAGTAATGATATATCAGGCATGCGAATGAAGAGCAGGAGGGTTGATATGTCCAATGAAATCAACAACCCATTTTTCATATCCAGCAAGTACCTAGACCGGATTCAAGGACATGTCATCCCACCGTGACGGTTGGCCAACTCGCTGACAAACATCACATGTCTTTGCATAAGTATTTGCATCCGTTAAAATATTTGGGCACCAAAGACCAGCTTGTAAGAATTTCAGAGCAATAGCTTTACCTCCAACATGTCCCCTAAAACTCTAGCATGACATTCCCACAATATTCCTTCATGTTCATGGTCAAGGATACAACGACATAAAACGTGATCAAGCCCCATCTTAGATATCTTCCCTGCAATCAATTGGTAGTTTTTTGCTCGAACGACTAAATGTTTTTTTTGCACCTTATTATAATCAGATGGACACTGGATTGTTGCAAGAAAGGTAACAATCTCTTCTAAGTAGTCTGGGACAAATTCAATGCAAAATAAATGAGCATCTAGAAACTCGTCATCAATTGGCCCTCCCGACTCTCCTGACTCCAACCAGGACAGATGATTTGACCCTATATTTGACCTTCCCAGCTTTACAATGACTTCAAATGTAAATTCTTGAAATAATAGCAACATCGAAAAATTCTCCCTTCCAGCATAAGCTTATTAACTAAGTATTTCAATGTTGAATGGTCCGTGAAAAACTTAAATGGACATCCCAACAAGTAATGTCGCAAATTTTGAAGAGAATAAACCATCGCCAAAGCCTACCGCTCTTTGGTAGTATAATTCTTCTCTTCATTAGAAATTTTTCTACTTTCAAAATAAATATGATGGTCCAAGTTACCTTCACCGATTGCATCAAGATAACACCCAAAGCGATCCCAAATGCATCCACATGAACATGGAATTCCTTACTCCAATCGGGATATACTAAAATCAATGTGCTCGCAAGATTATTCTTCAAGGTATCAAATTCAACATTACATTCATCAAACCACACAAAATGCTCAGATTTCTTGAGGAGCTTCTCAAGCGAGGCCATAATTGATCAGGAGATCATGTCCAAGTTAAGAAATTTGCTCAAAAATGGAAGTGCTCAGAAATGGTTGCAATATGAACGATCGAAAAGGTCTCATCGCTGCAATTCTGGCGTAGTGAATGGTTCTCAAAACCGAGGTCGTATGAAAAAGTTATTGAGGTTTGAAATCATCCATTAAACTCCAAAATTCAGTTGACCAAGTTTGACTTTTCTAAATTGGAAAATATTTAAAAAAGAATATTCCAAGGAAAATTTTGGGAATATTCCCCAAAATATTCCCTGGAATATTCCAGGTAGACCAATGGGATGCTCCCACGTGGCAATCTTGGAGGCTGCCACGTGGCCCAAGATCAGAGAATGGATGGTCTATCAAAAATTTTGTAAATTTGCAAGATTTGAAACCGGGTCCACCGCCTGCCAATGCAAAGGCTCGACTGGACCGCCCAAGGAGTAGTTCTTATCATCTTATGGTTGCAATGGGTGTTTTTGGTTTAAACTATAACCAGCGGGAAAAATTAAAGGGCTAGCCCCGATGCCATATAACCCAGTGCTCATGACCAGGGTCTCTCCACTCCGCAGCGGTTATGGTCTTAACTCCGACGGTTGTAAACGGTTTGAAAAATGTAACAAGTGGCTATCATTCTTTTCAAATTAAATGCTATGGTAAGGAGCGCAGAGCAATGCCACCACTCAATGTTCCTCTTGGCAGAGTTTACGACGTCAGTTAAAGAAACTGTTAGATTGACGGTTACGGTGATCTTTAATGTGACTACCCTGCGCTTAAAAATTAAATGTGAGGTTGAACTGTCCGCCATATTTGGAGCGCGTCTGAATTTTTCGGCGATTTTGGCCAGTTTAGTCAGCTTAACTAAAGTTCCTCCAGTTTTGGAGGAGGGTTTGGGGGACACTAGGAAAAATTTTGTTTTTCCATAACTTCTTCAATTTTCGACCAAACAAGGTGCAAAAATAGTCAATTTTAGGTTTCTTGAGCATTCGGAGCAGTTTGGGATAGGTTTTAGGTCAAATAGAGGTGATCTACAATATTTTTTTCTTTGAGGAAGATGAAGGAGCCATCGGGGCCATCATGGAGAAGGCAGTGTATTGGGCTCTATTTCACTGTTTAGTGTGAATGAAAAGCCATTTCTAGCTATTTTCTATCTTCTAAAGATAAATTTACAATCGTTTTTGCCTATTGAGGCATATTTTTACTTATACATCCAATTTGAGAAAATTAATACAGTCAAGGACATGCCATTGGGTAGCCTTGGACCAGCAGATGTAGCCCAGGAGGGGTGAATTGCCTCAAAAATTTGTTGTGTAATGTGCTGGTGAATTTTAATTGCTGTTCATTTCTGCTATATAAGTTAAACAGTAAAATTACTTAACTAATCCTCACACTGAAAACTCAAAAACATAACCAAAACTATTTTGTTTAACCTGAAATTCATGGAGAACACTTTGCACACTTTATTATATCAGTTTGGATAATTTGCATAGCATTAAAAATATTTCCATTCAGATCAAGTTGGTATCATAGCAAGATTTTAACTCTGCATTGTTCTTGTACAAAGGATTATTTGACTGTTTGCAAGGATTTGATGCTTACTAGGCTTAAGCTCAAGAGAGGAGAAGGACAATTGGTTAGAGCTCAAAGTAATCCTAAACCAAGGAGGGAAAGAGTGCCATTATCTCTAACTTCTATTTCACCTCCAAGACAAGCAGAAGAAGCCATAATCATGTCTTCAAGAGAAGGACAAGTTCCTGAAGACATTGATCCCAAAGAAGAAGAAAGGGTGTTCAGAAAGGCATTCCTAGACATGATTGAAATGGTGAGGATACTCTACCAGGAAAGGAATGAAAGGCTTGAAGGAGAAGGGTCTAAACATCACAAGGAAGGAGAGGGATCTTCAGGAGGAAAGAAAAGTGAAGACAAGTCAAAGAAAGGACAGTCGGCGACCTCCCTATTGGGGGATGTGAAATTAGCGACAGTTGGCGACCTCTTCTTCAACAAATATGTTCCTCAAAAGAGAAATCCTTCCAGGTATAGTTTTTCAGGTAAATGGTCTCAGGTTTGTCTCACTTATTTTAAATGTCGTTTTAATAATTAACTTACTTACTTTTAATAATTATTCTCATTAATTAATTTTTATTTTGTCTAGAAAATAAAAATTAATTAATTAATTAATTAATAATTATTATTAGCAACTACTTAAAACCTAAGTTTCCTACACTGATAAAACATAACCCTCAACAAGTTAGGGTGATTCTTGAGAAAACTGTAAACAATCCAATCATCCATGTAAACTTCCAGTCACTTGTGTATATACTCATGGAAAGCAACAATAACAATATGAGAGAAAACAACTAGAGCATTCTTCAACCCAAAAGGAATAACATTATATGCATATGACCCCCATTCAATGGTGAATGTGGTTTTTTTCTTGTCCTCTTCTGTAATGCAGACTTGATGATATCTCGAAAACCCATCAGTAAAGGAATATGCTTCATTTCCCCCAATATTGTCCAAGACTTCATCGTTGAAAGGGGTTGGGAATGGATCATGTACACACGCATTATTGAGACTATGATAATCAACACATACCCTGATCCCATAAATCCTTCTTATCTTGGATGGCAATAGGACTTATCCATTCAACTTCATCAACAGGAAATATAAGACCAACAACCAAAATTTTATTAATTTCCTTCTTGACTTTCTCCTTGACTAGCGGGTTCAATATGTAAGGTCGGTGCTTAATTGGTTTCACATATGGCTTTAATGCAATTTTCATTTCTCCCAAATCGCCTTTAATTCCTTTCAGTTATGAGACGGGATAGGGGAATATATCCTCATTTGAGCAGGTCAAAGATTTCTCGCGCGGTCTGGTCATCCCAGTAGTCCCCAATAGAAGTGAGCTTTGGTTTCTCTTTAGTTTTGATATTCATGTTCTTTAATTTAAGCGACTGCAGATGTCAAGCATCATAAACAAGATATTGCTTAATTTTTCATTCCCCTTCAGAATCTTTGAAATATATGTGCCTTAACTCCTCTAAATCATCATCTGGATCTTTGTGAACTTTACCAAAAACAATAGCTTCATGAAACCCTGAATCATATTTGAGTGCAAAGTCTCCATATCCACTACATTCTGCTTCACATCCTCTCCTAGAAACAAAAAAACTCAAATAGATTTAATAATTTGTGCCATCTTCTCATCAACACTAGAAAAAGAAAAATATTTACAAAATTTAGCTATCAATACATCCCAATCTGCGGTCTAGAATTTTATCTCCTCCTGCAAATACCAAGCTTGTGAAATATTTCCAAAACAATGAATAAATAGATGCAGCCACATTGCAACTTCTAAGCCATCAACCTTCCATATAGAGGAACAATGCCGCGCAACATGGTCTTGTGGAGAAGTATGACTAATATAAATGGGAATGTTGCTCAAAATCTCAGTCGGTGGAGAAAATTGATATAACAAAACAACTTTAACAGAGTTCCATTCTTGCAATTGATCACAATGTGCTTCCCACCATCTTGCAGGATTTGACTGCAAAGCAACACTCAATATTACAGGTACCTTCTGACATTATTCTATGCAAGAATCAATTTCTCTAATAAATTCTACAGCAGAATTAGTACCATTAAAAATAGGATACTTTCATACCTCAGTACCAATCCAACAGACACATCGAACACTAGCACAATGGAGTTTATGACCACCCCGTTGCTAGTCCTCCATTGCAGCTTTAGATCCAACTTCAGTACTTTGGATACTCCTCCAGCTAATAGAGCTAGCTGCTATGGGGTTAATTTAATCTTATCGCTTCCCAACATTTAATTGATATAACTGGTCCATTAAACTAGGGGTTTCAACATCATCTATAGATTCAATAAATCACATACCATGATATGGATCAAGGGGTTTTATAACACGCATACCATCCACTTCAAAGGTCATAGCCTCTTGCTTTAAATCAATTATTACATAGTTCTTGAAAGCCTAATAAATGCCTGATAAAGTAGGATATGGGTCTGTATCCCCAATAATATCAGTAACCTCTAAATCTGCATAAGTTTTAACATTAGCTATATCAACCTCAAAATATTCTAGTCTTCCAACAGGAAGAATGCAGTACTAGTTTTCCATCCTCAATTGAATCAAGGAATAAAACACCTTGGCTTTTCCGAGAGCTTCCAAACTTTTCCTGGGAAAAAATTTAACGTCCAATCCCAAATCCAACATGGATTCCTTGATCTAGAACCCTACAATTTGAGCATCTACCCTAAAATCCATCCTATTCCTCTTATTATTCCTTCGTACCCATTTGGAATGCCTCTCGGGTACGTTTACAAAGATCAATTCCTCAAAGAATACATCGTCATTAACAATATTCTTCAACCTCTTCCACAATTGGCCAGTGAGTTCTCACACTAGAAAATTTGGCCCAATTTCCGACGGCCACTTCGTCGCTATTCCGACACATAGTCGTCGCAAGAGTGACAGTTCGAGGATGGAAAAATGCGGTTCGCCATTACGTCGCAATTCCTATGCCTTGACAAAGTGTCGCAATACCGACACTTTTTCCGTCGCTTCCAAACAAGCGTCGCTCTTCCGATGTTTCCCAAATCGTCGCTCTTCCGACGTTTGTAAACTGTCGCAATTCCGACGAAATGTGGTCTGACGTTTTGAACGTCGCTCTTCCAACGATTTTATAATGTCGCTCTTCCGACGTTTCTAAACTGTCACAATTCCGACGCCGTACAGAAGTGTCACAAGACCGACGCATTGAAAAAGTGTTGCAAGACCGACGCTTTCCAAAAGCGTCACAATACTGATGCATTCCAAAAGCGTCGCAATACCGATGCCAGGAAGAACTGTCGCAATATCGAAGGACGTCACAAGACCGACGAAAATGGAAATCGTTCAAAATGTCGGAAGAGCAATGCTTATAAGGCATCAGAAGAGCGACGCTTACAAAGCGTTGGTATACTGATGGCGGGTTCAATTTAAAAAAAAAAAAAAATGAAACTTTAAAACAGGACAGTAAATCTCCAATATTTGTTATGAATTGTGGGCGTTCCAATTGTTATGAACATAATTCGACCGTGAAATAAAAAATCATATAATAAGATTGGACCCCGCTAACCTTTAGTGATGGCATTCACTTTATAACTGGGACTTCATATGAGGCTTGGACACATAAATATGAATAAACTTTTGTCAATGCAAACAACCGCACATACCTCCGTTGAACCTTAGTTAGGACAACAATAGTCAACATATATACGCATGGGGCCCAGCGCTAGTGGCCTTTCCACATCCAACGGTGGCTAATACGTCACTTTGGCCTTGACGATCCAATGATCCAACTGGATATCGTGTGAGTTAGTTGCACGATCGTTAACTCGTGATGGAGTGGGTTTTCAAAACCGCTCAAGGCCACGTGTCAGCCTATGACATTGATCACGTCCAAATGGGGAATACCACTTACTGGACAAAGGCGGTGCGATATGCCGGAAACCCATCTTTACTGTGCAGTCCTCAAGGTTCTGACTACTCTTACTCCAGGTTCCGTCCACTTACCAACGCCTTACTGCCACTGAACTCTGCCTCGTTGTTCATCCTTCGCGCAGCCATACCAAATGAACTCGGGCACGACCATTTCGAGGAGACACGACGCATTACATATGCCACGGTTTATGTCTTATGGTTCTGACAAGGTTAGTATCAACTCTGCAAATCGATACACCAGTCCTTGGTTCATTCAATCGCCTACACATTCACAACACTCATTACGAGGTTTTACCTAGCTCACGGAGGTTCGAGCACAACATATCCTTGCTCTACCACAGGCGCACGAGAATGTCATTAACCTGATTCACCCTCTGTTCACACAAGTGATTATAGAGAAATTCCCCAACTGTTTGACACAGTTATATGTGGAATTCACCAATGCTCATAAGTCCTAAGTCATTAGCTCGTGTTCCACCAAGAACTCAACCAGTCTACATGCACATAACCTCATCGTAGGGTTTCTTAATTACCACGGGATTTCAATTATCTTTCACCAGGATGCGTACATATATTCACACACAGAAAACTTACTCAATCAACGCACATATAATACTAACAGATTCCTTATATAAATGAAATTTCTTATAGTCTCCTGGTCCTCGGCCAAATCTTCGATAGAATGGCCTCCTCTTCCCTATGCAGCTCTATGCAGTTCTCTTTGTAGCGTTTAGATTGAATTTCTGGGTTGGTTGGGTTTGTAACCAGTTAACTATTGAAAAGTGCTTCTGCATCAGTATTGTAAATTTGCCCAGAATTGAATTTGGAAATGAATTTTGAAGGCATCTATACATAACTTGAGGTTTGAAAATGAGAGAAGAACTGGGACTGTGGGTTTTTACCCCATCAACCAAGATATGTGTATGGTAACTAGAACAGTTCCATAAAGTTAGCTTAGAAATTGTCAAATAAGAGGGATGCAAACCATTTCCATTGTTTTCTATTTATGGGGGATTGTGGGAGATGTTTGGGGTAATAGAAGCTTATACACAATGTAGCCATGCGAGAAATTTTAATCCAGTGACTAGGTGCTCAATTTTGTTTGCATGGTGTTCAAAGGTTTAGAGTTCATGATTTGACAATATAAGCAATCCGATAAAGATTCATGCATTTTTATTGATCTTGACTCTTGAACACCAAAAGACTGAATGAGATGGTATTGCAAACTACACTATTGAAGGATACAAGTGTTGATAGATATCTGTAATCTGCAGGTGGAGTTCATCTGGATCAAGCCTACCTTGATACATGTATAATCTGACTCTTGTCCCTTAATAACCACATTACTCAACTGTTTGAATCTTCATTTCGAAGAGTTGCAAGTCAGGGTTGGCATTAATAATGTCCAAATATGAAACAAAATTTTCCAACAGCCTGATTAAAAGTGCAGTAGTTCTTGGCATATAAACTCCTGGAAATGTGCGAAGTGGTAGTTAAACTATCCAAATCCAATGCATATAAATCCTTGTCGTATGCTGAAACCTTTTTTGACTAATTCATAATGATAATCGCTTGAAAGCATTCGGTGAATTTGAAGTAATCTGAAAGAGACATGGTATTGTGGCATCAATAAATCTGAAGAAACCAACTGTGAAAATATTAGTCACTGTTTTGGAGAGATGATGGTTTGTCTGAGTTCCCTTTGTGAGTATTACAGGTGTGAACTACTATAATACTCCTTACTAATATATGTTAAGACTCAACTGTTGAAATATTACTTTCACCTACCTCTGTACTGAGAGCCGCCTTCTATATATGTTTGAAGAAGTTCTTTCACCAAGCCGCTTGCCAAAATATTCGAACAGTCAGAGTCAAGGTTTAAAAACAACAACTAGTCCTGCACATTGAAAACATAGGGTTAAAACAGAAAACAGAGTACATGGCTCTGTATTTCAAAAACAGGTTTAAAATAGAAACAGGGCAACTTTTGATTGAAGCGCGGGTTTTGTTTAAAGTTTGGTGGTCCCGCACCACGGAAAGCCAGAGGAGGACACGTGGCAGAAATTGATTGGAGCGGATCTTTGTTTGGGTAGCTCGCACAGTGGAAATCCGGACTCGAAAAAGATTAGGGTGAATTTGATAAGAAATTCGCGTCACAACTCTCTCTCCGTATGCCAGCCCAAATTCAGACTTGAAAAAGATTAGGGCAGAATTCATTTGGTTTTCGCGTCACAAAATTGGCCGACGTCAGCAGGCTATTTTGGAACGCAAATTTGGTTTGAATTATGGTCTATCGCCATTTGAAGCAGTGGGCTCCACGGCTAAAGGGTTCGTTTGAAGTTTTGACAAAGGTTTTGTTATATGTTTTATATAACGCGCGGCGGAATAGTTTTATTGTTTGTTAAGGTTCCACACTAGTTTTGGTAATATTTTGTTTTAAATGCAACGTATATATGTTTTATATATATATTTCATATATATATTAAAACATTTATAAATTGTGGACCCCAAGAGCATTTTAATAGATTTGTTATTTGCATAGTTTTGTTATGTTTTTAATATATGCGTTGCATATAAAAGAAAATGGTTGTGAGCCTGTTTCGGAATGTAGTTGTAAAGTTTATTATTACACACAATAGTAGTGTAAGTGTTTTGAAGAGCACAACAGTGCGTAGTTTTAGAGACAGAGAATAATTTTGAGTGCACTGCATTTTGCAGCAGTCACATTTTGTAATCCCTCTCAGTGAGGAAGAATTTGTAATAGTTTTTTTTTTAAGGAATAGAAATTTTTCAAACTGTTGAAATCTGTTTCCAGTGAAGAAATTTCAATATTTTCTCTGTGTTAGAAGAGGAGAGTATTACTCTCTCCATTTTTATTCTGGAATTTTCAAATATTCCAACACATGGCTATAAATGAAGGAGATTGCTACGCATCAACATCAATATGTTTTCAAGTAGGAGCTACCTAATTTTGTAACAAACTTCTCTTTAGATGTCAAAATTTGTAGACACTGAAGATTACTCAGGTGATGCCTGAAATTTCCACTGAATTCCTATAAGAATCTTAGATTTGTGACAGAAATCCTTTTGCTAATATATTAGCTTACTCCTTTTAAGTTTGTCTCATTCAACTAATAAAAAAATTTTCAAGGAGTATAATGAAAACTAGATTATGTGTGAAGCATAAAATAATCATTGATGCTAGACTTGGAAGTTAAGAAGTATAATAAGAAGTAGATACACTTTTCTAAAGCATAATACCGTTTTTTTCAAGCATAAGACAATCATTGATGCTAGACTTGGAAGTTCGAATAAGACGAGATAAAACAACGAAAAAGGCATTGGACCATTAATTGCATAAAATATGAGTACCGCCTTTGACCAGTAAGTTGGGAGCAAGGTCTAGATTTTGACTAGCATCAATTCTTGTGAACTCAAATTTCACTAAAAACATAGTTTTTTGTATGTTTTTCAGCACATGGTTAAAAATGATAGTGCATAAAAATCTATATTGTTGGGCCGAATACATAAGTAATCAAAAATTCTCTTTACCAAGTTATTCACTTCATCAAAAGCCTGATCTTCACATGTGACACTTTTGCTAGGGATAAATATCAAGTGGGTTGTGACATTTTAAAACTTGGTTCATGGTGAAGTGCCCAAAAGGCAAGTCTATCAAAGCATCTGCGACCTGTGTCATTTCATATTAGCGGATGATTTGATATCATAATGGAGGTGCTCCAATTCAAGCAGTGTAGAAGAGGCAGGAGCCTACAAGGCAGATCCAAACTTTGGAGAAGAGCAAGGCAGATCCTGGGAAGAACGAAGAATTTGGGAATCCGGGATCTCTTCCAGAGGCCATGATACCAAAGGTTTGTCCTGTTTGTAGATATTTCTCATCTACATCCAATATAGCCTTAAATGCCCACATTGATCACTGTCTATCAGGTGAGTCAAATGC
The DNA here is from genome assembly GCA_034641835.2 of Pinus albicaulis. NCBI lineage: Eukaryota > Viridiplantae > Streptophyta > Pinopsida > Pinales > Pinaceae > Pinus > Pinus albicaulis. The sequence goes on from CM076570.1 coordinate 1,268,363,677, forward strand.
TAAAAAATCTAGAACAAAGTTTTCCAAGCCTAAAGTGAAGGTGAGAAAAAAAATGATCAATCCTAGATATAATTGCTGCGACACCTGTTTGCATGCTAGAGGATTTGGATTACAGTACTAGCAAAGACAAATCGACCGCTGATGCAAATACATTGCCTTTGGATCAGCTCAATCTCAGAGACACCACCAAGCAAAGGCAACATCAATGCAAAGATCCCAACATTTCAAAATTAATGCAAAGATCTCGGGTAGTGGTAATTCATGTATTTCAAAAGAAAAAAATAAAATTGCACATTCTAACCCATTCGAATAACCACTGTAGCAAGGGTTTACATCTAATTAGATCCAATCCGTATATCGATGGAAAAAAATTAATATAATTACATTTTCCGTAGCAGAGGAAACTTTGCGAAAACAGAAAAGGAATATAAAACGAGGATGTCAAGATGTTTAGATGACTCAGTACAACATTTATTTGTGCTTAGTAGACATAGCACTGTATTCTTAATGCATTTTCTGTAGAATACTAAACAGATTTGTCGAAAATTTGAGATGCAAACTGTAGTCTCTACTACGTTTGTAAAACTGGAGGTTTATAAAAGATAAACTGCGAACAGAATTGTACCACTATGATAAGAAGTTGTCGAAGCATTCCTTCTGCTTCACAAACGTGGAACTACCTTAAGAATGCTTATGGTTGATATAAATATAAGAGCATGGCAATTAAATGTAGTAGTTATGCTAAAATAATGAATAACAGCTTGAGAGTGCTCTTCAGATACTGTACGAATGCACCAAATTAAAGTTGTACCATTACTAAAGATAAATGGCCAAAAATAGCCAATTTTGATATTGTGAAGTTATGTCTTTCTCAGTAGAAAATTGGGGATAGGATGGCAAATATGAGAGAACTAAGTTCCAAGGACTAAAAGAACAAGGCCAACATAGTTCTGCCTTGAATCAGAGACAAAACAAAGTTTCCCAAAAAAGTGTTTGCCACTGTCATCAACCCAAGGAGTGCAAAGTCAGTTGATGGTGCCAACCATTTGACGAAGCAGATAGAAGATTCATGGTGCCAATGGTTGTGGCACATTTTGTTGACATGAGCCATCATTGTAACAAAGCAGATTGATGGTGCCAATTGCTGTAGAAGTCCATTGAAAGTGCAACTACTGTAGTAGAGTAGTTTGAGAGCACCCATTAAAGCTCCTATATATAGCAGAGTCAACATTTTCCTATTGAGCAAGTTTGTATAGTCAAAGCCATAGCAAGATCAAATAGCCACGATCCTAAATGAGAACCAGAGCCAAAGCTAAGATAGATTCACGTTTAGCAGAACAAGATAGCCATAGCAAAGGATCCGGACTACCAGAACCGTATCATGAGAGATAGCAAGATTCTGCTTCCAACTGTGGAAATGTAGAAACCGTATAAGGGCTTTGCTTCCAAGCAGATTTCATTGGGAAAGTAATTGCTGGGTGGTGTTGTAAGCGCCTTCGTCAGTAGAATCTTGAAGCTACTCGGAATTATTTTAACCCGGGAATCTGATGTTCTTCCGGGTTATAAATCCTCATGTTCAAATTCCATTGTGGATTGGTTGTTTTTGATATTATGTTTTTATTGTCTGCAGTTGAATTTTCGCACAGAAAATTATCAGTCTAAAGCAGAGAAATTTTGCGATGTTTCTTTTGCTTCCTATTGTGAATTATTTCACTCAGAACTCTACTCGTTGTAACAGAGGTCTTGGGCATAGAACAAGGGACTTTGTTTTTTGGAATCAAACTTCAGGTTAAGATGCTCATCTGAAGAATGGCACAGTGAGCCTTAGCATGGAGTTGGGAGTACCAATTTGAAGTGTAGGTAGGGCATTGTACAATAGACCAGTTAGATTTCTGGACCCTAATACAAAAGTTTCTTCTTCTTTCAAAACGTGTTTCTCATTTTCTGTAACCAATGTGGGACATGTTCTTGTTTCAATTGGGGATGGATCCGCATTTGTTATTTCTCTAGATGATCACACTCTGGGTAGCCCCGGAGGCTATTTGGGGGTGATGAGTCCAATAGGTCTCAATGAACTGTTGCCCTCGCCAGGGAATACTATTGCAGTGTAATTTGATACTATTTTGGATGTTGAATTCCATGATCCTAATGGAAACCAGTACCGTCAGCTCCAGTACCTGTTCACAAAAGAGGGTGCCATAGTCATTCATGCATGCAGAGAGGGTGAATTGCAGGCATTGCAACAGGAGGTGTTGTTGTTGTTGCATTGGCCACTAGATTGTTTTTCTGGTTCTTTTACAAGCGCAGAGTATTGAAAAAGTGATAGACAAATTTGGTCGTATATTGTGAAATTGCCTCGGAAATTCACCTACAAAGAGCTCGCAATGCTACAAAAAGACTTTTTTTTCGAATGTGATTGATAATCGATAATTGCAAGCAAGTGTGAAATCCTTTGTAAAACCCAAATTTATGAGCATTTTGCACTGTATGTCGATTCAATAATGAACAAGCGCCTAGGTCCATATTACGTTCTCAAATCTACTAAGCACCAAGATCTATAAAAAAAATCCACAGTATCTGCGAACTAAGAAGAAGAGGCAGAAAATGTATTCTGCTTACCTGTTCGAATAGTGGTTGGGGTTTACGTCACGACAAAAATTTGACAGAGCCCATGTAGCATTTCTTACAATTGAAATTCTGGCAGTATCATTCAACTGGGCAAGCACCTGCCTCAGAGCTCCATCACTGAGGGCAAGATCCCTAAATGTTGCAGAGTCTCCAACAATATTTCCCAAAGCCCAGACAACCTTACACGAACACCAGTTGAACTCAAAGTTGGGTACTAGTTTTTTAAATCAAATTCCAAAATTACAGACATATAAAGATAATTGGGAAGAATAATTTTATGCCTCTAAAATAATGTGCTACCTGCTCGAACATTATCATTCCTGAGTGGGTGGGGCAGTTCCACAACATAGGGCAAGGCTCCTTAATCAATCACAACCCTTTTGTATTTCGCAGGTTCCTAAGACTATATTAGTCAAAGCCAAAGCTATCAAAACTACATTATCAATCACAAGGTATCACCATCAAAGCTATAATTTTAAGATAACAATTTATCTACCATTGAAACTATAATTTTAAAACAGATACAATTTTAGTGATATAGAGACCTAGTAGAGAGTAATGGAGAAATCATAGTAACAATAAAGTAACCTATGTAACAACAAAGTTGGATTCATCCTGGGAGTGGTAATGGGAGAAATCATAGTGAACAACAGGAAACATGCAGAGTTGCTTACAATCAAATAGATGAAAAAACACATACAAAAAACCTAGATAATAATCATGAACAAGCTTAATATTGAATTATGAACTATAAAGGAACTTACAAAATGTGACATTACGAACCTGGTCAAGTGCACAAGAAAAAATATCCTGGACATGACCCTGGTTGACAAGTTGTATTGCTCATGATGCAAGAGGATTTCTACCTGCACTGCCAAGTCAATCAAATCCATCATTATCTATACAATAAATACAAGTAATTGATGTAGTATTTTTTACTCTAAGATGCATTCTTATGATAATGTTAGAACATATGTTGAAAATGTCAAAACATACCCGAATAAGCTCCTCTTCATTTCAAGAACAATTTATTGGAGTCGCATGAACTTGGAACAAGCCTCCCACGATCTGAAAGAGTAGCAACTAAGTCAACAGTGACTTTTTTGTTGCTACGTTGAATCGAGGGAGGTTTTCTCCAAGATTAAATCGCTCCAATAAATTATTCTCTACTAAACAGGGCCAACCACGTGAAGGTGGAAGCTCTTATGGCCCCTCCCCCCCACCTCACATCACTCTCAATTCCCCAATACCCAATCTATATTTCATTTTTTACTTTCATGAGCATAAAAAAAAATATTCAATAACTAATAAAAAAACAATTCAATAAAAGTACGCAAGGAAACATTGCAATTAATGCTTGACATAAAAATAGTATGATAAATGAGTTTTTTATATAACGCAAAAAACGTTCCAAGTATGGTAACGTTTATCTTATAATAATACAATATTTTACATTGTCAAATTTTCGTTTTCTTCTTCCTATTTTTAAAGCTCCTAATTACATCATCAATATCATCGTGCTCTGCTCCTGTTTCGTGCCTTTCAACCCGCACTGCTGACCTAGTTGCGTATTCACGATGTCTGGGCTCATTCAGTGACGAGGCATCGCCTACAAAAACAGATAATATTAAATTTTAATTGTCAGTTTTTAAATATCATTGAACTAGTTCGGTAATATTAATAAAAATAATTGCAATGAGATTATTTACCTGGTGCACCAGTTGTCGTCGTTGGGACTGTTGCCTTGTCTTCCTCTCTGGTGGTAAGATCCTCAAGGGAAACATTCTTTGTCATTTAAACAAAAAACGTTATAAGGAAAACCATCAAGGTATAATTAGAAAAAATTATAAGTGGAAATTAATTACCGTCATGGCCCTCACTAATAGTAACATTGTCAGCCTGGTCCCCACTACAATGATCAGGTTGCACGTGAGGAACATCTACATCTAGCTCTAAAACTAGGTTATTTTCCTCGTCAGTAGTGTTGCTCCCCTGATTTAAACAAAGTTGTTAGACATTAAATTTATGGACGAAAACAAACATATTGAAAGGTTAATGTTTTACCTTATCAGGCATTCTGGATCTTGGGACCTGCCCCAAGATTCTGCGATGTTCAACTACGGCTTGATAGCCGAAATGGAAAGCGATATTTTTATCTTCCTCTGTAGTTTCTGTTCCGAAGTCATCACCCTACATTACATATGATTGTGTATTTTTAATCATATTTGATAGGATTACAAAAACGTTGGAAGGCGATACAATTAATTATAAGATGTTTAGCTACTTAATTACAATTCTTGTAGCTAATTTCAAGCAGCCACCCTGGCCTAGCTTGTGATGGCCCTTTTTTTCAATCCTAGCTTTGGTTGCCTTCGAGGTGTCAGGAAACCTATCATCAAAATATTGAAGTCAAATATGACGTTGCACACTTTTATTTTAGACATAGAGAAAATTAAAGCTATTGAATTAAAGTTGTGATTTACCTTGCGGGTCCAGTTGGCATTTTTCCTTCTTTCTTTGCCCTTTCTCTTTTCCATCATGGATGAGTGCTCTCCACTCACTCTCTGGAACTGTGAGAGGATGCTCGTATCTAGGGTTAAATTGCAATTGTGTCCTATAGGTGTCCCTGGTATATTTCAAATATTTTCCGGCTACCCGAGCCACCGTTGTTCTGTCAAATGTGCCGACCCCAAAAAGGGCTTCTAGATAATCTAGAAGTTCTTTTTTCAGGTTGGAATTCTGGGAATTCCACCCTGTACGTATGGTTGGGCCAAAAATTATCAACGCATGGCTCTCCAGAATCCTGTAGAACTCATTGTTTCCTACACAGAATAAAACCAAAAGAAAAAGAAGATATTATCATTAATTTAAAAATAAAAATCATGATAAATATGTTTTAGATAAAGTACATGAAATAGTTAAAATATTAAAATTTACCTGGGAGTTGTACATGCTTTATAGGGAAACCTTCATCGTTCACCAACAATGTGCCATTAATGGTCCCTGTGGAGCTTAAACGTGTAGCTCCAGGAAACGCAATAATGTAGTTGGCCATATCAGCCTCATCACTGCCAACACGTTCAGAGGTTGGCTGGGTGTTTGCTTGGGCAGGGTGTGTTTCTTGGCTGGCACCTAAAGGAGTAGAAGGTGTACGAGAGGGTTGCTGGGCAATCTCTTGCCCTTGTGTCCCACTACCACCAACACCGTCCGTAAGTGCCGAAACGCGTGTTAAAAGAACTTTTTGTTAGTTTAGTCAATGTAAAAATTAAAAATCAAACTATCACAATTCATCTCATTGTTTTATCCTCTCTTCTGTTTCAGGTGTTTAAGGCACGTCTATCAAAGTATCAAATTTCGACCTTGCATTTCGTTCCTTTTTTCGCAGCAAGAGCACTGGAGATAAGGATGAAGAAAGCTCTTCCTCATAGGGGGAATCATCAGGCGTACGATGGCTAGGTGTCTGCATATTTGAAAAAAATTAATATTATTTCAATTATGTAAATAACTAAAATACCTGAAGATAGAGCAATGTTGGCACTTTACATGTTCTTTTGCTGGCCTCTTTCCGCGATCATCCCGTCTCGAGGTTGTTCCTGTACTGCCCTGATCAGTCTGCCACATTGCAATAAAATTATAAATGTAAAAACTTGAAAACAATATCTAACTTGAAAACACAAAATGAAAACTGAAATAATTTCTAATAAGATACCGAAAGATAGAGTTAGAGTTTCAAATATGCCTTGCATTGAATTTAGTCCTAGAAACATGTCATTACACATTAAGGCACCCAAACAAGAGACGAGTTGAAAATGAAGACCTTATTGAATATATTGTTGGAGCAACTTCTAGTAAACTTGTTGTGAAGACCTTGAGGCTCTGCTCAGGCCATATTTAGTGTTTCTGTGATCTACTGTAAATGGGTAATAATTATAAATGAGCCAACCACAATCATAGATTTTGTAACCATTCGGTTTCCATGGATAGTGATGATGATATTAACCCTATATATCAGTGACCTATATCTATATGAGAATGATCTCAACATTGACCTTGATATGGTTGTATGGATGTGACCTTTGGTGTGTCATCAGAAAATCCCCAAATATCAGAAAATCCCCAAATCTGGAGAACTAAAGCTCATCACTTTCGATCTGGAGTACTACCCTTGTGATAAAGTTGATGACTTTCGATCTCCCATTCTCTACCACTTTTCACTTCACCTTCAATATAGATCAGACCAAGGGCAATTCGTTACTGGGTGTTGAGATGGATGAGTTTGTCGAACTAAAATCCATAGGTTAAACTTCATGAAACTGGTGGAGTCAAATTCATGCAAGCACAAACACATCTTACACATCCTCTTTGAAACTCATCCGAAAGAACATTGGAAGACATCTAGAGAGAACCCTATAGCCTAACACAATCCAATGGAATTGACCAAAAAAACCCAAATAAAGTCAACCCTACTATAGGAGGAAGGGCCTGCAGTAAGAACTTACCATTTTGCAAGAGCTAAGGGTGAATGTTGTTCTGCAAGAGCTGAGGGCGAATGTTGTTCTGCAAGAGCTGAGGGCGAATGCTGAGGGCGAATGCTGTTCTGCAAGAGCTGAGGGTGAATGATGTTCTACAAGAGCTGAGGGCGAATGCTGTTCTACAAGAGCTGAGGGCGAATGTTGTTCTGCAAGAGCTAAGGGCGAATGTTGTTCTGCAAGAGCTGAGGGCAAATGTTGTTCTGCAAGAGCTGAGGGTGAATGCTGAGGGCGAATGCTGTTCTGCAAGAGCTGAGGGCGAATGCGCCCGTGATATCAGATGTTAATGTATTTTTTAATAAAATCATTTTTATGTAGCACGCATTTGATTTTTTCATTTCAAATCATTTTTATATACATTTGATTTTTTCATTTCTAATACAAGTGACAAACAAATTTCTACAAGAGGTTGAAATTTTTACTAGAATAGCCATGAAAGACTAATTAAAATGGCTTAAAATGCAAGTGGATCTTTAAAATAAATGTAATTGAAGGTTCTCCCCACTAAATTTTTGCAAAAGTTCTTACATTATTTAAGTTATCTAGGATATTTTTTTGTATTACACAATCTAAATTAAATAATGAAATAGTTGGGTAGTCTTATTGTTTCAAATTAGGACACAATTTTCAAATGGTGATGAAGTATCATGTGATGATTAACTGACAATATTCTTCTTTCCTATCCTTGAAAAACTATACAAGGTTCCCTGCTGCCACATGAAACCCTAACTCATGTAGCAGCATAGGACCAGTCCTCCATTTTGCCCGTCATAAGGCATTTTGCACGTATTTGACGACTAGAATTTGCGAATTCCCGTTTTCTGTGACGTGCTAGGAAGGATAGAAGACTTAATTTTGACGTTTGAAATTTTTTCAAAAACATTCTTACACCCTTTAATTTCCACTTACCAATAATTTTGCAACACTAGTCCTCTTCACAATTGCAAGGCTATACTCAAAAAGTAAGGAAAGTTACTTTTTTGGCTCACTCAAAATTAAAAATTTAATAAAGGAATTACCACTTATCATTATTGATATTTTAAAATTCGAATCAATTTAGTTTTCCCCTTCCTATTACAAAAAGTTCACAAATCCTTTCTTTTACATAAAACACGAAAGAAAGAATAAAGCCCGTTGCCCTGCAAACTTCCAAGGTTGTGATTAGTGAAGCAGTGAAAAAGTACGTCTATAGCACTAAAAAATTAGAATGCCAATCTGCCCCAACATGAAGTAGTGTTAATATAGCTGGTGGCTTGGCTTGATGGTCAAACAGTGAATTACACAAGCACAAAATAAAAGCTTTAGGCGTCTAGTTCCTTGCACTCGCACTCTCAAGGCATTCAGACTTAGGCCGAGCTCAAGATTGGCTCCAAGGAAACTCGATTGGCTCATTAACCTGCCATATTTTAATTTCATAAGGTATGTTTTAAGTTTGAACTGCTAGGGTAATTTATTATTGTGAAATCATAGTTCTAAATTATCTCTTATTCTGTGAGCAATGTAATCTATTAATTGTAAGCAGATTCATTAAAAAAATTCAAACTGATTTTAGCATGAATGATGACAATTTATATATTAATTGTTTTTTAAGAGTATTTGTATTATGTAGGAGCACTGGAAAGAAAAATCAAGACTTCATTTTCTGTTTTCCTTATTTTATTGGGCTGAACTGGAGAAAATTGAATATGAATAGTGATTTAATTGTAAGATCAATGGGCCAAGGCCATACATCAACATTGACCACGGTGGGGAAGTATAAAAGCATGGATATTCATGCAAGTATAGTTATTAATGTAAGATCAAAGTTAACTCTTAGCTTCACTAAAGAAATAGAAGGCAAAGATCTAGCATCAACTGAAACTCACGTGAAAAAGTAGATGAAAAATGTACAATCATCCAATGGAGAGGTAATCTATAATTATCCGGTAAGACTCTTGGCTATGCCTTGAGACTAAACTAATTCTCAATATTTTTGAATAATCATCCATTGGAATTTAGTAGGAAAACCATAGTAAATCATTGTCCAATGGCCATGCAAAAATATATAAAAAATAATATTTGTTGGTTGTTTTTCAATAGGTGGACCGTGATGGGACCACTGAGAAGGTGGGGGTGTTTTTTTAATCATGGAAGTGAGGTTTAGTAGATTGATAGTCAAGTTACCTTTCCCTATAAATTTTCTCGATCAAGTTAGTCATTCATTGAACTTTGATTCATTCCTATTGTTTTGATACACAATCCAATCTAGTTGAGTCTTGAGTCTTCATTGAGAATGGCATTCATAGGTTGTCAAGAAAGAGGTTATCATGCACATGCACTCTTCTTTTCTTGGTATCTTTGTAACTATGTTAAGCCTAAGTTCTATATTTTTAAATTATCATAATAGTTCGTGATTATTAGGCTTTTATTTTGTCTTTTAAGAATTTTAATTTAATTATTATTAATCATTAAATTTAAAATATATATATATATATAGTTATATATAGTTATTATAGTTATTAAACCTTCAATAGAATTATTAAAATTTTAATGGTACATCAACTTTCATACATGAGAAAATAGATACTGACAAATGGTACATCATGGCCTAATTAATTTCGCTCAGCAATTTCAAATGGTATAACATTTAGTCAACAGTAATCGTTAATTTCTGCACACAGAAACTAATTTCTCTGGAAGCCTGAGATTTCTTTGGCTTGTTATTCTTATAACTACATAGACATAATTAATAGAGAGATTGAGGACAAAAAAAATATCTAGCGCTTAGTCTCCACTACTTAACAGGATTTTGTGAGAAATAATACATAGATTGATTTCTCTGAGTGCCTTAGCGTTCTTTGGCTCGTTATTTTAATCACAACAACAATAAAAAACGCACTGAGGATCTGTTCTTAGTCTGATTATGCAATTTTTATAAGACAAATTATGCAATATTAATAATAAACATAAATTTATTGCAATTTAGGGAAAGCTCGTTCATGTTTTTTTCTTTATATTGGAAGGTTACTTTCTTTTTGAAGTAATTTTTAGTAGATCATAGCATATATTGAGGAAATATTAGTTTGACAAGAATCAGCTATTTCTCTTGAAACTTTAGGTATTAAAAGTCCATGACACAGATATATCACACTCCAAAATCAAAAGAAAATGGAAGAGCGTTCAATTTTTTTAATCAAACTTTTATTGGTGAAGGGTTAATTTATTACAAGAACGTCATTAATGAAGTGAAAAATTTTAAACGTAACATTTATTGATTAGAAAAATAATGACCAAAATGTCAAAAAAAATTGTGTGACGGGTAAAGAGAAATCCAAATTCCAACCTTGCCTGCCACCTGTTGGTGAGTGGAGGTTATTCACTTTTCATTTACAGTTTACCAGGTTACTCATGTTAACAATATTTTCACATGGCTCACTTTTAGGTGACTACTTATTGTAATTCTTCTTTATAAAGAAAAATTGGTAGATAATTGTATTATTTGAAATCTATAACAAATCCAGGCAACAAAATTACAACAAATAGAAAATTATGCAAAAAATTCACCAGGGAACTAATTTGTGGATACCCTATCATTTCTTAGATCCTCATAACTTACCAACGCCTACTATATTGGTATACACATAATATGGCATTTACCTGAAGTGTTTCATATGTATATAGAAGTAAGTAAGTTGTATGACAATTGTTATGGCAGATATAAGATGTGTATTATAGTTTATATTTCAATTTTTCTTAAGTAGCATGCATGTGCGGTTCATATAGTGACTACAATTGCCAAATATATTTCAGTGAAGATGTGAAGATGATCTCTCATTAGGTCCTAATTACTTAAAGCATCATTAATTAGCTTTCCAAATGAATAAAATATGTTAACAAATTAGTAAAAACTAGGAAAACAAATCATGCTTTAAAAAAATATGGCACAATGAGTCACACTTTGAGATTTATTTAATTACTCATCAAGTGTCGCTAAAACATATATATGATCACCATTACCATAGAAATGGGAAATGTGACCATCATTTTGGTTTCGCCAATGACATTCCACATCATGAGCATTCTTTAGGGTTGATTGTGTTGATTTTTTTTAAACAAATCATTTATACATTTTATGGAAATTATAGACACAATTTATAATCACATTACAAGATCATGATGTATGGATATTCCTTATCATTTCTTAGATACTCACAGCTTACCAACACCTAATAGATTGATATACACATCATATGGAATTTACCCCTAGAATGCCACATGTATCCTAAAACAAATTAGTTGTATGGCAATTATTGATGCAGGGGCATTAGGCTCAAAACAACCTTTGTCCATAAATAAATGTAAAGGGGGGTCTCATGTTTTATTTTCCCATGTATTTATTCATAGTTGAGTTATTTTTAGTTAATTAGAGAAGAAAATGTAACTGCCCGAATGATTAATGGGCACCTAAAGAGATAGTCAGTTTTAGAATTTAAGCTAATTTTAGGAGTCTGTCTCTGTCTGTCATAGGGTTAGTCTCAGAGTTAGAGATATGTAGAGTTTTGAGCATTAGAGGAGTTGAGTCGATTCAAGGTTTGTATAAAAATAAGCCTTATAGGCATAATAAGGCAAACCTGCATAGAGAACCGCATAGGTTGCGTAGGACTGTCGTAGAGACAGAGTAGAGGAGAAGGGCCAAGTAATTCGAAGATATAGTCAAGCCAAAGTTGTAAGTACTTCACTGCATAAATGTAGAATTATTTCAATGGTATTGTGCATTTGTCAAGTTAATTATGGCGTGAATGGTTTCTGTGTCCCGATAATCAACTGTATAGTAGTCTGGAATACATACTCGATAATTGTGGTTTAATGGGGTCCTGTATGTTGAAATAGGAACCGAGTCCTTTCATGAATTACTAGCCTCTGTGCGAGAGGTTCTAGCCTTTCCCGAACCCATTGGATATTAGTTTAACTTGGTGTAAGAATTGTCGGACGAATAAAGTTGTGTGATAACCCGTGTTAAGAGCCATGACAGTGGACGGTGTGGCATTGGACAGTGATATGGCAATGTTGTGGTCGAGACTCATGTAATACAATGGGAAATGCCATGGTAGAGAGGGTCCACAGGTCCAAATTATGGATCTCCCCATAGTGTAATAGAGAATTGTGCTCGAGCCTTCGATTCAAGGTTCGATCGGTGCTACCACGTACATAGAACCAGCGTGTGAAGGAACCTCATGGAGTGCGAGTCCTTAATTGAAGAAAAAAAAACTAGTACAGGAAGATGTGAGTCAAAGGAGTGGAGGCAAAGTACAATAAAAGAAATCTTGATGGAACCTGGAAGATAAGAGGCAGAACCGTGACCAAAGTGCACAGTAAAACCACCGCTTGGAAAATTGGCGATATCGCGCAAGTTTGAAGGTGGTAAGCAGAATTGGTGAAAAGGACGCGACATATGTCTCCATGAGACACGTGGCCGAGGGCGGAATTATAAAACTGTTCTCATTGCAGATTAACCCTTAGGCGTGTTCGTTACGCGAGATTTCGTTGTGTCCGTTGGATCCTCCAAACTGGCGCGATGCTCCATCGACCGTCGGATTGAGAGGTAAATTACTGTGGAGCCAAGAATGGTTTATGTATGACCATTGAGTTATAGACCAAAGTCGAGATTTGTTACGATCTTTGACGATTGGCAGAGATTATAATAAGGAGGACTGTATAATTATGTGAATGGTCGTGTGTTTGGTTGAAACCAAGTGACGGAGTTCGAATTGACAAGGTCGACATACATTAAACATCATGGTTGAAATATGAGAGGGTCGAGCAGTTGATACATTCGAATATCAATTCGAATATGTAAAATGAGTGAGCCCAAGGTTTTGGGGTTTAATTCCTAAGTGGCTTGTATTTATTGGGGTATATATTAATGAGAGTAGGCTAGTCATTATATTCGGGGTGTGTAAAGAGCAGTTGAATGTCGATAGGTATGATGGGGATTAGACCATAGAACGTGGGGACTTATAGTGTGGTTTAGAACCATCAAGTGAAGAAGTTCCGCATGCGAGAAGGCATGGCATAGGCCTTGGGGGTATTATGATCCTTGGAGGAAACTCCCACAGCTAGAAGAGTTGACAGAGAAAATTGGATCGAGTACAAAGGTGTGGCAGGTGGATTTTACCCTGCACCAATTGTTATGGTGCATATATGATGTGTATTATAGTTTATCTTATAATTTTGTTGAAGTAGCATACAAAAATTTACATAGTGATATGAGAACCACTCTCTAGAGTATACATCGATTTTGTACACATGGCTTTTTAGTTGCTTTTTAAGATATATCATTGGTGATGCTCACATGATTATATAATGAACCATTAAGTTGAACTATGAAATTATTCCTCACAACACACACATATTGATGAATTAATAATTTTTCTCATATAATTTTTTTAATCTATTTTGAAAAAAAAAAATTATATATAATTATTTCTAAGAAGAACAAGAGAGAATTCCTTACCATATCTTCGTAAAACGTATAATAGCAAAAAAATTAATCTATTGAAATTTCATTTCCAAACATATTCATGGAGTAAAATGAAGATTAAAAGGAGATATTCATGGATTTACCTATAACATCACCTCATAATTAAGAATGTAAATGTACGATATTGATGATACATAGGTTAGGAGAAAATTAATCTATTGAAATTTCATTTCCAAACATATCCTTGGAGTAAAATTAGGATTAAAAAGAGATATTTATGAATTTACTTATAACATCACCTCATAAAAGTGTAAATGTACAATATTGATAAAATTTATTTATATATGATAAATAATAAACCTTTATCTCACATGTATCATATAATCTTATAAACAAACAATTGCACCGGGGGTGCAAGGGAATGCCGGAAGGAGGCGATGTGAATCATTTTGTGCTATATGAGGGGTAAAATGTTTAATAACTGAAGGAGCTGAACATTTTGTTCGTTTGTGACGATATGGAATATTGGATTTTATTTTTAATAAAAATAATAATTATTAATTTAATATTATTTAATTTTTAATTATTTTATTTATTTATTTATTTATTTTAATCTTTATTTTATTTTATTTCTATTTATTTATTTATTTTATTTTTATGTTTTAATTAAAAAATTTATTTTATTTGTATTTTTAATTTTATCTTTATTTTATTTTATTTCTATTTATTTATTTTATTTATTTATTTATTTTATCGAAATAGTGCTGAGTATTATTGGGAGCTTCTTGTCAAAGGCTCAACCTATGGTCTCAACCATAGTCAATTTCATTTCCCTTTTACACAAATGGTTATAAAACCATGCACCCAAGGTATGCTGCTTGTGCGGGAGTGCTTTACCTTCACTATATGGTTATGAGCCCATACATATATAGTAAATCTACATATATCATTTAACCCGACATTCACCTTGTACTTATGGTCCACCAAGCTTTCGCCTTCAACTATGCAAATATATATATATATATATATATATATATATATATATTGGCCTAACGCATATACCATTTCTTGAAATTTAATCATACCATTCAACTTCATAAGCCTCGATTGTGATTAACCCCGAACCCTATATAATATTACTCGGCCCCACATATATTTCATATGGGCGCTAACTCTGCAAACGCATTGATATAGGCCTACCACCTTTATGTTTTCGATTTGAATTAAAATCACGGCATATAAACGGATGCTCGGGCCCACATTCATATAAACACACCTTGCTTAAACATCGAGCAGATCCAACGATCCATATGGCGTTGCTCCCCAAGCGTTAATCGGACGATCACTAAGCAATTTCGCGTTTTTTTTCTCATCGAGCGTTAATGCTCAGAAATAACGCGAAACTCGCAGTTTTGCAAATCCACTTAGGGACACGTGGCATTTGCTTTGTGGTATCGTGTTTTTTATTTCAATACAGCTTACCACTAGTGGACCTGCGCGAAAACCATAACCCATTCCCGAATACCACCTTTAATGTTTATGCATCGCGGTTCTGTTTCATCTCCGCTTCGAGGTTCTGCTTTAAAGTTTCAACGCCAATTTGTTGGAATATTTGAAAATTCCACAACAACAATGGAGAGAGTAATACTCTCCTCTTCTAACATGGAGAAATAAAAATTTCTTGACACAGGAGACAGAGTTTTCACACTGAAAAACAACTTCTATTTCTTCAAAAAAAAAACTATTACAAAACTTCCTCACTGAGAGGGATTTACAAAAATAACAAGACTACTGCAAAACGCAGTGCTTTCAATTCTTCTCTGTCACTCTCTTAAACATACACTACTATGTAAAATTTCTATGCTCTATCTTTGTAGAAATAAAACGCACTGCTGTGCACCAAAAAAAATTACGCAGTCTTTTTCCGAGCCTTCTTACATTTATACCGCAGAATATCAAAAGCTATATGTGAAACTTTTAAATTAAAAACTAAAACTAAACTTTAAAACTAAACTAAAGTATATTAAAAAAAAAGACTTCGGGACCCACAATAACAATGCGCATATGTATATATGTGAAAACATAATACACCAATAGTTTTTAAAAAAACTTTGTCACGCGTTATATAAACCATAACAAAACTTAATATAAAATGAAAAACATAAAACCAATAACAAAATCCTTTCGCAATCACCCGGACTTCAATCGGCGATAAGCCAAAATGCAATGATAGATTTCGCATTCCAAAATGGGATGCTGACGTCGTCCTAATTTGTGACACGAATTCTCAATCAAATGTGCCCTATAAAAATTCGGGTCCGAATTGGGCTCGGCGTACGGAGGGAAAGTTGTGACGCGAATTTCTTATGAAATCCGCCCTAAACAATTTCGGGTCTGAAATGAGGTTGATGATGTCGGGCTCTTTTGTGATCTGAAAAAATTATACAATGTACCTCATAAATATTTCAGGTCCGGTTTGAACCATTGCGAATCGGCCAAACAAAAAACCCGAACCAATATGCTTCTGCCATGTGTCCTGCGCTGACTGGTGTGTGGTCGTGGTACCATGGACGTTGACGTGGTCCATGGGACCACTGTTCTTCACATAAAACACTCTCACATTCAACCAAAATCAAACTGCTCTGTCTTTTTAATTGTAAACCCTGTGTATACTATGTTTTCCATTTTAACACTCTGTTTTGAATGTACAGGGACTGCGACTGTTTCAAAGTGACTTTTCAATGCAAATGGAAAGCGCCTTCAGTACAGGGACTCTTCCAAACAAAATTAGAAGGTGGTTCTATGCCAGAGCCCTTCAAACAATTATAGCAAGCGGCTCTAAGTACAGGGCAGGTGAAATTAACCTTTCAACATAATTAACTCTAGTTTCTTCCTTGTCCATAGAGATCAAGCTACGCCATCAATCATCCACTTAACAAACCAACATTTGTTACTTCAAACAAGCAGGGAGTAAGCTTTAGGCAAATTCCGCCATCCTTTAATAGACATAGCATGGTTATACTTGCTCTTTTAACAGGGCCTTATTCAATCTTTCTCAATTTATTATGTAGAACGCACACACAATCCCTCATTCGCTAAGAATACCCTCCTCGGTGCCTTCTTCGCTGGACTATGATGTGTTCATCAACAATCGTGAACCCGATGTCCGTTTCTTCGCCAGGCATCTTCACAACAGTCTTGTTTCCAGAGGATTGCGAGTCTTTCTTGACAGCATAGAATTGCAGGTTGGACAATCCATACCTTCACAAATCAAAGACGTAATTAAAGGAGCCTCTCTCAATATTACTATTTTCTCTCCAAATTATGCGCAATTGCAAAGGTGCCTCAATGAACTACTCCTCGCGCTGCTCTGTAAGCCGACCATTTTTGCAAAGGCATATAAGTGTCGTTTATTGCATATAAGTTTCGTTATACCGACGGCGGCCGAAGCGTCGCTATTGCGACGGATGCCTCTAAACGTCGCAATTGCAACACTTAGACATTGTGTCGCAATAGCAACGCTTTGGGGCATAGTGTCGCAATTGCGACGTTTTCCTCCAAACTTCGCAATTGCGACACTTTGTCTAAGTGTCGGTATTGCGACACTTTTCTCTAAACGTCAGTATAGTGACGGTTTTGGGCGGGATTGAAAAAATTTGGGGAAATTTCCGACATTTGGTCAAAAGTGTCGGAACCAAGTGTCAGAATTTCCCCCAAATGTATTAGTGTCATCATTCATAATCTATACGAATAACTTGAAGCAATCCATTATTGGATGGGAATATTCTGCAAAACATTTCTCCTGGTGACCCTTTACTTTCTCTTGTAGCTCACTATGGGATCATCGTGAGGACATTAACTGATAGAAAAGTTCAGTTGCATCCCTATAATACTCCTTTTGCTGTTATGGATCATATGATTTCTTCGGGGGTACAAGATTTATAATAGTTGTTTGATCAAGGGTTCGAATATTAGCTCCCATCCTCTTTCCTCCTCTCATGACAACGATAAGATAATATTTGGCTTGTTAAGAGTGTTGTCAATGATAATATAATATTTGAATTGGTAACTAATAAGTCGATGCTCAGAGCGAGAGGTAACAGACCAAAAAATTTGGGTCTGGTGATAAATCATAATATCTCCATACCATGGGTCAAATGATGAAATCATAAACAACGACTCGTTAGGGATAGAATTGTCAGATGTTGCTTTAAACTCAAGGGAAGGAAGGTTGCACATAATCTTAGTTAAAACCAAGGATTTCTTTGACTTAGTTTTGATGAATTCCATGTCAAAATCTTGCAGGATGACGATCTATTTAGATTATTCCCCCCCTAGCAATTGACATGAAAAAATGTATGTCATAGGGTTGCAATCTGAAACAACTGTGGTTTTCCATAGAAAAATGTAATGGCGAAACCATTGGACAGCTTGAACGGTCGCCAAAGCCAACTTTTCTACATGAGTATACTTAATATCAGTATCATTGTGATTTTGAATCAAGTATTATATGGGGTGTTATGTCATTACATGGTCTTCTTGGACCAATACCATTGCTATAGTATAAATGGAGGTAGCGAGATATAGGAAATAGTGAAGCTGGTAGTCAGGGGGGTATAGTAGATATACCCGAACTAGTACATCTTTTAGGGCATCAAACTCTTTCTGAGATGTGTTATCCCAATGGAAGGGAACCCATTTCTTAAGTAGGCGAGTGAATCCTTCGGTCAACTCAGCATAATTAGGGATGAACTATTGCAAGAAGTTAGCTTTCCCTTTAAGTCTTTGAAGCTGAACAAGCGAAGAAGGTGCAGGAAGGTTGATGATTGCCTATACTTTCAGAGAATCAGTAAGAATTCCTTCTTTTGAAAAGAAAAAAAAACATAATTTGTCCAAAACTGGTGCAAAACCCACATTTGTGTGGATTCAATCGAATATTATAGTATCTACAGTGTAAAAAAATGGCTCGTCGATGCATCGGGTGATCAACCTGATACTTAGAATGAGCAGGGAAATCATCCAAATAGGGTTGCATGATGTTCTTGATATCATGAAAAGCGTAATCCATGGACCGTCGAAATGTGGCCCCAACATTCTTTAGACCAAACAGGAGTTTCCGGTAAGCAAATGTACCCCAACGACAAATAAATTTAGACTTGAGTTGATCCACTGGGAAAATTTTCACTTGATTGTATCCATATAAACCATCCATGAACGAATAGATTTCATAACCAGTGTAGTCATCAACAATCTATTTGATAAACAGGGTCGAATATTTGTCCTTAGGACAAGCGTGATTCACATCTCGATAATAGACACATACTCGGATAATATCATGTTTCTTAATGAAATAGATGACATTAGACACCTAATCAGTGAGAGGAATTGGATAGATGAAACCAACACAATGGAGTTTTCAACTTCACTTTTAATCGTGGAAACCTACTTTGGATGGGCCGAACGGAGGCCTTGATGGACTGGTTTAGCATCATGATATGTTTTAATTTCATGCACTACTATATTTAGGTATATACCTGGAATCTCCTCATAGGTCCAGGCAATGACATCACGAAATTCTTAAAACAGGGCTTTATAGGTCTCAATCTTAGATGGAGAGCAAGACGCACCAATGTGTAGATTTTAGATGATACCTAGTTTACATAAATTTCAAGAGGTATCATCTCTTCTATATTCGAGATTTCTCGGAATCGACTTCATGGATATAAATAGAACTCATAAATGGTTTGAGGAAAATGGGTAGATAAACATCATTAATATTATCCTCGATGGAATCTGGTAAGGAGGAATGATGGTGATGATCATCCCACAACACATCGTCTGGCATCATGATCTCCATGGTGCTCTTGTCGCTAGAAAATACATGATGTAATGGATCAAAAGATGTGCCATAATCCAATGATCAATCGACCCAATTGATTGAAGAAAAGGTATCCATTGCACAAGCCGAATAGATAGTTTTGTAATCAAGTTCAATAGGGCTAAGCAACATTCGGTCACCAAAACTATTCATGTCAGCTTCATCTAGTATTATCCATGGATTCGTCTTGACAATGCAAGACGATATCATATTTATATAATCAATCGAAGATAAGCTTTTGGGAAGAGGAGGAGGAGGAAACCAAACAAATCCACCTATATACTAAGAAATCATGTTAAAAATTTGTGACTTTCCTAATCGTTTTAGGTTTTTTTTGGGTTTGTTTTTTTATTTTTGAGAAGGAATTGATAAATTAATATATTTAAATAATATTAAGTTAAAATTTAATTAATTCAATGTGTATGTTTGGCCTTGAGGGCTAGTTCAATTGATTAAGTTGTCATTGTTAAAACATTTTTGTTATTAAAAAGTCATGAGTTTAATTCTCTTAACATTATTTGGGTAAAGTTGCAACTAAGTATGAGGGTGGTGTGTGATTATGTTTATATATATGTATGTATTTTAATTATCTTCAACGAAGTATGAGGCAAATGTGTAATTTTTTGCATATATTTATGTATTTTAGTTTATGTTTTCAAATGTGTGATTATGTGCATATATGTATATATTTTAGTTCCCTTTATTATGTTTTTAGTCCTTTTTTTTCCAAATTTAAGTTTTGTAATTTACACAATCCAATTTCCCAGGGGCACCTTCAAGGCATCGTTTCCATTTATGCATTTAAAATTGAGATTTAAACATTGAAAAATTAGACATGGTTTATATATATAAATCTTAATGACATATTTATCAAGTTCTGATGGGGATTAAATTCCTTGAAATGGAAACCTATAAGTTTTCATATTACAAATTTGATCGCTTTGGGAACTTGGTAGATCTGTGGTTAATATGGATCGATATTAGTTATTAATGATAAAAATAATTAATATATAAGTTAAACATATATACATTTAAAAAAAAAAACATATCTAAAAAGCATGTAACTTTTAATTAGCTTATCTTGTAGAGTTCATATAAAATAAAGACATCCAAGTATTTTATTTATGGCTATGAGAATGAAAGTGAAATGTTTCTACCACGTCTTCTTTTATAATGTTTTTAATTAAATTTAGCCAAATATGTATGTTCACTTATGCTTTTATTATTGCTGGAATATGTATGTTCGCTTATGTTTTTATCATAGTTGGACATTGTTTATTTATTTATTTAGAGTATTTTAGTTAAAGAACATGTGTCAGCTCCACATGGAGCACAAATGGAATCACATGTCACCCTCATATTAGACAGTAGAATGAAATCACACAACATCTTCATACTAGGATTTAGAATGCACCTCTCGAAGCGATTATCAATAGGATGGTAGGGATTTAGCCTTTAAAGAATATTCTCGGTATTAATCACAAATTAAAAATTGATATTTATCTCAAAAGTATGTATACCTTTTGTGCCATTTTAAATAAATTCATTAATTAAAAAATATCATTAACTCGAATATCACATTTTTTACTAATTAATAATAATAATTTAAAATATCACCCGGATCGAAGTACTGTCTTGAAAATTGTACCCCATAACTTTATATAATGTTGACATTACTACCACCAACAACTAGAAGCCATGTGACATTGCATCACCTAGTTACAAACATGCAAACAACTCCTGCATTCAGAAGTTTAGTCCTGCCCTCCTCATCCACACCCTCTCACTATTAAATATCCTATTCGGCCTCACGTGAAACTTAATGCACATAGCCATGTTGGTGTTGGGGTTCCTGAGTTTTGATAGATTGGCTAACCAAAAGACAAGACAACATTAGAACCAATCTTTAGAGTTCCAAGATCTAGTCCTCCTGTTCTCAGAGAGGGATCTCTCGAATGTTTTGCAAAGATATATCTTGTTTGCTTTTAAGTATTGATTTTAGACTAGTTATTAAGTGCAAGTGTTTGTTTGGTTTGTTTGTTTGGTTGAATTGGTATAGCAGAACATGAAAGTTCTAGGTAGTATAGATAGAAACAAGAAGTGTCAGGTTCATTGGGCAATGGAGTCAAGAAGAAGTAAATAACAAGCTCATAAATGGATATGGGATATCAAAGGGAAAATCTAACTTGGCCACAGGATCTTTTAGTTTTTGTGAATGAGATGGACATTAATGATTTTGAAAAGAGAAGTTTAATTCTCAACAAAGGGAACTTAAAAACATAACTTGAACAATAAAGAGGTATTTGATAGACAGGGCTAACCATGAATTCTACAAACCACACTTTAAGCAAATGATGACTTCAAGACAACTTTTAATATGAAATCTAAGATTTGGGAGCACATCCTATTTCCTCAAAGATTTTATTTCAAAGGAGTTAGAAAACATAAAAGATTCACTGATAATTGCAGTCATAGAAGATGGAACACCTAACACATCTATGATCACAACTATAAATACCTTTAAAACAATTATTCAAGCAAGGACAAAGGGTATGATCAAAACAGACCTCCTTGGCTAACTATAAACAATGGTACTTCAAAGGGAGACTTCAAAAACAGTTTTCAAGTGGCAGCAGACAAGCAGGGAAAACCATAAATCATGTTGGAACCAACTATTTGAACTATTAGAGAAATAAAAAAGCATGAGGACTAAAGAGAAAGATTAAAGACTCTATAATACCTCAGCAGAAGAAAACATAAAACAGTGAAGGATAAACAGGTCTAAGGTGCTTCCAGGAGTCATTTCTTAGCCTAAACTTTTCATCCTAATGTAGTAAGAATTTATGAAACATAATGAAAACAGGAAAAACAACAAACAGTTCAGAATACATCACCAATAGCCAAGCTCAGGGATCCAATGACAGAGCCTTCTCGAGAACAAGCATCTCAAAACATAATCCAGCTTCCAAGACTTCAATTTCTTCTTCAACTTCAAAGAGACTATGTATTATTTCAGAGAGTTTCAGTGTTACAACTAGTGACCAACCAACAACTTCTCATTTTCTTCAGAAGTATTTATAAAAGAAATGAGGAGGTGGAAGAGTTCTAGGGTTGAGTATCATTAATTCCATACTAAATGCAACTCCTAGCCTTGAAGACCATGCAAGGCATCAGGCAGGAAAGCATTCGATTTACAACTTTGTTTCATTAACTCTGTTTTCTACTTCTTAGGCTTAGTGGGTAAAAATATTGACTTTAAGGCTCTTTTTATCTTTTACAATAACTTTAATGACAGTTTAAAAAATGTTTTTTTGTTTGCAATAACTATTCAGATGTCTTTAGTCTTAATGTTACTGACTGAGATTTGATCTGGGTATTCCTTTGAGGCAGAGAGGTTGCAGGTGGCAATTTTGGTAGTTGGGGATTCAATTAGCCCCTGTGATGTGGCATTCAAGGCTTTTCTAGAGATCTTCATTTGTGGATTAGGCCTTTGATATTTTATTTATGCCTTGATCCTTTCAAGCTTTGATTATATCTTTAATCCTCTGATTATGCTCTGATCCTTTGTTTTTAATGCTGATATTCTTTAATCACCTGTTGTTCACTGTGCTTTGCTATTTGCAGGTGTGCAGAGGGTTTGTTGGAATTTTTGTTCAGGAAACTAATAATCATGACTTATCGATTCCCTAAAAACGTGTAATTAGAGTTCACAAACCCTTTGAAATTGTATCAAGGGCCATGAGGATCGTCATCCTCGGCCAATAACACTATAATTATCTGCTGGAGGGTTTTTAACTTGAACTTCATTAAACCTGCATAAAAACAAACAAATGTTATTTAAATCCTGTGAAAATTGGTTTAGAACTGCTTAGGAGGGTTTGTGGAAGCGTTTCAGAGCAGTGAGGACAAAGGAATTTGCAACGGAGAACGGGTTTCTATGCCAAAACAGAGACCCGGGGTTTAAATTTTTAAAATATGGCGCGAATTGGGAAGAAGCGGTTTCAGGAAAACCGACAGCGGTTTTCGCATGGCATTTAGAGGGTAGGTGGTATTTTGTAGATGGAGTGCAATACGATACATCGGTCGACACGTGGCTTTTCAATACCACCTATTTCGCAAAAATTTTGAGCGTTAAACTTTGGGCGTGGAAGTTTTGCGATAGCAGTGTCAACCGTTGGATTAGAGGCGTTAGATCCAACAATGCGAAATGAGTGTGATGGGAAAGTTGCGCGGACGAGGAATGTAGTGGGGCCAGGTATCGTAATTAGATTGGGCGAGCTTTGTATATGGTGGATGGTAGGCCCCGGCGGAACTAGGTTATCGGGTTTAATTTCGATTGTTAGATCTTTCTGATGGACGGTCAAGATTGAAAGAGAACGCGGAGGTTTTTGAAAGTGATAAAGGGAAAGGCAGGTGAATGGGTGGAAAGATGGGGGCCGATGGCCATTGATCTATAGAGATCAATGGTCCAGATTCGCTCAGGACCATAACGTCGGGAAATGGAAAAATAAACAAAGGGTAAGGTCTTAACACAGGAGTTTATGTTTTTAAGCGCCCGGTTGCAGGGCTTTAGGATGCATGGAGGAAGGGGCTAAAGGAAATAAGCCCTTGGGGGCTCAATGATTTCAGAAGTGCAAAGGGCTGTTTTTAGGGCAAAAACAGAGATTTTAAGGCCAAAAGAGGGTTCCAATAGGTGTGAGGAGGGATTTTTAAACCAAATAGAGGGAAATATAAGGTTTAAAAGGGGTTTAGGATGATTCAGAGGTTTAAAATGAAGGTATTTTGAGGGTTTTTATGAAAGGGAAGAATGGGTGAAAATGGAATTTTTTATGAGTGAGGAGGATTGAAATGATGGAAAATGGATTTTTATAAGTAGTTTTCTCTTGGTGAATAGCAGGTACTTTAGGACTAACAGTGAAACAGCAGTGAAGATTAACTCAAAGGGTAATTATCATCATAAGACTTCAAAAGATGATAAGTTTTCAAAGGAAACTATCTCTTGAAGGCTTAAAGACAAAATTAGCCACCATTGGGTATGAAAAAATTTATAGGTGGCTAACAGTGGCTCCACTCAGGAAGGACAGCTGGTTCTTTAGGTGTCCAGAACCTTAGCTATTGATCTCTGGCTTTTCAGTAAACCAGTGCCTTATTCCATTGGACAACAACTTTATTTTCCTTTAGATGACCTTTCTTTGATTTGATAATATCTGCAGCAATCTAGAACAATGGAATTCTATCAAAACAACATCTCTACCTACCCATTCCTAATGATCCTAACATTTTTTCTTCTTTCAGAGTGCATTTGGACTAGCAAACTCTCTTCATCAACATTTTATTCTTTTTTTATTTCTACTCTTATTTCTCCATGAACTCAGTTCAAACAGTTGAGTTCACAAATTCTCTACCCAACTACTACCTGCCAGGATTAGCCTGTCTGACAGATCTTTGTTCTCTATTTTCTAGAACAGAAATTTAAAAGCAGCCAAGCCAGGTTTAAGCAGTCTGACTTGCTGTAGATCTATGGCATAAAAACAAGCTGCACATAGATTTTATTTTCTGAAAATTAAAACAAAATTATGAAGGCTTAAGATCTGAAATTTTAAAAACATCCTTCATTATTTCTTCAACTCTGGTTTTAGTTTTGTTTGAGCTGTATTTTCTTTCTCATCTAGTTCAAGTTTTGAGCATATTGGAACCAGTTTGTTTTCTATCTTTGGCTCAAGATTTAATTTAATTAGAGCCATTCCTCTTTTGAGATACATAGGTTCAAATATTGAATTTGTTTGAACCTTTGTTTCCTCTATCCTAGTCTACCTTACTGATAAGCCAGGATTGTGCTGTTTGGCTGATCTAATTCACTAACCTATTAGTAGTAAATTGAAAAGTTAATTAGTCATGATTAGGTTGTATGACTAACTAGAAGTGTATTTTTAGGAGTGGCTTTTGAGCTTGCACACTTTCAGATTTTGTCTCTCTTTTTTTTGGTATGGGGCTGTACCTTTCTTGTTTTTATCTGCCCTCTTTTCTTTTCTATTGTTTTTGTATTTTTATTTTCCTAGCTTTGAATGCAATTTTTCAGACAATGATATTTACAATGGGGAGTAAAAAGCTTTGAAACTCATGATTCTTGACAGAAGTAATGCTTGAGCATCCTGCCATTGACATGACCTCCATATAGATCTTCTCCATTCAATTCTTTCAGGAAGAAAGCATTGTGACCCCTCTCAGCATGAATAATATAGGGTCCTTTCCACAGGTTCTCAAACTTTCCATGTTTTCCCTTCTCTTCCCTTCTTGAATCCCATTTGAGAACCACATTTCCAACTTGGAAATTTTTTGCCTTATTCCTTTTATCAAATAGCTTCTTGATATTTTCTTGGACTAGTTGTGTTCTTTCATAGACTTCATCTCTGAACTGCTGTAAATGAATTGTTTGGTTGATTCTTCTCTGCATATCATTCTCTTCAGTTTGCACTTCTTGAAAGAGTTTCGTGACTAGAACTCCTAATGGTGTTGGGAAGACTGCATCCATGCCATAGACCAGCTGATAGGAGGACATATTTATTGATTTCTTTGTAGTTAATCTATCATCCCATAAGGCAAGAACCAGCTTACTGTGCCATGATTTCTGATTCTGCTTCAACAACTTTTTAATGATATTGATGAGGCTTTTGTTGGAGGATTCAGCTAATCCATTCCCTTGGGGATAATAGGCAGTAGAATGGCCCAAGGTGATGTGGTATTTGTAACAGAAATCGACCATTCTTTTAGACTTGAAAGCAGCAACATTGTCTGTTATGATTTTCCTAGGACAACCAAATCTGGATAGGATGTTTGTTTCTAGGAACTTGATAATGACAGAGTCAATAGCATTCCTAGATGGTATGGCTTCTATCCATTTGGTAAAATAATCAATGGCAGTGAGGATCCACTTATGTTGGGCTGATGAAGATGGGTGTGTTAGCCACCTGTAAATACTTGTTATACCAAAAGGTGGCTAAATTTGTTTTGAGCCTTCAAGGAACAAATTTCATTGCTAAAAGTTGTTGGCTCTTGAAGACTCTTGAAGGCCTCATGCCTTTTCCCTCTGTCCAAACTTCACTGTTGTTCCCATTTTACACTTAGAAATCCTGTTGATTTCCAAGCCAGATCATTGTTGCAAAGGCCATTTTGCCTTTCCCCCACTTCAGAACTAACCTTCATTTGTTTCCCCTTTTTCTCCATGAAATCCTATATTTTTCATGAGTTCCCTTATTCCATTCATGAAAATCCCCTTTATTAAGGTTAAAGACTCATTCTTTAGCTTTACCGAAACCCCTCAAATAACCCATAGGACTTTATAATAAAAAAATTTATATTATAAAGCCCCGCCTTTCTAACCACTTCCCCTTTTTTCATACCCCGCCATGCATTATTATATAACTTTATTATAAAGTTTATATCATATAAGACATGGCCCACCACTTATCGCAAATCGCAATGTCGCATTTTCCATGGGTTGGTAAATTAACTCATCGCTAAAACTTGCAATGCGATCGTTCCGCCCGATCGCATATCGCAAAATCGCAGATTTGTTGTTATACATCCGTTTGATCCATCACAAATATTTGCGATGCGATCAACCCATCACTCCATCGCATTTATCCCCCGATCACAGTTTCTCTCCATCGCAGTTTCGCTCCATCGCATATTTTCCCGTCGCATAATCCACCCATTGCACTTTCCACAGTTGCGATCAATCCCACCGGGCCCACTGTATGGTACTCCCGCCATTCATATAAAATATGCCTTTTCCTTTGTAAAGTTGAAAAATGTTATTTTTCGTTGTTTATAAAGGTTTTTTCCCACTACATCCCTCCGCCGCATCTCCGCCGTTGATCTGCGCTCCTGCTCCACGATCCAATGGTCCTCCAAGCATTCTCCCGCCCAACCCCTTTATATGTCATTTCATTTCTTTTTCCGTTGTTCTCACTTAACCACCCCAGTTTCTATCGCACCGCCTTCGGGCGGGTGGTGGTTTTTCCCCGTTGCCCAGTGATTCCACACATCGCCTGCCATGTGTCCCTTGTACTTCTTTCAAAACCACTGTCCATCGCGCATTAACATTCGAACCAGGATGCCCAGCGAAATTTACGACAGCTGTCCGATCTAGGCCCACCCATCCAACGGTGATCGCTCACCTAAGATGCCCGACCTTTAGCCAATATGCACGTGCCATAACAAGGCTACTATACAGCGGCAACGACATCCCCGACCGTTGATCTCAACACGATCGACGGCTCTGATCTTATCACCCTTCCACCACGCCTTTTCGACCATTCTGAGATTAAATCCCAACTGTTGGATGATGCCATCCAACGGCCCTGCTTCCTCCGCACACCCTCCAATGTAGATTAGCCTATAAATGCAGGATTTCGTAACTTTAGTTTGTATTTTGCAGGGTTTAACGTTTTTCACTATGTTCAGAGGAAATTTGAGGGATGAGGGTGACGACCCTCCCTCCTTCGATTTATCAAAGGAAATCGTTCGCAGGTGTTAAATTCACGCTGTCATCAGTGTTTCATGAGGCATTGATGCCGTATAACCCTGCGCAGCCCTGTGTAACAGCGAAGCACCAAGAATCCGGCACAGTCAAAGAGTATTAGCTGTAGAAGACCTGAAATGTGCCAGTACAGAGGATTGGAGATAGTTTTATGGGGATTACGGCTAAGACTGTTATCAAAAGCCTAATCCCCGATTTAAAAACACGATTTAAAGACAACCTAAAGTGTTTTATCAGACAGAAAGCCTCCACCGCCACATCTGAGGCGAATTGATTCCTCAGCTACTACAAATGCCACTTGTTGCCTCAAACCTTTGAAACAGGGGCCGAAGTTATTGCAAAGGAATATGTTTTGCCTCAACGCAGCCGAGAAGTTACTTCTGCAAGAAACTTAATGCAAGAAATATCTGCAGAGTTATTTCGACCTCACGCCAAACCTCAAAGGTCAACAAATTCTTTCCAGCAGACCTGATAGTTAATGTAAAACAGTTAGTACATAGATCCACCTGTAAACTTATTCATCGAGCCCCTCAAAGGGCCAAGAAGTCTTGAATCTATATTAATTACCTTAGGAGATCTTTTATCAGATCTCACCTCCTCATTCTTCTATAAATACTTCTGTAGAAGATGAGAAATTGTTGGTTGCAGAACTTTGAAATATATTTGAGCTCGAGACTTCTATTTGTACAAAGTGTTCACTGGCCCTTGAAGCTCTGTTTTTGATAGAGTAGTTAGGCTGAATAGTGAAGATGATTGCTGAACTGAAACATTAGACTTGCAGAATGTAACTAGTTTGACATCAATAACAAGCTTTTTCTTGGGATCCTGGTCTATATTACTGATGAAGTGCTTCTTTCTTTGTTAATTGTTTTTCCTTCTATGTATGCCATATTGTTCATATTCTGCTGTAAAGAATAGTTTAAACAGGGTTAGGATCTATTGTATATCAGTAACCTTCTCTGGCTGAGAAATCTTTATCTGAATGTTTTCCTCAAATTTGTTTATTTAATAATGATTCAATACAGTTTAAACAGTTAGGAATGTTGGCGTTCCCTCATCCTTCTGTTTGCTTAAACATTGTTCTTGAATGTGATTTCTATTATTTGCTATTAAAGTTAGACTAGAGAAGATATGGTTTGCCCTGATTCCTAGTTTCTTTTCTCCAAAGGCAGATTCTGAAAGTTTCCCTTGGTGTCGACTGAAAGCAGACTAGGTTTAAAAGTACCTTATTTGATCTTAGGTTACATTGTGTTTCTCTTATGTGTTTTCATACTTTCTGAAAGTAATTATGTGGATTACTGGATTGTTTGTCAATTAAGCTGCTTTAATACAGACTTGCCCAAGAATTTTATGGTTAGCCCTGTTCTTGGTTGGTTTTATATAGTTACTTAAGAGGCTTTTCTTGTTTGGACTGACTATAAATCCCTTGAGAAATTATTATCAGTTTCCACCCTTCCAACACTTTATTGTTTCCATTCCATCATTTTAATCTCAATAATGTTGTGATATAGATGACTTGCCCCTTGGAAAACCCTTGATGTTGTTGCTCAATTAAAGCCCAGATGTGACTCCATAGCCCAATGGACTAAAAACCGGCGTTATATCTATCTATCAGCCAAAGCTATTCTATTTGCTTGCAACTTCTCACTTTTGAAACTTTTTGCATTTATAACTTTCCCCTCAAGTAACATTCATGCTCACCCATCCAAAAAACAAAACAAACCCTTGGCCTTCATAACTAGCCTAATATCATCACCCCAAGCTTCAAAGAAAAATCCATCTTTGCACTTATTGGAGAGATCCCTATCCGGATTCAGGAGGGCTAGATCCTAGAATCCCAAAGTGGTTGAAACAATGTTGTTTCTGTAATTGGACCTTGCCAATCCTGCTAATTACAGAGGCCTAACAGGGTGAATTTATCTAATGAAGTCCAAGCCCCATTGTTGAAAGGGTGCCTCAACACTGATGGGATGTAAGGGTAAGGGAAGGAGCTTTATTTTGCCATCAAAAATTTGACACTTATGGCAAGACATGACTAACTTTTGAGTGTCTAGAAAAAGGGTGGGCCAATAGTGACCAGATCTGAGGATTTTGTTTGTTGTGGTCTTCCAGTAGAGGTGTCCACATTCTCCTTCATGTAGCTCATGCATGATTTTTCCTGCATCATCTTCAAGTAAACATTTAAGAAAAATTCCAACAGCATTTTTCCAATATAATACCCCGTCTAATATGCAATAATTCAAAGCCTTTTGTTTCAAAATTTAGCTTTAGTTTTAGACAAAGAAGGAGGTGCATTTAGATATAAAAGCGAATAAATGATGTCAGCATACCAAGGAGAATTCAGAAATGTTTCTTCAATGAAAGGAGCAGTGAATTCTTCTATTTCTTCCAACACATCCACCATATTCATATCTAGTGCTTGGAAGTTTGACTCAACCATGAGTTTTGCTAATCCCTGCCCTTTAATCAGTTTGGTGGGCCTGATTTCTAAGTCATATACAAGAATAGTAGCAATCCATTTTACCCTTTTACCATCAGGGTCTTGACTTAAAATATCCTTGACAACAGTATGTGGGACAAAGGCAATGATGTGAGAGTGTAAAATATAGACTCTAAAGTCTTTTAATTTTTTCACTAATGCTAACGCTTGCTTCTCCATGATGTTATATTTGAGAGGAGCATATCTTAAGGCCCTACTAAAAAATGATATTGGTTGTTCTTGCCCTAAGTCATTCTTTTGAAGTAATACTGCAGCTATTGTATGTTCAGAGGCAAAAGAAAAGACATAAAAGTCTTTGGTGAAATCTGGACTAATCAAGACTGGTGTTTGAGTGAGAGCTTGTTTAACCAGTTCAAATGATTGCTTAGCTTGTGTAGTCAATTTCACACCTACCTCTTTCTTAAGCATGTTTGTAATGTTTCTTAATAGCTCAGCAAGATTGGGGATAAACCTCCTCAAAAAATTAATCTTTCCAATGAAAGATTGTAATTCTTTGAGGCTTCTTGGATGACTGATTTTCAATATGCCATCAATCCTTTTAGGGTATACTCTGATTCCCTCTTCTGAAATTATGTGACCAAGAAGCTTGCCTTCTTGGAGACCAAAGAGTGTCTTTTTAGGGTTCAAAGACAAGCCAAATTTCTTACATTTCTCAAAAACTTTTCTTAAGTGAATCAAATGTTCTTCATCAGTTTTAGAGAAAACAATTATGTCATCAAGTTAAATGATTATAAAATAGCCAATGTCTTCTGAGAAGGCTATGTCCATGGCCCTTTGGAAGGTGGCCCCTGCATTCATCAAACCAAATGGCATTTTGACATACATAAAGGTGCCCCAAGGTGTAGTAAAAATAGTTTTGTGTTGATCACTTGGGAGCACTAACACCTGATTGTAACCTAAGAACCCATCCAATAGTGATATTCTTTTCGACCCAACTACCCTTTGAAGTATACGGTCCATCTTTGGCAAGGGGTAGTTGTCTTTTAGGGAGGCTCTATTTAAATTTCTAAAGTCAATGCAGAGCCTGATCTCCCCTGTCTTCTTCCTAACAGAAACTAGGTTTGACACCCATTCTGAATATCTAAGGGATACTATAATCCCAGCGTCATACATCTTTTCAATTTCTTTTTTAACTAAAGGGAATAAAACAGGGTTTATCCTTCTTAGTTTTTGTTTGAAAGGTTTCTGATTTTCCTTAAGAGGAATTTTGTGTTGGATGATGCTAGTGTCATAAGATTTCAGATCTTTGTATCCCCAAGCAAACACATCTCTAAATTCTTTGAACAGCTCTATGTATTGCAATTTTATATGAGCTGAGAGAGTTCTGGACATTTTGATCATTTTGGGTTCTGCTAGGCTGCCTATGTTATGTTCTTCTACATTTGTTTCCATGGGCTCCATTCTTGGTTCTTTGGCTACATCATTAAAGTCAAAAAGGTGTTCTAAAGGTGTGAGACCTCTTGGAGTTGTATCATTCTTGCATTGTAAAACTTCCAAGTCTTTCTGGTTTGCGTTGTCAATTAATTATGCTTCAAAAAGATTCTCATAGTGATTTATATCAGCAGAATATGTCATTTCTATTTCTGGGATTTGTTCATTATCCAAACAGTTTTCTTCATGGTTGGTTTCTAATGCTGGTATGGCCAAATCATTTTTTGATTTTAGGAAATCATCTATGTGTTTTTCAATGTCAAACACTTGCCAGTGGTCTTCATTGTCAGGCACTACAGGCCTGTTTTTGACCTTTATGTTAAGATGTTCATTTATCTGAGGTACTTGGCAATTGCTGACAGTGAAGGCAAGTTCATTTGCTAGATGATTTTGTGCTCTTGGAATGAAAATGAGTTCATATTTTTCAAAGGTCTTTAATAAATCAAGGGCAGCATTTTGATATTCTCTAAGTCTTGGGTTTTTAGCTTAATATTCTCCTTTGATTTGTCTTATGATAAGTTCAGAATCTCCTATGATTGATATTTTATGGGCTTCTAATTGTTTAAGCAACTGTAAGCCAAGGAGAAGGGCTTCATATTCAGCAATATTGTTGGTGCATGGAAAATCTAGTTTATATGAATAACCCTGATTTGTATTTTGAATCCATACACCTACCCCTGCACTTGTTTTATTACAAGACCCATCAAAGTTTATTATCCAAAGTATTTCTACCTCATTTTCAGTTTCTTGTTGTTGTTGATTGCTAATGTTTTGTATTTGAGTTGAGGGCAGTTTTGATTTATCTAGTAAACTGATTTCTTCTTTGTTTTCCTTTTCTTGTCGAGTGATTTCGTCTTCATTGTACAAGATAAAGGAATCTAAACTTGATTGAATGGAATAGATTGGAGAGTTGTTTGGTTTATCTATGTTGCTCACCATGTATTTCATGTGGGATTCCCTATATAATCTTCTGTTTTGGTTAAAAACTGGGATGGTGGCATAAGACATGTCCATTTGAAGGCTCCCCTGAAGTTTGGCTCCCCATGATCTTGATAAAAGCATGCCATACTTTTGGGGAATGTCAGCTACTACTATGTCCGTAACTAGACTCTTGGCAGGGATCTGAGATAATTTTACACATAAATATTTGATTAAACCAAAGCATTTGAGTCTGCTTGAATCAAAGGAATACAGATCCTTGTATGGTTTAGTAATTTCTAAGCCTAAGCTTTACATTACTACTTTGGGCATAAGATTATGTGAAGCTCCAGAGTCTAACATGGCATTGTGTAATATTTTATCATGTATATTCAAACTGACATAGAAGGGAGGAACAACTCCTTCTTGGTATTTTCCTTCAACTTTTGGACCAAACAACAACTCAGGTTTGTCATCTGTTAAGTTTAAAGTATTAGTGTCACTTCCTAAGTTCAAAGCTTTCAAAACTTGGTTTTTGTACACTTATTGGGTTACTAGCTCAGCTAGGGGTATGGTAATTTTTATCTTTGCAATCTCTCCCTCAAGGCTGAAAGGAACTATTGATTTTGTCATATTTACATCTATTTTTTCAATTGAATTCCTTTCAGCAATTCTGATTTGCTGAACTTTGTTTGGACTGCTATTTGGGACAATTTTGTTAGGGCCACTAGCTGAAGTGCTAGGGAAAATTTGTTCAACATTTGGCTGGTTGCTTTTCTCTTTGTTTAAATCTATTTTCTTAGCCAAAATGTTGGTCTTCTCTGCTACTTTCTTAGGCTGATTTTTTGTATTTTTCCTAACAGCAAAGCTAGTGTTTTTGTCATTTGAATTATCTAGGTTCCCTTTGCTTCTTAGATCAGATTGTTTGTGTACCTCCATGATTTCATTCTCAAACCCCAATCTATAATTTTCAGAATCCTCGTATGTATCTTCATTTGGTTATGAGGAGAAGAAACCTTGTTCTTCTTTAGTGAGGAAAACATCATCTCCACTGTCTGATCCAATCAAGTTTACATGGTTTTCTCCCAACCTTTCAATCTCCCTTTCTTCCTCGTCTTGATCTACATAGTTTTGTTGGAAGGGAGGTCTAATCTATTGGTCATTGTCCCTTTGTCTATCTTGATTGTTTTCTCTTCTATAATTCTGGTTCCTATTTCTGTTTTGGGGGTTGTTTTGATTATCTCTCGGTGGCACTCTATCATTCAAGTTGATCTTTTTAAGCATTCTTTCCATTACCTTCACTAGGTTATCAATTTTGGTATCAGAAGATGAGGTTGAGGGTACAGTATCATCTTTATAAGTTACCCTCTTCTCTGATCTTACCCTAGCTCTTTTCTCCATTAAGTTTGCTTCTACACTTACAGCCCCTTTCTGCATGTCTTCTAGAGTTAAGTAATCTCTCTCCCTTAGTTGATAGGCCATTTTAGCATCAAAGCCTTCAGGATATTTTACTAAGGCCAGGCCTTGAGGAGGTTTCATGTGAGGTGGAAGAGCATTGTAAACATTGTTAAACCTAGTGGAGTAGTCATGAACACTCTCCCCTTGATTTCTCTTAAGATTGTTATACTCTGCTAATATTTGGAGAGGGTTCTTTTTTATTTCCCATCTGTTTATGAATGTTTGATGCAAAGAAGGGAGATCATTGATGTTGTTAGGAGTTAAGCTTTTAAACCATTTTTTTACCTCTCCTCCTAAACTTTGAGCAAAAATTCTCATTTTAATAGTTTCTTCTTCTATCTCCATGTAATCAAAGGCATCATTCATTTTATCTACGTGTTGTTGGGCAGTAGTAGGTTCATTTCCAGTGAAATGAGGAATTTTGGATTGGTAATCATTTAGTAAGGGAACCATGGGTTGTGGTAACTCTAGTGGAGCATACCATGCTGCCATGATCGAAAATAATGGGGGATTTACAAGAGGTGGATTTACAAGAGGGAAAATGGGCTGAAATGGAGTGTTTTGAACAGTGGAGGTGTGGATAGGAGTGGAAGAAACACTTGGGCCAGCAAAGTGATGATGGGCAGATTTGTTATTGAAGAGGCTAAAGTGGTGAAGAAGATGGGAATCATGAGGAGTCGAAGGTGAGGCTTCTCTACTAAAGCTCTGCTGCAAATCTGCAGTTTCAATATCAGCTTGGTTTAAATCACTTTGAGACCTAGTTCTGAAGATGTTCTTTGTATGATGTAAGTCAAAGTGTAAATCCTCCAAGACAGCAAGGTTTTCAGGGACAGATTTTGTTCTTGGGATGTTCCTATCAATGGCTGATTTTCCAGATTTAGAAGTATGCCACAAAATTCTCTCTGGATTGTCAACTATTGAAGGAGGATTAGGGTCTGGATGAGATCTAGTGTTGATCCTATGTGAAGCCAAACTTCTTTTTCAAAAATGAGATAGGCTTAAGTTTTTTAGGATTGTTTTGAAAGTATTGCCTCTCACAATGTCTTATCTAGTATGGGACTAGGCTTCTAAACTTCCTCAATGTTGGTTAACACAATCTTAAGGAAATTTGGAGATCTAGATGGGTAATAGGCCTATTTGGGCTAGTGGAGTCGCCAGGTGGAAAATTTTTAGCTTTTTGTGAAGGTAAAATGTTTTATGGTTCCACCACCATGTTTATTATGAAGCCAATTTGAAATATTTTTTTATTTTCTATATTTTTATGGTTATGAGAATGTCCTATGTCTGATTTTAACACTTAGCTAAGGTGCTCAAACAAACATAGTATACTCTATGGCTTACTGACTAATTTTCTTAGAGATTTGTAGGACTAAAGAGTTATAATAGTTTTCTAGGCTATCATAGATTCAATAGGTCCCACCGTGATCGCCATTATGTTGGTGATGAGGTGGGATAATAGATTCCTAGGGTATTCTTTGTTAAGCTAAGATCATCAGATAGTATCAGTTTTAAGGATATGTGGGTCTTCTAAGGGATGTTTAAGTGTGTTTAGTTTTTAGAAGGTCCCACCGTGATCGCTAATATGTTGGGGTTCCTGAGTTTTGATAGATTGGCTAACCAAAAGACAAGACAACATCAGAACCAATCTTTAGAGTTCCAGGATCTAGTCCTCCTGTTCTCAGAGAGGGATCTCTCAAATGTTTTTTAAAGATATATCTTGTTTGCTTTTAAGTATTGATTTTAGACTAGTTATTAAGTGCAAGTGTTTGTTTGGTTTTTTTGTTTGGTTGAATTGGTATAGAAAAACATGAAAGGTCTAGGTAGTATAGATAGAAAGAAGAAGTGTCAGGTTCATTGGGCAATGGAGTCAAGAAGAAGTAAATAACAAACTCATAAATGGATATGGGATATCAAAGGGCAAATTTAACTTGGCCACAGGATCCTTTAGTTTTTGTGAATGAGATGGACATTAATGATTTTGAAAAGAGAAGTTTAATTCTCAACAAAGGGAACTTAAAAACATAACTTGAACAATAAAGAGGTATTTGATAGACAGGGCTAACCATGAATTCTAAAAACCACACTTTAAGCAAATGATGACTTCAAGACAACTTTTAAAATGAAATCTAAGATTCGGGAGCACATCCTATTTCCTCAAAGATTTTATTTCAAAGGAGTTAGAAAACATAAAAGATTCACTGATAACTGCAGTCATAGAAGAGGGAACACCTAACACATCTATGATCACAACTATAAAGACCTTTAAAACAATTATTCAAGCAGGGACAAAGGGTATGATTGAAACAGACCTCCTTGGCTAACTATAAACAATGGTACTTCAAAGGGAGACTTCAAAAACAGTTTTCAAGTGGCAGTAGACAAGCAGGGAAACCCATAAATCATGTTGGAACCAACTATTTGAACTATTAGAGAAATAAACAAGCATGAGGACTAAAGAGAAATATTAAAGACTCTAAAATACCTCAACAGAAGAAAACATAAAACAGTGAGGGATAAGCAGGTCTAAGGTGCTTCCAGGAGTCATTTCTTAGCCTAAACTTTTCATCCTACTGTAGTTAGAATTTATGAAACATAATGAAAACAGGAAAAATAGCAAACAGTTCAGAATACATCACCAACAACCAAGCTCAGGGATCCAATGATAGAGCCTTCTCGGGAACAAGCATCTCAAAACATAATCCAGCTTCCAAGACTTCAATTTCTTCTTCAACTTCAAATAGACTATGTATTATTTCAGAGAGTTTCAGTGTTACAACTAGTGACCAACCAACAACTTCTCATTTTCTTCAGAAGTATTTATAAAATAAATGTGGAGGTGGAAGAGTTCTAGGGTTGAGTATCATTAATTCCATACTAAATGCAACTCCTAGCCTTGAAAACCATGCAAGGCATCAGGCAGGAAAGCATTTGATTTACAACTCTGTTTTCTGCTTCTTAGGCTTAGTGGGTAAAAAGATTAACTTTAAGGCTCTTTTTATCTTTTACAATAACTTTACTGATAGTTTAAAAAATGTTCTTTTGTTTGCAATAACTGTTAAGCTATCTTTAGTCTTAATGTTATTGACTGAGATTTGATCTGGGTATTCCTTTGAGGCAGAGCTGCTGCAGGTGGCAATTTTGGTAGCTGGGGATTCAATTAGCCCCTGTGATGGGGCATTCGAGGCTTTTCTGGAGATCTTCATTTGTGGATTAGGCCTTTGATATTTTATTTGTGCCTTGATCCTTTCAAGCTTTGATTATATATTTAATCCTATGATTATTCTCTGATCCTTTGTTTTTAATGCTGATATTCTTTAATCACCTGATGTTCACTATGCTTTGCTGTTTGCAAGTGCACAGAGGGTTTGTTGGAATTTTTGTTCAAGAAACCGATAATCATCACTTATCGATTCCCTGAAAACATGTAATTAGAACTCACAAACCCTTTGAAATTGTATCAAGGGCCGTGAGGATCGTCATCCTCAACCAATAACACTATAATTATCTGCTGGAGGGTTTTTAACTTGAACTTCATTAAACCTGCATAAAAACAAACAAATGTTATTTAAATCCTGCAAAAAATGGCTTAGCACTGCTTAGGAGGGTTTGTGGAAGCGTTTCGGAGCAGTGAGGACGAAGGAATTTGCAGTGGAGAACGGGTTTCTATGCCAAAACAGAGACCCGAGGTTTAAATTTTTAAAATATGGCGCGAATTGGGAAGAAGCGGTTTCAGGAAAACGGACAGCAGTTTTCGGAAAACCGGCAGCGGTTTTCGCATGACATTTAGAGGTTAGGTAGTATTTTGTGGATGGAGTGTGATACGATACATCAGTCGACACGTGGCTTTTCAATACCACCTTTTTTGCAAAAAAATTAAGCGTTAAACTTTGGGCACAGAAGTTTTGCGATAGCAGCGTCAACCGTTGGATCAGAGGCATCAGATCCAACAATGCAGAATGAGCGCGATGGGAAAGTTGCGCGGATGAGGAATGTAGTGGGGCCAGGTGTCGTAATTATATTGGGCGAGCTTTGCATATGGTGGATGGTAGGCCCCGGCGGAACTGGGTTATCGGGTTTAATTTCGATTGTTAGATCTTTCTGATGGACGGTCAGGATTGAAAGAGAACACGGAGGTTTTTGAAAGTGATAAAGGGAAAGGCAGGTGATTGGGTGGAAATATGGGGGCCCGATGGCCATTGATCTATAGAGATTAATGGTCCAGATTCGCTCAGGACGATAACGTCGGGAAATGGAAAAATAAACAAAGGGTAAGGTTTTAACAAAGGAGTTTATGTTTTTAAGTGCCCGGTTGCGGGGCTTTAGGACGCATGGAGGAAGGGGCTAAAGGAAATAAGCCCTCGGGGGCTTAATGATTTCAGAAGTGCAAAGGGCTGTTTTTAGGCCAAAAACAGAGATTTTAAGGCCAAAAGAGGGTTCCAATAAGTGTGAGGAGGGATTTTTAAACCAAATAGAGGGAAATATAAGGTTTAAAAGGGGTTTAGGATGATTCAGAGGTTTAAAATGAAGGTATTTTGAGGGTTTTTATGAAAGGGAAAAATGGGTGAAAATGGAATTGTTTATGAGTGAAAGGAGGAGTGAAATGATGGAAAATGGAGTTTTATAAGCAGTTTTCTCTTGGTGAATAGCAGGTACTTTAGGACTAACAGTGAAACAGCAGTGAAGATTAACTCAAAGGGTAATTATCATCATAAGACTTCAAAAGATGATAAGTTTTCAAAGGAAACTATCTCTTGAAGGCTTAAAGACAAAATTAGCCACCATTGGGTATGACAAAATTTATAGGTGGCTAACAGTTGGCTCCTCTGCTTGGCCACCACATCCCTCATCCCTATTTGTAATGCTTTGAAGTGAAAAGAAGCTAGTATTATCCAACTCCCTCTGTTATTTCCATTCAATACCATATCCCCAACATCTTTATGTTCTTTCACGCTGTCATGGTGAAGGAATGAGGTCATGTTTGTCCTGACTATAGGGGGAGAGGATGCCCTCCCAACTCTCCATGGCACAATGACCATTTGATTCCTTTTTATCCTGATATACCTGAGCATATCAAATATAATATGGCTTTCTTAGAAGCGGACAGAAGGCGAAGAATTGGTGACAAGCTTTAGGCTATTCGCAAATTACTGGCACAACATCTTTGGCACCTAGAGCTAGCTCATACTCGTGTTGAACATCGAGTGGACGAATCCAACGCCTATGTCAGTCATATACAAACTACACTTTGCTTCCTCTCATGAAACATTGGCATTAATTTTCTTCTCGACATGTCATTTTCGACTTCTTGTAAGTCTCTGTACAGGTATACAGAGAAGCAACAAGAAGAT
Organism: Pinus albicaulis; assembly: GCA_034641835.2. Classification (NCBI taxonomy): domain Eukaryota; kingdom Viridiplantae; phylum Streptophyta; class Pinopsida; order Pinales; family Pinaceae; genus Pinus; species Pinus albicaulis. Next base: position 1,268,403,369 of record CM076570.1, read on the forward strand.
TTTATCTCCCACCAAATCCGCTCTCCTTCTCCTTCCATCATCTTGGTAGGGGACGGGTAAGACAAAGGCAAGTCAGGTCACATGAATTATGTTACAGGGGAAGGAAGTTCTATGAGGCCTCTGACCATTGATGCTCAACTGGTTGATAGGCATCCCTCTCCCCATAGGCCACAACACCTATGGATATTTCATTGTGGATGAAATTTCGAACATGGATCACCGAGGAAACAGGGGAGGAAAAAAAGTCGACCTCACTTGTCTCCAAGGAAAATTTTAAGGATGGAAATTTATCTTAAAGTTTAGAAGCATTGGCGAATCTTACTAATCCCTAATATGCAAATTGAAAAATGTTTGGGGATATTTTTTGTAAAAGTACTTAGAGATATAATAATTTCATAATATTCTATATAGCATTTTGGCGATTTTTTTAGGTAAAATAAATTTTTACTATAAAATCTAGGTGAATAACTTTTAAGAAAAACTAGAAATTGGCGAATCTTTTTTTGGAAAAAACATGGAAAACTAGCCCACTTGCGAATATCAGCCCCTAAAATTTTCCAAGCTTGTCTCTCTATGCTCTCAGGTCTTGTCTCTTTCAGCCACAAATGCAAACGTTTGGCACAAAAATTGCAAATTGTTTGAGTTTTTTGTTGTTGTTGCATCCACCATGTCCCAACATCAGACTTTTATTTTTCTTAATAGCCCATCTGGTTTCCCCTACAGGGGCAGAAGGAAGGGTTTAGTTTCCTCTACCCTAAATGATTCTATAGATGTACTTTATGTAAAAAAAAATTTCTAATATAATGTTCTCTACTTGGCCGAAAAAAATAAAAATTGAGTTATAATTTAGTTAATTTTTATCCATTTTTAAAGATATACAATGTAAAATATCTTAGCGATATATATTATTATTTATTTGTCTTCGGAAAAAAATAATAATAAATATATAACTAAGAATTTCAACTTCAAGAATTTCTACGAACGTAGTTGTGATATTCGTTTATTTTTTTAAAAGAAAAGTAATGGTCAAATGAACATACAAGTAGGTTTATTGCACGGCTTCCCGATTGCAACCTTGTAAATGGATTTTTCTTTTTTCTTTACGGAGAAGTAAAGTTTAAACATTGTAAGTTTTTTTTAACCTTTTACAACATATATCCAAATAACCACACAACTGGAATCGTGTAAAGAAGTTGCAACTTGTTCACTGAGCTCGTTGTGTGATTCATCTTTCACAACTTATTTTGATAACTCAGGTTTTTGGATCAATAGCCTGGCATTTTCCTTCATCTACTTCTCAGGAAAAATTTTCCTTCATATTGCATCATAGCACATCTGATTAGCAAGACGTAGTAAGTATGGAGCCAATGACCAAGCCAGCAACATAACATGTTTTCATAAACCATAGGGGAACGGACACCAGAAAGAACCTTGCTAGCCTCATCTACCATAATCTCGTGCGCCTTGGGTTGGACATGTTTCTGGATGTGAATGAACTTCACACGAGAGATTATATATACCCGGAAATCAAAAATATCATTTGCAGTGCCTCCATTCATATTACCATATTTTCAAGTGGGTTTGGGATTTCAACAATTCTGTCTAATTGATGTTGTCATGCCTCATGCGACTACACCGGAAGAATCTACACATGTACAGTTTGAAGTTGATAAATAAATCAAGTTTATTTTATGCATATAGCACATCCTCCAGCAATTTCATGACACCTTGGATAAAGCCAATGCTAAGTGCAAACAACAACATGATCAACATCGGGTGTCACATAAGTTTTAGGTGGGCGACAAAGTTTGGTTTCATTTGTAGAAAGAACATCATTTTGGAGCCCATTGGGAGCTTTAACCACTCTGATACATGCCTTACACCATCACAAAGGGCGTGGGAGACAAAATTTCAAGCTAAACATTCCCCCATTCCTTGGCCTGCACCTAGTGTTGAATGTGGACCACCTTTGGTCATACTTCGCACCATTGATGGACACATCAGATAATTTTGAACAACTAAAACCAACAAAGTTCAACCTAGACTGCATGGAACATAACACAATTTCTCAGATCATGGATACATAGGTCAAGAAGACTTGCCAAAAGAGGATCAAACTGTATCAAGTTTTCAAAGCTGGCCAACTCCTGCACCAAGGAAAGTAGCTCACTAGGGACCAAGTTCAAAATAAGTTTCCCCATCTCATGGATGCACTCAACTCAATGGACACCATTGCTTCCTAAGGGGGGAGGATTAATCCAGGTGGATATTGGTGGCCACCCGCGTATTCCATTTGGATCCCCAACGTTTTTTCCTTTCAGTTTCGTTAATTCTAGCACTAATTTCTATTTTTGGTATTTTTTTGGGTCCTAAACTTTCAAAACCATTTTTATGTACTAAAAGACATTTTTTGGGAAATTGAGAGACACAAAAAGTTCCAAAATTTATTTCGCATGTTCCCTTATTTTCTTCTTGTGGAGATCTCCGAAACAAGATATTATGATCGCCAAATGAATATCGTATGCCAAAGTTACGACCCCGTAAAGTTGACGGTCCAACTTACCCCAACGGGGCCCAAAACTGTTGGTGCTTCACCTCATAGGGTTAGGGTTTCACACTTCCTCTTTATGATAAAAAAGCCTCTAAGCCTCATTGTAACTCAATTCAGAAGGCATATAGTCATCACATCTCTTCTCAAAGATAAGCTACCATCACCCGAGCTAGTGTATTTCAATTCTACATGTAAACAATTTGAGTATTTTGTTATTAATGAATTGAATTTCAGTTTCTATTGTAGGTTTGTGTTTTTTTTATGTTTGTATTTCATTTTCTCCTACATAAATCTAGATCAATGTAAGGGGGTATATTTCCACTTCGGTGAAATGTCTCTATGTATTAGGTTGTTAACCCATTTTCTTATGTCTAACAAAGACAAGCTCTTATCCAATCAAAAGGAGTTTTAGGTCTAACTCCAAAACCATCATGATAATTTAAACCTAAATAGTACCCTCAAGAAAGCCAATATCTCATGTCCCTTTTACAACATTTAACCTTAATCCCACTTAAGAAACCACACACTGCCCTTGGTTACAATTTAACCTCAAGTGAAAAAAAAAAATCATAACACATAAAGAGTTGCTGCCCACACCCACTAATGTCTTGACTATTACTATGTCATAATTTATTGGTATATTTAGTTTTTTGGTAGTTTAATATAATATTGATATTATAGTGATAGTCAGAAAATTTGATTTTAAAATTACTCTATTGTGCTAACAATTCACTCTGATTAAAAGGAAGTTATACATATCATGTTTTCCTCTTTCTCATCTCAATTATTAATTAAATTAAAAAAGTTTGATATATATATTATGATCTTTCTTTTAAAGAAAACAAACTACCCAACTACAATGTTGGAATTTTGCAAGGGAAGATCTCCAATGAGATGCTTGTGCAATTCACATGCTAACGGGTTATTTGACAATTATTTTACTCGAAAGGAAACCAAAAAAATCCAACTATATACTTAGAAATCCTGTTGCGACTTGCCTAATCATTTTAGTTTTTTTTTTTCTTCAGACATTGATAAATTAATATATTTAAAAATATCATTTAAATAATATTAAGTTAAAATTTAATTAACTCAATGTGTATGTTTGGCCTTGAGGGCTAGCTCAGTGGGTTAAGTTGGAATTGTTAAAACACCTTTGTTATTAAGAAGTCATAAGTTTAATTCTCTTGACGTTATTTGGGGAAGGTTGCAACTAAGTATGAGGGTGATGTGTGATTATGTGCATTTATGTATGTGTTTTAGTTCCCTTTAACGAAGTATGAGGGCAATGTGTAATTTTGTGCATATATGTATGTATTTTAGTTTATGTTTTCAGATGTGTGATTATGTGCATATATGTATATATTTTAGTTCCCTTTAGTATGCTTTCAGTCTTTTATTTTTTTGCAAATTTAAGTTGTGTAATTTACACAATCCAATTTCCCAAGGGAACTTTCAAGACATAGTTTCCATTTATGCATTTAAACAATGTGATTTAAACAATGAAAAATTAGACATGTTATATATATATATAAATCTTAATGATATATTTATGTGGTTCCGATAGGGATTAAATTTCCTGAAATGAAATGAAAACCTATAGGTTTTCATATTAGATATTTGATCTCTCTTGGAACTTGGTAGATCCATGGTTAAGATGGTTTAATACTAGTTATTAATGATAAAAATAATTAATATATAATTTAAACATATATACATTTAAAAAAAATAAAAAATGTAACTTTTAATTACCTTATCTTGTAGAGTTCACATAAAATATAGACATCGAATTATTTTATTTATGGTTATGAGAATGAAAGTGAAATATTTCTACCACGTCTTCTTTTATAATGCTTTCAATTAAATTTAGCCAATGATGTATGTTCACTTATGCTTTTATTATAGTCAAAATATGTATGTTCACTTATGCTTTTATTATAGTTGGACATTGGGTTTTTTTTTTTTTTTAAAGAGTAAATTATTTAAACACGTGCCAGCTCCACATGGATCATGAATGGAACCACACATCACCCTCATATTGGACAGTAGAATGGAATCACACAACATCCTCATACTTGGATTTAGAATGCACCTCTTGAAGCAATTATCAATACGACGGTGGGGTGTTGACCTTTAAAGAATATTCCTAGTATTAATTACAAATTAAATATTGATATTTATTTCAAAAGTACTTATACCTTTTGTGCTCTTTTAAATAAATTGATTAATTAAAAAAATACCATTAACTCGAATAATTTTTTTTTAATAATTAATAACAATAATTTAAATATCACTCGGATTTGGGTACTATCATGCCAATTGCACCCCGTAACTCTATCTAATGTCAACATTACTACCATCAACAACTAGAAGCCATGCGACATTGCATCAACTTGCGGACAACTCCTGCATTGAAAAATTTTGTCCTGCCCTCTTCATCCACACCCTCTCACTATTAAATATCCTATTCGGCCTCACGTGAAACTTAATGCACATAGCCATGTTGACTCCTCCGCTTGGCCACCACATCCCTCAACTCTATTTGCAACACTTTGAAGCGTAAAGAAACAAGTATTATCCAACTCCCTTGTTGTTGTCATTCAAGTTCATACCCCTCGCATCTTTGTATTCATACAAGTTTTCATGGTGAAGGAAATAAGCAATGTTTGTCCTAACAATAGGGGGAGAGGACGCCCTCCCAACTCTCCATGGTGCAATGACCATTTGGTTCTTTTTTATCCTGATATACATGAGCATATCAAATGTAATGTGGTTATCTTGGAAGCAGACGAAAGAAGAAGAATTGGTTACAGGCTCTAGGTTATTCGGAAATTACTGACACAACATCTTTAGGACCTGGAGCTAGCTCATACTCGTGTTGAACATTGAGTGGTCGACTCCAACGCCTATGTCAGCCATGTAAGAACTACACTTCGCCGCCTCTCACGAAACATTGGCATTAATTTTCCTCCTAACATGTCATTCTCCACTTTTTCTAAGTCTCTGGATAGGTATACAAGGTAGAAACAAGAAGATTTTCTCTCCCACCAAATTCACTCTCCTTATCCTTCCATCATCTTGGTAGGAGACAGGAAAGACAGAAGCGAGTTAGGCCAGATGCATTATGTTGCAGGGGGAGGCAGTTCGATGAGGCCTCCAACCATTGATGCTCAACTTGTTGATAGGCATCCCTCTCCCCACAGGCCACAATACCTATGGATGCCTCATTGTGGAGGTAATGTTGTACATGGATCAGCCAGGCAAGAGGAGAGGCAACAAAGCCGACCTTGTTGAAAATGGCATCAAGAAAGATCTTAATTTAATTTTCCCTTGAATTAAATAAGAATAAAATTGTAAGTCCACATCACATGACAACTTGAACGAGTTAACTAAGTTATTATGAATTACTTGGTTCAGTTAATTTGAGTTGAGGGTCTAACTAGAGGCATGTATAGCATCTCCTACATTATAGGATCCCTGGTTGACTTTATTTTGAGTTTTAATTAATTAACTCATTTTATCTGAGTTGAAAGTCATATTAACTAGCTCTAACTGATGGAGGAACTAGTGAGAGGTCATAGAGTGGAACTTGGATTTGAACCACATATAGTAATCAATCATATAATTGATATTTCAGTCATAAATAACTCATGCATGTCAGTTCTAAGAAATGCCCAATTGAGATTGGAGTTCTCGGGAAGTGTACTATTAATTGTATAATAATCCAATTATACAGGTTGTGCATGCAGTTAGAGAAAGGTCCCTAATGGATTGTGCAGTATTGATTGGGAATTTCCCTAATTAATAGGGCCTAATTACCCAAGGAAACAACACAAGGAAATAGGAATCATAGAGGGTAGTGTTAGCCCCCTATAAATTCCTTGACAAGCAAGGGGCTAATTTGTTTTGTGAGCCTTCAAGGAATGCATTTCCCTTGAAAACACATCATCCTTGAAGGCTCCCCATGTTCCCTGCCCTTTGATCTTTTCCCTCTGATGTTCTGGAGTCAATAAGCCTCACTGATTGTAAAAAATTGTGCTCCAAAAGGCCTTTATTTGCCCCTTGTATACCTACAGAATGTCCCATTTTACCCTTTTTCCCCTTTGTCAAAATTTCCCTTTTTCCCTCTAAATCCCCCCAAAATCCCCCTTAAATCCTACATTCACCCCTTGTTTGGTCTAACTCCCCTTGTTCCCCTTTATCGTTACCCTTTCCCGGCCTTGAAATGCACTAAAAAGGGGCAAAAAACCCACTTTTCAACTTATATCAGGGCCTAGCCCCTTTCTCGCTAGCCCGCAAACCACTTCCCCACGTGACCCCACGCCAAAACCAGGCGCAAAGGCTTGAAGCACTAATCGCAATCGCATCGTCGGTTGGAGCGCATTTCTTTGTTAAACAAAAAATTCCCAATGCGATTGAGTTTGGTCTATAAGACCTCCGTCGCGATCTCCACCATTGATCTATCACCCAGATCGGATGGCCCGGCGCTGATCGCACTCCCGCCCCGATCGCAATCGCAAACTATTGCCGTGCCACTCCTCCGCTCCATCCGATTGCGATCCTCTGATCACATGTGAACCGTTGATCTTCCCGCAGGATCGGACGGCTCAGCGCTAATCGCATCTCCGCCTCCATCGCAATCGCAAGTTCTAAATGCGCCACCCAACTGCATTCGCCGATTGCGATCCGCTGATCTCATCCTAGCCATTGATTTTCCTATTGATCCGACCGCTCGCGCTCTCCCGCTTCAATCACAATCGCATTTTTCAATTGTTGCCACCTTCCGCCCTTTGCGATTGCGATCTCCCGATTCAATCTCGACCGTCCGTTAGCCCCAGATCCAACGGTCGTAAACCAATCGCACCGTCATTCAATCTGGCTGCCGACCCTCCCATTTCTCCCCTCTGATTGGATCGTAGCCGTCGATCTCTTCCTAAGATCCGATGGTCCTGAATGAATCGCCCTCCGCCCATGTCGGGTCCCACCACATATGACCATTTTCATTACATTTTCATTCATTTTAATGCATTCCGCTTATTTTCATAAACCATCCCACTGTTTAATCTCCGTCGTCGATCTTCGCCACCGGACCATGATCAGACGGTCCACGCGCACCTCTCGCCATATCACTGCATTGTTCGCTATTGGTTCATTTAAAACCACCGTTTTACCACCGCCGCGCTATCATTCTCCCCATCCTCCATAGCCACCCTCCCCTACGCATGGATTTAATAACAGAGTTGTGTGTTTTGCAAGGTACGAGTGGTGGACAACCGCCATGATTCACCATCTCTGTACAGTTACGGAGAAACAGGAAAGGACCATTTTCAAGAGTCGAACTCATGAAGAAGGGCCTGAGAGGACGTTACGACATAGCTCGCATTAAAGAACAGATTTGAACTCTGTAAAACCTTACCCAGAGCCATTAAAACATAGATTTCACAGTCAGAGACAAGCGTGGAAGCGGCAAAGAGTATCAGTGGGGAAAGCAGGGTGTTTAAGGCCTGTAATGGAAGATTTTGAGCCTTAATCCAAGTATTTCAAGGCAGAGTACCAAATCAAATACATCATGGATCCCTCAGAAGGTCGAATGCACAGAAAACTATGTCATCAGGGCAGCTACATCAACAGGACATCCCTACCTATGAAAGGACAAAGCGCCCATATTGTTCCGTGTTCCTCAGAAGATTTCCACCCTGACGGAACAGTCCTATGCTACTAGAGCATTTGCTATGCAGCATGGAAGACCTCAATCTGTCTTTTGTTTATCCACCAAAAGTAATATAGAGTACTACAACTAGAGTGCATCAGAGCCATACCGGAGTAAACGGAAGCCTGAAGAAGATCATTCTTTTGTCCAAGGCATGCCAGAGATAAATGCACAGAATTTAAAACTGAATGGGCTTCGGCCTTCTTTCTTTTCTGAGTTTTAATGCTTCATTTAGTGTTTCACCTACCTCCTCTGCTCACCTTTCAGCTATAAAAATCAGGAAGAAACTCATTGTAAGGTTGTTGATCGGCTATCTGAGAATTGCAAGTTGTTTCCTTTGAGACATGTTCTCTGTGTAAAGTTGTAAGATAGGCTGAGGAAGATGTTTTCAGACTGCATATCAAGCTATTGGTAATGTTGTACTTGACTGGTGTTGTTTTTTAATATGACAAGCACATTTCTTTGGATCCTGATCTAAAGCAGCGGTGATGTTTTCCTATCTCTGTGTTTTAATTCATTTCATTTCGTTTCTACTGGCTTGCATCAGAATATTGGCATAGGATTTACCCTTGTTCAGAACCCTATGTTTCCTCGTCTTCTTCTTCTCTCGCTCTCAATTGTTTTCTCGCTATATGTGTGACTAAGGATTGATTTCTGCTAATTTAACCAAGCAGTAGTGGATGTCATTACCGTTTTAAATTTTATCAATTAAATGAATCTGTTCTTAGATGTTCTAGTTAGGATTTAATTGAATGAATTGGGAACACTGGGAGGTCTAGAATTATGTCTCTATCTCACTAGGATCCTTTTCAATTAATTGAACCTTTCTAAGATCCCTCAAGCTGGAGGCCGAAGCATTGAGAGTTCAAAGTCTCTCTCTGATCTCAGGTATTTAACTTTGTGTTCTAAATATTTATTGTTTCCTTCTTTCGTACCTTTTCATGCTACACTATCATCTTTAAGATCCAATGCTTTAGATGACTAGCCCAACTGAAAGCCTGCATATTGATTAGCAAGCAAATCCTTTCCTGATTCCATTTCCCAATGGTCTTGAATGTTCTCTGGAATTATCTCTCCTTTGCCTAAAATCCTCTTTGCTCAGCCTTGTCTTATATTGAACCCTTCTTTCCTGATTCCCAGCAACCAAACAAACAACTAAACAAACAAACCCTGTGCCTATAACTAGCCTAATATCTTAAACTTTGAACTCCCAAGACATAGACTTTGACAAACATAGAGAGATCCCTCTCTGGACCCAGGAAGGCTAGATCCTAGGGCCTGAAAGTGGTTTGATGTTGTCTCATCTTTTGGTATTTCCAACCTTGCCAAAACATGGGAACCCCAACAGGCAGAAAAATGATTAAGTATTGAACCAGACTTGTCTAGGAATCAGTGACACAGATAGAGATAATGTAGAGGTTTCTTAAGATAGAAAAGAATTGTAATATTCTCATATTTTATGACTTATGAAATATACATATAACGAGGTTTTTAGATGAGGCTTTCCCCTAGAAATTTTTGTTTTGTGCGATAGAAATTCTTTCTCTTTCTTGTTTTGTGATTTCGCGATCGTAATTGGTTTCCGCAATTAGTAGAGTAGATTCAATTCAATTGTTTTAGCATATTACAATTTGCAGATTGAATATACGTGGCTTTTCTACATAGTATTGGAGCATGAATCAAAATAGAAGAGAGAAATATGAGTTTTTTCTAAGTATGTGAATCGAATTTGTAGATCTACTCTTCAAGACCAACAACAGGATAAGGATGTATTTCTCTGGATTGAGACTCGAATATTCCCTTGAGGGTAGCTCGAATTACATAGCTTGGAAGGATAAGATGTGTTATATAGGAAATCACTTATACAGATAGAAGCGATCCCTCTAGCCCAATGAGTGGGTCTAGTAACACTTGAGAAAAAAGCAAGCAATCTCTCCTAGCTTAAATCAGAATAACGTGAGAAATGAAGGTGGCCTACCTCGCTCCTATGTGATTTCTTTTTTATGATGATCCTGATATCTTCACTTCCCAAGCTCGCTCCTCGCTATTCCTTTGCACATGAATACCTGCAAGAGAGATCAAACAATGACAAACGAAAAAGACATAGCATATGCATTCCAATGTAAACCATATAACATATCAAGGAGCATTATACTAAACAAGTAATCATGTACAAGTTTATGGAAAGTAAAACATGATTCATATTATATTTGATAAATCAAGAGGGAAACATACAACCAATGCCTTGATGTTGGAAGTGTCCTTTCCAACATCCTTCGGGATGGGATTCCAAGTCCAAGCCAAAAATTCTCAAGCTCTCCTTATTTCTCTGCAAAATGGCAGCATCTAGACATAATCAAGAAGAAGAATGGAAACTAGCATTGCCTAACCATTTGGGGAAGGCATGGCATTCATTTATAGGGAAGCTAAAGAGGTTAAGGATCCATAAAAGAAGGAGGAAGGTCCATATCTCAAGGGGAAAATCCTTAAAGGTAGGATCAAGGACTCAAAATGGGAGAACTCGACTCAATCCTCAGCCAACTGATACTAGACTTCCGTTCTCGAGACTTCTAGAGGAAGAAGCTTCTGCTCCATTTTTGGAGAACCTTCCTAAAGAGGACCATCACGAATTTCCAATTTAATTCCCGCGCTACCATCGTTGTTTGCAAGTTACACACAGGGTGACAAGTGCGAGGGTATGTAGGAGAGAACTGTGTTGGGCTTGCAGATTACGGTTTTCACAAGATTTTTGTAAAAATTATTCAAGGAATTTCTCTTTTGGTCTCTAGGGATGCTTTGAGAATATTATCCATGATGAATATGTTTTCACAGCTTTTTTCGCTTTGTGACATTTGCGGCATGAGTGACATAAAAGATAAAACTTCGGATAGGGAATGATGGATGCGACAAAATACTGTGTAACAGGATAGAAGCAGTGTTGGAAGACAACAGGCTAAAGGAGTTCATAGACAATGATATTCCAAAGCCTGTAGCAGTAGATGCTCAAGATCTGGCAGCATGGAAGAAGAATGTAGCAAAGGCAAGAAGGATTATGTTAGAAGGTGTTTGAGATCATATTTTCTCGAACCTCCATGGAAAGGAAACTCCATATGCTATGTTGAAGGCCTTAAAATATTTGTTTAAGAAAAACAACAACCACGGGAAGCTGACGCTGAAGGACAAGCTCAAGAAAATCAAGATGGAGAAGGGCGACACAATACCAAAATACCTAAAAAAGTTCAGCCAATGTCAGGATGAGCTTGGAAGTGTTAGTGTTATAGTTTCCAAGGATGATCTGGTGAGCCTAACACTTCTATGCCTTCCCAAGGGCTAGCACAACTACCAGGATTTGGTAAATTGGAGGGAGAAGCTACCAGAGTGGGAGTGATTGTGATCTGACTTGATGCATAAAGAGATTAGGAGGAACACCAGAGATGATACCTCTTCTAAAGAAAAGGAAGAGGACTTTGCATTAGTCATAAAAGGAAATAAATCCAAGGGAAAGAATTCCCAAGGCGAAGAGGGTAAGAAGAAAGACTTGTCCAACATCAAGTGTTTTCACAGTCACGAGTTCGGGCACGATGCCAAAAAATGTACACAAAAGAAAGCAAGCAAGAAGGATTCAACAGTTGCAGCATCAGGTGAAGCTCTAGCTTCACAACTCAAACTTAATTTCACTCTCATTGCATGCATGACAAGCACTATAATGGGATGCATGTGGTATCTTGACAATGGTGCCTCATTCCATATGAATGGGAATAGAAATCTCTTCAGTCACTTGGAGGAGAATGACCTCAAATAGAACATAGATGTTGAAAATGCAACAAGATGATGGAGCTTAGTGAAATGAAGTCGCCTTCACTAAGTGGGCCCGCAGGCTATTTTTGGCGCAAAGTCTATTTTTAGAATATGTCTATTTTTAGACATATGGAGCATGGTCTAGAGCAGCAAAGATGTTCTTGGATGATTGGTCGAGTTGGTAAAAATATAGGACCTCTGCCTTTAATATTCGTGTTTCTATTTTTAGGATCGTTTCTGGCTAAAATAGGAAATCACCAAATATTATTTACCCTTAATAATATTTGGACTATAAACTTCAGCTTACTCTCATGGAGCACTTGAGCGGTTGATGGCACATGCAACTACCGTAAGGAAATACGCTTTTCCTATGGGTTTAGTTGAGCTCATGCATGTTGGACTTCAGTTAGAACTCAAGAGATTGAGTTTGGTGGAGTTGATTGAGGAGTTGATGGAGTTGTGTTCAGTTTGACTTAGTTGAACTAGTTGTGTTTAGTTTAACTAACAAACACACTAGTGATGAGTGGTGTGAATTAAATATTATTTAATTCACTCAATATTAACTCATAAATCAACTGAGGAATACATCAGTTAACTCAGTGCATGTACAGTTCAGTGGAGACAAGTGGAGGAGGTAGATGAAAGGGTGAGACAGCTATCAGTTGTGACTACAACTGTGCATGAGATGTGCACACACTTGGAACGAGATTGCCAATGAGGATTGCGCAGATCAAGCCAAGGGGATTCGAACTTGGATCTCTCATTCAACCAATTTGGATTGCGCAGTAGAGGCAGAAAAACAGTGGAGGAGTTTTGAACCTGTGACTTGTTCAAAACTGAGCTAGTTTGTGTGTAGCTTTATGAGATAGTACTGAGTACTTGTGAGGAGTATTGTGCTATGTATTGTTACATGTTCTCTTCCATATAATATACAAAATAGCTGAGGGGTTTTCAGCTATAGGTTTTCCCCATACATACTGCGTTATATGTGTGTGATGAATTGATGTTCTTATGATCGCATACCGCTTGTTTTGTTTCCGCATGTGACGATTAATTGTAGAAGAAATTATGTGTCTTGCATGAATTCAAATTGATTGTATGACCAGGATAATCTCAGTGGATAAATATTCTTTATTCAGAAAATTTATACATGGTATCAGAGTGAGATTAATCGTCGAGATCTATCACGGTGATTGCATTTTGTTTCGATAGGCAGAGTCTGTAGCGTGGGCCAGGTAGCCTCCGGATTCATCCTTTCCCTTGAAAGGTGTCATATCCGGTAAATGCCCCTACAGTCGATCTCTGATTTAGAAATAACTTGTTCTCAAGTGTAGATCGGAAGCGGTTGAGCTTAGCTGGTGAAATTCGAATTTGCAGATTTGTGTTCTTGGTGCCGAGGCGAAAATGTCTTTTAATGGATTGCGACTGGAATATGCCTTGGAAGGCAGTTTGAATTATGTTGCATGGAAAGACTGGATGGAGTCTGTGTTGGATGATAACGGGCTGTTGGAATTCATTAAGAAAGAGATTCCAAAGCCTACTTCTGCTGATGCTGCTGTCGTCGAAGCTTGGTAAAAGAGACAAGCAAAATGTCGAAGGATTCTGTTGGAGGGCGTAAAGGATCACATTGTGTCTAGCCTGCATGGGAAGGCTTCTCCATATTTGATGTGGAAAGCCTTGACAGATCTATACCAAAGCAAGAGCGACCAAAGGAAGCTGGCGCTCAAAGATAAGCTCAGGAACATTAAAATGGAGAAAGGCGACAGTATCGCCAAATACCTCACGAAGTTCACCCAATGCAGGGATGAGCTGGGAAGTGTGGGGGTGACTGTCGATGATGAGGATTTGTTAGACCTGGCTCTCCTTGGTCTTCCGAAGAGTTGGCATGCATATCAATATAGTGTCGATGGTCGAGAGAAATTGCCGGGATGGGAGCGACTTTGGTCGGATCTCATGCAAGAGGAGATCAGGAGGACTACCAGGGATGGAACTTCATCAAAGGTTTCTGATGAAGAAAACTGCGCTTTGGCTGCCAAAGCAAAGAAGGGGAAGAGCAAGAAAGCTTCTCAGTCTGGTGCAAAAGGCAAGAAGCAAGACATGTCTAAGGTGAAGTGTTTTCAATGTCACCAGCACGGACACTATGCCACAAATTGTCCGCAGAAGAAGAAAAACAAGAAGGCAGTTGGATCTGCATCTGGAGAGGCCTTAGCCTCGCAGTTCGAGCTAGATTTTTTGCTGATCGCATGCTTGGTATCAAGTGTGATGGGTTCAGTGTGGTTCTTGGACAGTGGTGCGTCATTCCACATGACCAGAGATCGGGATTTGTTTTCAGATCTGGAAGACAAAGATCTGGGCGTGCACATCGAGATGGGTGATGATGGTAGATACAGTGCGACTGGTATCGATACCATTTCCTTTGAGAGGGAGTCTGGTAAACCCTTCGTATTGAAGGATGTGATGCATGTGCCTGGATTGAAGAAAAACTTGATCTCTGTGGCGATGTTGGAAGATAAGGGGTATGATGTGGTCTTCAGCGAAGGAAAATCTTTCCTACGCAGTAAGACAACTGGAGAGACCCAGAAGATAGGGGTTCGTATCAACAACCTTTATCAGTTGCAAGTAGATGGCTGCACAGCAATGGCATGCAAGGCGGGAGAAGTGGTGAGCCGGGATGATGAGGGCGAACTATGGCACCGGAGATTGGGCCACCTTCACCATGGAGCTTTGAAGATACTGCAGCAAATTTCTACTGGACTTCCTAAGGGCACCCTTGCGCAGTCAGATCAGTGCAAGGGGTGTACTTTGGGAAAATTTGTGAAAGCCACCTTTCACGAGTAGGATAGTCGCGCCACGACGATCCTTGAGAGAGTTCACACAGACGTGTGTGGTCCTTTCTTAGTAGCTTTGACAGCAAAGCACAAGTACTATGTGATCTTTGTTGATGATTTCTCTCAGAAGTGCTGGATCTTCTTCATGCAGAAGAAGAGCGATACATACTCAAAGTTCTATGAGTTCAAAGCACTGGTCGAGAAGGAGTCGGGGAAGAAGGTGAAGGCTCTTAGGAGCGACAATGGTGGTGAATTCATCTCGACTGAATTCAAGGAATTTTGCAGCGCAGAAGGGATTCGGAGAGATCTCATCGCACCCCATAACCCACAGCAGAACGGGGTTGCTGAGCGGAAGAACAGAACGATCGTGGGTGCTGCACGGGCGATGTTGCATGATCAGGGCCTACCCCTTCATTTGTGGGCTGAGGCATGCAATACTACAGTATATGTGCAGAACCGTTGTCCTCACAAGATTCTTGGCATGAGTACACTCGAGGAGGCTTATTCCGGCAAGAAGCCTGATATTTCCCACTTGCGGATTTTTGGTTCTCCTGTCTACATGCATGTGACGAAGGATGCCAGAAAGAAGCTGGATCCAACCGTAGGTTGACAAATTTTTTGGGGCACATCGATACGCCCCACAACCACGAGTGTATGTGCCGTACAACCGCAAGACCGGCGAAAGTAACGGACAGCAAAATTGTGAGGAGAGGCCGCGGTGCTGTTCGCTGAGAGGAGCCACACTCGGTGGCTTGAGGAGCCGCAGCCCAAGGGCATCTCTCGTGGATGTGGATCAGCCACAAGATGAGATTCATGGAGGAAGAGACCAGCCGGATGGCCAACCATCGTAGTGGCCAGCGCACCATGGAGCCGCAGCGATCGTTCAAGATGCGGCAGGTCAGAGGGACCACCTGGCGCATAGCGTGCATGACAACATCGGACGGCAGACACTAGATACATGGCTCTTGTGAGAAAATGTGTCGTGACGGAGCCATCCTCTTTCGAGGAAGCTGTGGAGGACCCCGCATGGGTAGATACCATGGTGGAAGAGTATGATTCGATCGTCATAAATAGTGCATGGGAGATTGTCCCAAGACCGGAGGGGAAATCAGTGGTAGGTTCAAGATGGATCTACAAAGTGAAGCAGGCGGCTGACGGGAGTGTGGAAAAGTACAAGGCAAGATTTTTTTCCCAAGGCTTTTCTCAGATAGAGGGGATCGATTATGAGGAGACCTTTGCACCTGTCGCAAGGTACTCTTCCATACAGACGATCCTAGCTCTCTCAGCGCAGATGGGATGGCACATCCATCAGATGGATGTGAAGACTGCGTTCCTCAACGGATTCATTGAGGAGGAGGTGTACATAGAGCAGCCCAAAGGTTTCGAGATTCGCCAGTGAGTCGGATGTGTGCCGACTCAAGAGAGCACTCAGACGGTTGAAGCAAGCACCTCGTGCTTGGTACACACGGATAGCCAAAGGATTGACCGGGCTTGGATTCCCCTCCAAAGAGGAAGCATCCCAACCCGGCATGCATTGTGGTGGAGGGGAAGCTGCTGATCATTGTATTGTATGTAGATGATCTGATTTTGACGGGTGATGAGCTGTTGATACTTTCATGCAAGGAGGATCTTGCACGAGAGTTCGAGATGAAGAACTTGGGCCTCCTTCATTATTTCCTGGTGTTACACCATTTTTTGGTCATCTAACCTATTATTATTAGATGGACCCAAGTACACCATGTAAGACCAATTTTACCCTAAGTAAAATTGCTTTCACTATGTTAAATAACTTAATAAACCACACTTATTAGGTTGTTTATGGTCTAAACAGGAAACCCCAGTCATGTTTAACCCAAAAACAAAGAAATTAATTAGATAACCCTTTGTTTATCTTATTAGTTTCTAGGAATAATTATTTAAATCTCATTTAGATAATATTCCTTGTTAAATATGACCAAATCACCCACGAATAATTAAATAAATCATTATTTATTTGATTATCCTTCAACCACTTCCTTAAAAAGATAAATAAATCATTTATTTATTTATTATTAACAAATAAAAGGATTTGACCCAAGTCAAATACTTTTTCCCTCCAACAAAAATAATAAAATATTCCATAAGAGGTGGATCTAGATTTGGTTAACATTATTTTAATCATGCACCAAGATCTAGAATGACCCAATATTTTGTTATAAATAGGAGGGTTTTTCCTACCATTCTTCACCTTTTGTTGCCTATTAGATCACTCTGGATCTATACACTTGGTCGCTCTTTTTGCCATTTGCTCCCATTGAGCTTTATCATTTGCATTGGGTTTTCTACACCAACTAGAGAGAGAAATCATAGATCTGAAGTGCTGAGGACTTCCAAGAACCCATCCCATTGAGGAGAATTGGATACGCCTTCTTGTTTTCCTCCCAGGTGCCCGATTAATACAAAAAATTCTTTCAAAAATTGTTCTTGTCTTGTCTATTGGTATATGGAGCAAACCCTCACTTTTACTGCTTAATGTCTTTCCATGCTTAGATCTGGTTTTTTGCAGCTCTTGTCTTGTTCAACTAATCGCAGATTTGAAGATATTGGCAGCCATTTTTGTTGTTAGGGCTATTATTTATGCATAGCTAAAGTGGTCCTTTTTCGTACACTTCGACAAAGGATTCATACTAACAAATGGCGACTCCACACGGGTTTTAAATTACGACCGCTGTCGTTTTTCATATTCCTGCATATCCAGCTACTTCAGACCCTAGGGTTTCTTTTCAGCTGTTTATTTTTCTTATTTTTATGGTGTTTTTCTCACATAAAACCCTAAAACATTAAAATTTCTAACTTCCGTGTGTTTCTGGCCCTATTGCGCAGGTAAGCGACACCAGCCGCAACTGAGACGACAACTTTTCTGAAAATCTGCCGCCGAGACAACCGGAACTGGGGGTCGTACTTTTTGGCTCATAACCTGAATTCGGACCTCCGTGCCGCACTTTTCTGCCCTTGTTATACTCCCGGAGACCGAAAATGTGCCGAATCGCGACCGCCAATTTTTCAGTTGATTTTTCCGCAATTTTTCCGTTCGTCGGCAGTCGTCGTGGTCTTCCACTGTCTGCCCGTCGACCAAGTTCTGATCTGTTTTTACTCATCTAAGTGGGAACCTAGCCCCCTAGGGCTTTAGTACCCTCCACCTTTTGTGGAAGATTTTTAGCTGTTTCAGCCGTCTGTTTTTCAGAGCTTCAGCCTGCTGTTTTCCAGATCTGATACCTCCTGTCAGCCCCCTTTTGTATCAGCACTTTTTCCTTTCAAAAGACCTCTTGTAGTTTTGTTTGGACCTCTCCTTCAAGCCTCTGCCTTGCCCTTTCCGCTCTTTGTTGATTTCCTCTTTTTTTCCAGCCACCTTGCCTCTGTCTCTTGGCTGTTATCTGCACCTCTTTTCAGCAGTTTTATCCTTTAGATCCCTGTCCCTTTTGACCCTAGATCTATTGGCCGCTTTTTTTGTGTGTTTTGACTAGATTTTTGCCCTCTTTTAAAGTAGTTTTTGAGAGACCTGCCTTGTTGGGTTAGATTAATGCATGGTTAGCTGTTAAATGTTCTGTTATTTCAGTATTATTTACTGTTCTCTGCAGATTTTTTTTCAGCAACGCAGCACACTTTTTCTTTCTCTCAAAACGGCTAGGTTTAAAAATTAAAATTAATGCACATCACACACTGACCCTAAGTGAAGAAGCGTCTGGTTACCACCGCCTGGTAAAGACTCTAAAATCAATTGTCACTGCACCTTCTCTACCCTTGACCTCGCTTGATTCTGTCCCTTCCTGCCCTTGTTGGTTGCCTTCTTCCTGTCCTCATTTGCGCTCCCAAGGAGCGCTTCCCGGAGACCTCTTGGCCTTTCCCCTCCGTTTCCAGTTGATCGACCTGCTCCGCCCTGTCGTCGTAGAGCCTGTCCCTTACCGCCCTTATCGGTTGTTTTCTTACCATTCCTGGAAACTTCTTGGCCTTTCCCCTCAGTTTCTGGTTGATCGACCTGCTCCGCCCTGTCGTCGTCGAGCCAGTCCCTTCCCGCCCTTGTCGGTAGTTTTCTTACCATTCCCGGAAACTTCTTGGCCTCTCCCCTCAATTTCCGGTTGATCGACCTGCTCCGCCCTGTCATCGTCGAGCCAGTCCCTTACCGCCCTTATCGGTTGTTTTCTTACCATTCCCGGAAACTTCTTGGCCTTTCCCCTCAGTTTCCGGTTGATCGACCTGCTCTGCCCTGTCGTCGTCGAGCTCGTCCCTTCCCGCCCTTGTCGGTAGTTTTCTTCCTACCATTCCCGGAAACTTCTTGGCCTTTCCCCTCAGTTTCCGGTTGATCGACATGCTCCGCCCTGTCGTCGTCGAGCCAGTCCCTTCCCGCCCTTGTCGGTAGTTTTCTTCCTACCATTCCCGGAAACTTCTTGGCCTTTCCCCTCAGTTTTCGGTTGATCGACCTGCTCCGCCCTGTCGTCGTCGAGCCAGTCCCTTCCCGCCCTTGTCGGTTGTTTTCTTCCTACCCTTCCCGGAAACCTCTTGGCCTTTCCCCTCGGTTTCTGGTTGATCGACCTGCTCTGCCCTGTCGTCGTCGAGCCAGTACCTTCCCGCCCTTGTCGGTTGTCCTTTTCCTGTCCTCATTGCGCTACCACGGTGCGCTTTCCAGAGACTTCTTGGCCTTCACCCTCAGTTTTCGATTGATCGACCTACTCCGCCCCGTCGTCGTTGAGCCAGTCCCTTCCTACCCTTGTCGATTTCCTTCCTGTCATCATTGCGCCCCCAAGGCGCGCTTCCCGGAGACTTCTTGGCCTTCACCCTCAGTTTTCGATCGATCGACCTGCTCCGTCCCGTCGTCGTCGAGCCCCTCCCCCTCCGAGTCTGCACTCCGACTCCTCCCCTGATTCATCGGGTCCTCCTTCTCCTCCCGGTTCTCCCCCTGTAACCTTCACTATGTCTGGTTCAGGGCCTAATGCTAGTGCTTCTCCCGGCCCTAATGCCAGCCCTACTACTAGCGGAACCACCACCGGAACTACCCCGGCCACCCCTGTGTTGCCGTACATTGCAGGCCTCAGCCTCCCCGATTTCCATCAGTTGATCAATGACCCCATTTACCACAATGCTAATTGGCCTGCTATGCCAACCAAGCTCCCCTCCGACATCCCTAAGTTTGAGGGCCTTCCCGGAGAAGATCCAACCAATCACGTCCGATCTTTCCACATGTGGTGTTCCTCCAATTCCATTACCGATGACTCCATCCGTCTTCGTTTGTTCCAGCGCACGCTTACCGACGAAGCTTCTAAATGGTATGTCGAACAAGCCACCTCTACCCATACCTCCTTCGAGACTCTTGCCCAGGCCTTCCTGTCTTATTTCCAGCTCCCTCTCCGATACGATACTGGCACGGAGCTCTTGACATCCTTCAAGCAATCCTCTTCAACCCGCCTCTCCGCCCATGTTCAGGAATGGCGACGAAGACGGAGCTTATGTCAAGCCCCTCCCTTCGAAGATCGGGTTTATATGGACTGGTTCCTTCGCACCCTTCCGGCTCCTATCGACAAAGATGTCGCCTCTCACTTTCCTCAAACTGAAGAAGCCGCCCTCCAAATAGCCCTGAAATATGACTTGATCTACGCTCAATCGGGTTATGTTTATACTGTTCTTCCTGACCTCCCCAGGCCCGGTGGCGCCAACGCCCCGGGGGCATCTCATTCCGCCGATGGTATCGTTGGAGCCCTTTCCCATCCGTATGCTCAACCTCCTGTGGGCTATGGTCTCCCTCAGGGAGGGGCCAGCACCTCTAGCACCCCTCCCCCTCCCGGTAGCATTTATCCAGGATACGGCATGCCTCCTCCTTTTGCCCAACCTCCCGCTTACCTCAATGTTGCCCAACCTAACCCTTACCTTTATCCGCAGCCTGGTGCGCCAGCTCCTCCAGCATATGCGCCTCCCGCTCCCTTGCCTCCTTCACACCCGCAACAGCACTTACAGTCTCCTCCCGGGCAAGTATTTGCATAGCAGGGCGCCACTAATCCCCCTTCTTCTCAAAGAAGGCGGAGAGGCAATCAGAACCCGTCTGCCCCTGGTACCCGTGGACCCAATTCTGGTGTTGACCCTAACACTGCCAACCAGCAACAAGGCTCTCAGCCCAAGCCGGACAGGCCGCTTCGCACAAACAAGCCTTGTTCGTGTTGCGGTGTTTACGGTCATTACACCCACGACTGTCCCCTCTTACCACAGATGTGGCAGATGTGGGAGTCCCAAGCCACATTGCGCGGACAACACGCCTCCCCTCATGCTTCTCCTCATACGGCCACCACTCAGCCAGCTGTTTTTACCAATCCCTTCCCTCAGCAAGGGTTCGTGGCTACCCAACCGCTTGACAGCCAGAGCGCCACCCCACCTTCTCTTTTTGGTTCCTCTGATTACCAGATCCTTATGATGCACTCCGATCCTTCCCTGACCGTCGACCTTCACCTTCAAACTCGGTCTCGTCAGTACTCCCAGCCTCCTGCTCAGTCTACCCCCGAGCCTTCCTCTTCAGGTTCTACAGAACCTCTTTCGACACCCAGTGGCCCCTTACATATCCCTCAACCCAAAGTTGAGGTTCATACCAAGATTCCTAAGGGACCATTACGCTAAAACGCTGCTTCTGGTCGAGCTTCCCATTCATATATCATAGTAGATGATTTGGCGCAATCTCCTGCAGCCATTTCCACACTGGAGCTCCTCCAGTCGTGCCCTTCCCAAAAGAAGGCTCTACTCTCTGCCGTGGGCACTGTAGATCCTGCTGATGACCAAATGATTGTTTTCAACGCCACTCAATCGGACCATCCTCCTCTTCCTCCTTCCGTCGCCTTCCAAATCCCAGTCAAAATCCGGAACGCCAACGTGTCCCGGTGTATCATTGATGAGGGGGCATCCACCTGCGTGATGTCCGCTTCGGTTTGGAAGCAACTCGGATCCCCTGAGCTGGCACCTTCCACGATCACCCTTCGAGCGTGGGACAGCCACGCCTCCTAGCCCATTGGCCTTTTCCGCAATTGCCCTATCACCCTCGCCGGTAAGACCGTTTGCGTTGACGTCGAAGTCATGGACGCCCCTCTCGATTACAACATTTTATTGGGGCGAAGCTACACCTATGCTATGTCAACTGTCCCATCCGCGGTTTTCCGCAAGATGTCTTTCCCCCATAATGGAAAGATAGTCACCATTGACCAGCTGTCGTATCATGAGCCGCCGTCTCAGACCTCCCCTGAGACGACCATCTCTTCTGTAGCCAATAAGCAAACCGTCGATTCTCTGACCAATGTCTGCCCCGGTGTCTACAAAGATTCCTCCCTACTTGGAACTTTACCTCACCTTCCCCCTCCCCCCATCCCTGATCCCAGCTTGTCGAATGTTTGCATGATGCAATCGTCTCGGGCTACCCTTAAGCGGCCCGCTTCGGCTAGTCAGCAACCTCAACCCCGCCCACCGCAATCCGCTCCTAGCCCTTCGTCTCCGCCAGCCGGACCTCCTCCGTCTGGCCCTGCGCCTCCAGCTGGTATCCCAGAACCCCTCTACCCTCCTGGATCAGTTCCCCCAGGCCTTAACCATCTTGGAGCCGTCCCTCCTGGCCATTACCCTACTGGGCAGATACCTTTCCTGGCTCCCCCTCCCAGAGTATACTCTGTTCCCGTCATGGCCACCCTCTCTCTCCCTAACCTGACTTTGGGCATTCCGGTCTAGTACCTTGATCCTCCTGCCGCTATCCCTCCTGGTCACCCCAAACCTTACCTGGCTTTGACACCGGTCCAACCGGTCCCCCTGGCTTCCCCCCATGCCGTTGTGCCCTCAGCACCACCATATGACCCTTCTCCTGTCGTGACGGCTCCCGGGAAGAAAGGCAAAGCCCGCAGGGGGGCACCCAAAGACAAGACCACCGCGACTGACCCGGCCCCTCCTCCGCCCGAAAAGCCTTGCGCCTTGTGTGATGCCATCGGTCACGCCACCCATGCTTGTCCCGAATTTCCCCGTATCCAACCCATGGTTAAATTCGCGTTCCCCGAGTCTACGGTCCCTGAAGCCTCCATTCCTTCTTCGTCCATACCCAAGAACCCCAAGACTCTCCGCACCAACAAACCCTGTGCGTTGTGCGGTCTCCATGGCCATTATTCCCACCATTGCCCTCACCTGACGCACTACCGCGCCTCTTTAGAGGTAGTTCGCGAGTATGAGGTTGAACAAAATCAATCCGCCTCTCCCATCCTCGCGCAGTATGCTTCAGGCCAACCTGAGGATCCCCCTACTCCCATCAACTTTCCCCCCCCTGATGTTCCGATGACGGATTCCACCGCAACCATTCTTTACCTATCCTCCTCTCCGCGACACTTGGAGCCCAGTCCCCCTGCCTTCTCCCTTGTTGTGTCGCCTGATCATCCCTCTTCTTCCCACACCCGAGATTACTCCACCGGTATCTCTGTTGACCTCTGCAGCTTGAGTCCTCACCACACTTCCGATAGCCCTCATATACCACCCCCTAGTTCGTATATGAGTCAGAGTCACCCTGCCCCTTGCACTCCCTCCCGCAGTCGCCGCTCAATGCCTTCTATCCACTCACGCTGCTGTCATTATATCCCCTCTTCCCATTTGTTCTCTTGTGACACCATTCTGCAAGACCTCCCGACCTCACACTTTATCGGTTATGCCGATGGTGCCAGTCGTTACTCTCGGAATCTAGCCTCGGCAGGATGGGCCATCTTCACCCCCTTGCATACACTTGTCCTCTCTAACGGGGTCTGCATTGGTACTGCCACCAAAAATCAGGCCGAATATGATGCAGTGTGTGGTCTCTTAGCCGATGCCCTTTTCCATCGCATCCTCCATCTGCATGTTCGTTTAGATTCTTTACTTCTTGTCCTGCAACTAAATGGTTTTTATCGTGTGCATAACCCTGTGCTTTTTAGACGTTATTTACAAGTGAAACTCTTGGCACGTGAGTTTGAAACCATAACTTTCAACCATGTACCTCGAGCCCAAAATCACTATGTAGATAGTATTGCAAACCATGTTCTAGACTGGCATTTATCACACGCATTTCACACAAGACAATAACATTCATAAACATTTAAAACGATGCATATTCATAATATGTGTCGCACAACATGTGTTTAGAGTCCATCTACTCTGATACATATGACATGTCCATAGCATGTTACAAAAACTCAATACTGGGGGCACCACCTGCCCCTACATACACACTAGGGGGCACCACATGCCCCACACCTAATCACTATCTGGTGGATCCCGAGCCAATGGCTCTGCCCCTGCAGCCCGTAGATCGCGTATGCCTTGACCGGCCATCGCCATGCGCCGCATGACACCTCGCCATTCCGAGGGCAGACCAATGCACGCCTCCACGTACCGGTCGTCCAAGTCTTGCCACCCGCGCTCTGAAACCCCGGTCAGCAACGTCTCGCATCTACGGCGGATATCCTCCAGGAGGGCGGCCGCATCCTCATTATGCGCTGCTCTCGACCCACTCGAACCTGCAGCCCCAGTTGCTGCCGGTCGTCCCATGTATCCGGCCGGTTTTACCGGTGCTATATCTGCATACCAAAAGTACATGAATCAGTTCCATAGCTACTATTCATAAAACTTTAACATGCCCATAAAAGAATAACAATCTGTCACTTACCATCGGGCCCCCAGACTCGACAAGGCGGAAGTGGCAGGTCCGGATCTCCATAATAACTCATCCCACTATAGGGATAGTCGTCTATGTATAACGGCAACTGATCCCAATGGGCAAAAAAATCCGGTCGAAACACTCGCCCGACCGCCCCTCCTCCTCCTCTGCACAGTAGCCGCCCCCACCGGCGCATCCTGGGCTCTCTCGGGCCCCCATCTGGAATCTGTATACGAGGCCTCAAGGTCAGGATCTTCTCAAAGAAGAAGGCGCACAATAAAGTCCCATACGAGCAATCGTGGTTCACTTGCCGCTTGCAGAGCGACAACTGTCGTTTTAAAGACACCAGCATCATTTGGGCCCACCCATAGTAGGTCCCACTCAACACACCTTCCACAATCATCATCTGCCCCCCAGTGATGTGATGGAACGCATGGCTGCCCAGGACACACAACACAGCTGCGGCTACTGCACGGGTTTCTAGCCTCTCTAGATCCCCGATCGGTATCCGAGTCCCCTTGACTTGGAGACCCGGTCGACAATGCCGTTCCACAAACTCCATAATATGTCGCCCCCGCGGCAATACTGGCTGCGTATTTCCCACCATCCCTAGTGGTGGGAGACCTGTCAGAAAGTAAACATCCTGGACTGTCAGTTCGATCCTGTGCCCCTGCACTACAAAGACCACATGCTCTGGGTCCCAATAACTGATAATCCGGGCCAACAAGGGCTCTCCTGCTCTCATCAAATGGTTCTCCAAAAATTTTAGAACCCCAAACCTGGCCAACACACAACGGACACCCTGATCCGCCTGGATCTCTGCCCGTAATGTACCCAGGTCTCTCTCTCTCCAGTTCACCCGTAAATCTGCCATACCTGCACAAAAACATCATCTTTGTCAGCATACAGATCGGGCATACCATAACCAAACATAAAAAACCCAGCTCCCAGCCATCAAACAGCCAAAAAACCCCCTCATCTCCCAGGTCACAGTTTTCTGCCATTTTCTGGACCAGGTCGCAGATTTTGCCCTGATACCTACGTCCTAGGTCGCACTTTTTGCCCCAAAAAGTGCGACCCGGCCGTAGAGATGAAGGAGGGTCTGTTTCTGGGATTTTGGGCCCTAAACTGAACTTTCAATCCATCAAAATGAAAGAGTAAGGTTAGGCCTCTTACCTGCAACTGACGGATCTCGATTCCAACGGTCGTTTTGTCCGCTACGCTCGCCGCAAGATTTAGGGCCTTCCCTCCTCTCTACATTCACCACAGCACCAACAGAAAATGAGTGAATTTGGAGGGAAAACTGCCTTATTAAAAGAGAACCCCTTTTCTTCTTTCGCCTTCTGCGACCACACCGTAGCCCTGTTCGACGAACCGTCTGCACCGTTGGAAAGCTCTCACCGAGCCCTCAAATGGGTATCTATTAGTTTTCTGTGATTTGATACTTCACCAGGACACATTTTGTCCAAGAAGGGTCACTTCACCTCTCCTTAAAACCAAATTTCCTCACTTACGACACTTGTACTTGGGGCACCATTTTTCCTCCTTACTTGTCTTTGTTCGTGTCGATTTTCGTCATGAGTTCCCATCTTGTACTCATGTTTTTCACGGTCCCCCATTGGGCCTTTACTGTGTGGTAGCACCATCGAGTCACCCTTGTTTAGAGCATCCAAGTTGAGTCATCATCGCATTCATGGAGTCTATCCCGAGTCCCTTTGTTCCTCGCTATAGCCCCCCATCCTGCATTGCTTGGTCTCTCTCTTGTGTCGCACATTATGACCGTCAGCCCCACTGTCCCCTCTCCCTTATGATATTGTGTCAGTCGCTGCCATGTCATTCATGCCCTTTATGCTCTAACAAGGGAAGTCGTCCATTCGCTACTCAGTCCTTTTCACTTCACTATCATCATTAGTGTTAGTATGTCCGTCACTCCACTCTTTTCTCTCGTGCCTTAGTTGAGGGTCTCTCATTACCTCACCTATGGCGGACCTCCTTCTGTCGACATCAGCTCATTCATTCCAGAAGACAGGTCTAGAGGGCGGTGTACCTTGGTTCCATCTTCCCCTCTTGTTCGGTGCCTCAGATCAGGCAAAGGGATCTCTCCTTTCCCTTTGACTTGATTGTTTCTCCAGCTCCTTTCAGCATGATCGAGATCCGTATACTTGATGGTCCAGTGATCCAGCAGCACCTCTTGATGATTCCCGGGTGTGTGTGAGATGTTTCAAACCTCATGAGGGGGTGGCCCTGCAGGTAGCCCCCCACATGCCCGGATGACCTCTTCCTTGCAGCCTTCGATGCAGCTCCAGATATTTGCTGATGATTGGCCATAGCCACTTGCAGCGCCTCTTTGATTTGCATGTATCAGTCAGATTTTGTGAGCCCTTCCCCATTTACAGGGGGCATTTGGGTTGTATTTGTATCTCATGTACTTAGATATTATTGTACAAGTCCTGACTGTTATCCCAGGCACAGCATGTATGTGGGATTCCTCATTATCTTTTTCTCTGGCTCATGATTATGCTAGCTGTACTTTATGGTTCGGTCC
Organism: Pinus albicaulis; assembly: GCA_034641835.2. Taxonomy (NCBI): domain Eukaryota; kingdom Viridiplantae; phylum Streptophyta; class Pinopsida; order Pinales; family Pinaceae; genus Pinus; species Pinus albicaulis. The sequence continues at coordinate 1,268,430,465 of CM076570.1, forward strand.
CTTGTTTACTGGACACACTATTCTTTTGTACTTTGTCTCGGCGGGCATAGGTATGCCTCCCCCGCCGCCTTTAGCACAGGTACCCTCTCATAAAAAGAGACTTGTTGCACTTGCAAGTCTCGTCTCCTCAGGGTCTAGTTCTTCAGCACATTAGTCTACCTTACATTTCTCTCTCTGACTTCCCTTTTGATGTCTGGTGATTGAGTTCTTACAACGTACTTCGGTCATACGATTTGCTCCTAACACTCGCACGCCGGGGGGCAATCTGTTACACCATTTTTTGGTCATCTAACCTACTATCATTAGATGGACCCAAGTACACCATGTAAGACCAATTTTACCCTAAGTAAAATTTCTTTCACTATGTAAAATAACTTATTAAAACACATTTATTAGGTTGTTTATGGTTTAAACAAGAAACCCCAAATTAAGGCTTAACTCAAAACAAGGAAATTAATTAGATAAATCATTATTTATCTTATTATTTTCTAAGAATAATTATTTAAATCTTATTTAAATAATATTCTTTGTTAAATATGACTAAATCACCCATAAATAATTAAATAAATCATTATTTATTTGATTATTACTCAACCACATCCTTAAAATGATAAATAAATCATTTATTTATTTATTATTTACAAATAAAGGATTTGACCCAAGTCAAATTCCTTTTCCCTCCAACAAATATAATAAAATATTCCATAAAAGTTGGATCTTGATTTGGTTAATAATATTTTAATTATGCACCAATATCTAGAATGACCCAATATTTTGTTATAAATAGGAGGGTTTTTACTACCATTCTTCACCTTTTGTTGCCCACTAGATCACTCTGGATCTATACACTTGGTCGCTCTTTTCACCATTTGCTCCCATTGAGCTTTATCATTGGCATTGGGTTTTCTACACCAACTAGAGAGAGAAATCATAGATCTGAAGTGCTGAGGACATCCAAGAACCCATCCCATTGAGGAGAATTGGATATGCCTTTTTGTTTTCCTCCCAGGTGCCCGATTAATACAAAAATTCTTTCAAAAATTGTTCTTGTCTTGTCTATTGGTATATGGAGAAAACCCTTATTTCTACTGCTTAATGTCTTTCCATGCATAGATCTGGTTTTTTGCAGCTCTTTTCTGTTCAACTAATCGCAGATCCGAAGATATTGGCAGCCACTTTTGTTGTTAGGGCTATTAGTTATGCGTAGCTAAAGTGGTCCTTTTTCGACACTTCGATGAAGGATTCATACTAACACTGGGATCATGAGATTTGCCAAATGCTAGCTGGTGGACCTGCTTGTTTCCTCGAGGCATGCTCGGGAGATCGGAGAAGTTCAACATGCATGGGTGCAAGCCTGTTGATACTCCTCTTCCTAGAGGTTGGAGGAAGGAGGATGCTACTTCAGCGGAGGTAGTGGATGCCACTGTTTATCGATAGTTGGTGGGGTCGCTTATGTATCTGGTCAATACACGACCCGATATATGCTATGTTGTTAACCAGCTTTCACAAGATATGGTTAAGCCTACCAAGCTCTTCTAGAAGGCCGGAAAGCATGTATTGCGTTATCTTAGAGGCACATCGGGATATGGCTTGTGGTACAGATAGGAGGATGAGGTGAAGCTATGTGGCTTCACGGATGCAGATTGGGTAGGGAGCCCAACGGACAGAAAGAGCACATCTGGAGGGATTTTCAGTATCGGGTCGACATCAGTTTCTTGGTACAGCAGGAAGCAAAGATCCGTGGTACTCATTTCAGCAAAGGCCGAGTATATGGCAGCAGGTTTGGCTGCATGCGAGGCTACATGGATGATGAAGATCCTGGTCGGGTTGTTCGGGTCACACTTGGAGCCTACTGTGATTTATTGTGATAACCAGAGTTGCATTAAACTCTCGGCTAATCCAGTATTTCATGATAGATCCAAACACATTGACATCAGGTACCATCATATCAAAGATTGTGTGCAGCGGAGAATCATGTTACTTTCATACATTCCCACGGAGGATCAGGATGCTGATATCTTGACGAAGGCGCTCACCAGGAGAAAATTCGAGTTCCACAGAGGCAGGATAGGGGTTGCAGATAATCCATATCTTGTTGAGAGGGAGTGTTGAAAATGCAACAAGATGATGGAGCTTAGTGAAATGAAGTCGCCTTCACTAAGTGGGCCCGCAGGCTATTTTTTGCGCAAAGTCTATTTTTAGACTATGTCTATTTTTAGACATATGGAGCATGGTCTAGGAGTTGCAGTATGCTATTCTTGGATGATTGGTCGAGTTGGTAAAAATATATGGACCTCTATTTTTAGACATTCAGGTGGTTTCTATTTTTAGACTGCCGGGCTAAAAATAGAACAGTCAAATATTATTTACCCTTAATAATATTTGGACTATAAACTTCAGTTTACTCTCTTGGCGCACTTCAGTTTGAGTTACAGATGTGGCACATGCAACTGCCAGAAGGAAATACGCTTTTCCTATGGGTTTAGTTGAGCTCATGCATGTTGGACTTCAGTTAGAACTCAAGAGATTGAGTTTGGTGGAGTTGATTGAGGAGTTGATGGAGTTGTGTTCAGTTTGACTTAGTTGAACTAGTTGTGTTTAGTTTAACTGAAAAACACACTAGTGATGAGTGGTGTGAATTAAATATTATTTAATTCACTCAATATTAACTCATAAATCAACTGAGGAATACATCAGTTAACTCAGTGCATGTATAGTTCAGTGGAGACAAGTGGAGGAGGTAGATGAAAGGGTGAGACAGCTATCAGTTGTGACTACAACTGTGCATGAGATGTGCACACACTTGGAACGAGATTTCCAATGAGGATTGTGCAGATCAAGCCAAGGGGATTCGAACTTGGATCTCTCATTCAACCAACTTGGATTGCGCAGTAGAGGTAGAAAAACAGTGGTGGAGTTTTGAACCTGTGACTTGTTCAAAACTGAGCTAGTTTGTGTGTAGCTTTATGAGATAGTACTGAGTACTTGTGAGGAGTATTGTGCTATGTATTGTTACATGTTCTCTTCCATATAATATACAAAATAGCTGAGGGGTTTTCAGCTATAGGCTTTCCCCATACATACTGCGTTATATGTGTGTGATGAATTGATGTTCTTATGATCGCATACCACTTGTTTTGTTTCCGCATGCGACGATTAATTGTAGAAGAGATTATGTGTCTTGCATGAATTCGAATTGATTGTATGACTAGGATAATCTCGGTGGATAAATCTTCTTTATTCAGCAAATTTCTACAATAGATTTTGGAGATGATGGGATGTATAGTGTGACCGATATCGGTATTGTTACATTTTAGAGGGAGTTTTCTCCCCTCTCAAACTCAAGGATGTGATGTTTTTTCTAGGACTAAAGAAGAAACTTGTTTCCATCACAGTATTGGAAGATTGTAGCTACAATGTGATATTTAGCAAAGGGAAGGTTTTCCTTAGACACATCACCATGGGACGGGTGAAACAGATCAGTGTGCAAATCAAGAACCTGTATGCACTTGAGTTTCTGTATGCATGCAAAGCTTTGAGGAGCAAGGAAAAGGTTAAAGACTTGGTGTTTGAGAGGGAGCATGAATTACCTCTCAACATGCAGCCTTAAAAGAAGCCTTAGAAAATTGTGGAGCAACCACAATTGGAGAACCAAAGAGGAGGAAAATTGGAGACATCCACTCAAGCAGAGACCTCCAGTAGGGGGGATTTCAAGCCAAGTGGACAGAGGGAGCACATGCATCCATACCTCCAGATGAGAGGTGGGGTGATGTGAAGCAATAATCGCAAGGGTCCATCGAGATGTTTTGTCTCATGGATCATTACCTTGCTACGAGGGCCCACAGTACACAGTAGCAGGATGGCTCAGTGGAAGTTGATGCAGTCAGATGCCAGAGTGACCGATGTAGAGACTGGCAGTAATAAGACACTGGGGAGTGCAGTGCAGAGTTGGCAGAAGTTTTCAGTAGATAGATACATCATACTAAACACAGTTGATTCAATTTATATATTTTTTTGTGTTTTTCAGTTGCAGATGTTGTAGTCACAACATCAACAGAGAGAAGTGTTGCATGCAGAACATTCCAAAGGTATCGACTTAGGATAGAGTTGAATTCATTTCTTGTTGAAAGGGAGTGTTGAAAATAACAACAATAAATCTTGAAAATGGCATCAAGAAATATTTTAATTTAATTTTCCCTTGAACTAAATTAGAATAAAAGTGTAATTCCACATCACATGATAACTTATACGAGTTAAATAATTTAGTATGACTTAGTTGGTGCAGGTAATTTGAGTTGAGGGTATAACTTGAGGCATGTAGAGCATCTCCTACATTATAGGAGCCATGTTTGAGTTTATTTTTAGTTGTAATTAATTAACTTAGTTTATTTGAGTTGAAGTCAATTTAACTAGCTCTAACTAATGGAGGAACTAGTGAGAGGTCATAGAGTGGAACTTGGACTTGAACCACATCTAGTGATCAATCAGATAACTGATAATTCACTCATAAATAACTTATACATGTTAGTTCTAAGGAAGACCCAATTGAGATTGGAGTTCAAGAGCAGTGTATTATGAGTTGTATAATCATCCAATTGTATAAGTGGTGCATGCGGTCCAAGGAAGTTCCCTAATGGATTGCGTAGTATGGATTGGGAATTTCCCTAATTAATATGGCCTAATTACCCAAGGAAACAACGTAAAGAAATAGGGATATTGGAAGGCAGAAAATTGGTTAAGTATTGAACCTGGCTTTAAGAATCTGTGAGACAGAGAGATAATACAAAGGTTTGTCAAGACTGAGAAAAGCATTGTAATCTTCTCATATTTTCTGACTTTATGTAATATACAGATAGCGAGTTTTTTAGCTGAGGCTTTCCCCAAGAAGTATTTGTGTTGTGCGATTGAAATTATTTCTCTTTCTTGCTTTGTGATTTCGTGATCGTAATTGGTTTCTGCAATTGGTAAAGTAGATTCAAGTCAATTGTTTTAGCATATTACAAATTGCACCTTGAATCTATGTGGATTTTCTACAGACCTCACTCATGCTCAACCAACATCTTATGAGCTCAAAGGCAAGTGACTAGCATAAACAAGTCATCCACCTTGCTCCCCATGCTCTTGTCTCTCTATGATCTCTGCTCTTGTCTCTTTCAGCCACTAATGCAGACATTTGGCTAAAAACTCGCTACAAATTATTTGAGTTTTTTTGTTATTGTTGCATCCACCATGACTCAACATTAGACTTTTATTTTGACCTTGAACAGTTCTCTAGATGTACTTTATGTAAACTTTTTTTTGCTAATATAATGTTCTCTACTTTGCTAAAAAAATTAATTAATTAAGTTATAATTTAGTTCATTTTATCCATTTTAAAAAAATATATAATGTAAAATATATTAGCGATATATATCTTTATTTATTTGTCTTTGAAAAAAAAAAAAAAAAAAATATATATATATATATATATATATATATATATATATATATATATTTGTGATATCTATAAATACTTGACTTGCAATATAATTTATATAATTTCATTTTCATAAATAATTATATTACCAAATTTACCAATTTTAATAATATTATTAAAAAAAAAACCTTATAATTTATCTTCTAGAAATTTATTTGAGAATTACTTTCCTTTGGTTTAAAACCAAATGAATGGCACAATTACTTCAATAAAGCAAATATTGAACATAATAATTGACCTTTTCTTCTTACATCTTCTGATCTATAGGATAACAACATCCAATCACGTGATACTTTTTCCAATAAAGTAATATCTATAAAAAAAATAAAATAATAATAATAATAATAATCAACTTAATTAACATTAATATTAATAATCAACTTAATTAATATTCATTAACTTGTTTGCAACTTCAAGAATTGCTACGGACGGAGTTGTGAGATTCGTTTATTTTTTTTAAAGAGAAGTAATGGTCAAATGAACGTACCAGCACGCTGATCGCACGACTTCCCAGTTGCAACCTGGATTTTGCTTTTCTCTTTACGGAGAAGTAAAGTTTAAGCGTTGTAAGTTTTTACAAATATATCCAACGACCACACTGCTGGAATCGTGGAAATAAGTTGCAACTTGTTCACTGAGCTCGTTGTGCGAGTCATCTTTCACAACTTATTTTGATAACTCAGGTTTTCGTATCAATAGCCTGGCATTTGCCTTCATCTATTTCTCAGGCGAATACCTCCCTTCATCTTGCATCCCATTACATTTGATCAGCAAGACGTAGTAAGTATGGAGCCAGCAACATACCACGTTTTCCTAAACCATAGGGGAGCAGACACCAAAAGGAACATTGCTAGCCTCATCCACCGTGATCTCGTGCGCCTTGGGTTGAACGTCTTTCTGGATGAGAAAGAATTGGAGTATGGAGATGAAATCGAGCCGACAATCAAAAAAGCCATTTGCAGTGCCTCCATTCATATTACCATATTTTCTAAGCGTTACGCTGAGTCACGTCCCTGCTTGCGTGAGCTCTATTGGATTTGGCAGTCAACTCACCAGCGCAAAATTATACCTGTGTTCTATGACGTTGAGCCTTGTCAAGTGAGAGGTATCGAAAGGGAGCCTTATGCAGAAGCGTTCCAACGGCACCAAAGAAATGCCAAACTCAAGACGGAAGAGGTGGAGGATTGGAAGAATGCACTCAGATACGTATCAGAAATTTCTGGTGAAGTCTTCCAAACGGATAAAAGGTAAACACGTAGCTTACTCAACCAACTTGGTATAGCTTGAATCGGCAGATGTTTTCAGTTTTTTTTTTATGCTAATGATTATAACTGCAAATACCTTTTTCCCAGTGATCACGGAATTGTTTTGCACAATATTGTGCAAAGCGTGTTGAAAGATGTGAAGCGGGGGCTTCTTGAGATGCCGAGATATCCATGTGGGCTTGACGAGGCCTTGCAGAATTTAGAAAATGAAATTCAGAAACGAAGCGACAGGAAATTGATAGGGATTTCAGGAATAGCCGGAATTGGGAAGTCGACTCTGGCTAAACATTATTTTAACTTGAGAAGTCGGTCTTTTCACAGGTTTTGTTATCTGTCTAAAGTAGGAGAACGAAAAGGTAATTTAACATCTTTGCAGCTGCAGATTTTTGGTGCTCTCTGTGGTAACCACATCGACATTCCGGATACCGAAACCGGGAAGACAATTTTACGGAATAGTGTAAAAGGGTTCAAAAGTTTGATTGTTCTCGATGATGTGGATGAGAGGGAGCAAATAAAGACACTACTAGACATTGATGCGATGGGTTCAGGTAGTAAGATCTTGGTAACATGTCGTGATAAGAAAATACTCGATGGCTATAATCCTTTGTGGTATGATTTGAAGCCATTACAGAAAACGGATGCCTGCGAGCTCTTCTGTTATCATGCTTTCTCTAAGGTAGAACCATTGGAAGGATATAAAGATTTGGTGGAGGAGTTCTTGGACATTTGTGGGGGTTTTCCCTTCTGTTTAGAAATTTTGGGGGAACAGCTTGCTGGTAATCGCGACAGAAGTTATTGGAAGCAGCAGTTGAAAAGGTTTTCTCAGGGAGAACCACTGGCGGATGCAAGCCGTGTTACACAAACATTAAGAGTGAGTTACGATTCAATATATAACAAGGAAGAGAAGGAATTGTTTTTGGACATCGGGTGCTTCTTTGCGGGAGAAGACAAAGAACTAGCTGTTAATGTATCAGCAGGATTGGGCTATTATTCTGATGTTCAGCACGAACTTCTTGAAAATCTCCGTAAAAGGTGCCTTGTGCACTTTGAGTCTGATGCGGAGTCCAATCATAAAATTGAGAACAGCGGAAAAGATCTAAGTCCAGATGGAAATCAGTATCTTATAAAACCACTATACAGGTTCCGGAAAGAGTACAGGGAAATAGAATCTTACCTGCCAGCAGTATTACCGCAGAAGAGATCAAAAATTATAGTGCCAAGTCCAGTTAGGGAATTGGCTAGACATATTGTCAGACAAGATTTACGCTCACGTAATAGGCCGCTCCGCCTTAGTTGCTCAATTGATATAGAAAAAATGTTGGATCAGGTATGTCTAACTGGGCCTCATCCATTTATTTTTCTGAAAGAGCAGTCAATTTATTTGGTTTCTCAGCATAAACTTATTTTGTTTTTTAATCTACTTACCAGGACGGATCAGAGTCCCGTCGCATACGAGGCATTCTTATTCCTACAGGGCAGAATCCGCCTCAACTCACTAATACCTTAAAGGGTGTGCGTTTTCTGGTTGTTGAACATCCAATAGACCTGACTGCGTTTTTTGGTTCGGCTATCAAGTCGGGGAATTTGGTATGGCTTCGTTTGCGTAATTTTGGCTCTATCTTCATTCCTTCTACAATTTCAATGAGACGTTTAAGAGTGTTGGAGTTTCAGGGTCCTCCTGATCAGCTTGAAAATTTATTCAACCATCTCATTAGACATGAGGTAAGTAAATATAGATTTTGGATCATTCAATCAGTTCGCAATGGTAAAGAGATTGTGTCATTTCGTGGTGGTGAGATTCACGAAGCCAGTTCTTGATGATTAACATATTGTGCTCATTGCAGGTACCTACGAAGTTGCGTGAGTTGAGTATTGATGCTAAAGGGAACACATCTGCAAGTACTTCCGACAGTGTAATGCCTTCCTTACACCTGTTTCTAGGATGGATAGGTACTGATTTGAAAGATTTGAGGAAGATGGTGTTGAAAAATATCCCATTGCTTCAATCACTTCCAATTGACTTTTTCAATCTTGGAAACCTAATGCATTTAGATCTATCTGGCTCCTCTTATCTGACCAAATTGAGCACCCTCCCATTTGATTTTTCTAATCTCAAAAACCTATCCTATTTAGATCTATCTGGCTCCGAAAACCTACTCGAACTGCCCATTTATTTCTCCCAGTTACTGCAACTACAACATTTGGCGTTGCGTGACTGCAAGAAGCTATCCATTCCGACGACTATTTTGGGAGAAATTTCCACACTTGAGTATATCGACCTCAAAGGTTGCGCTAAATTAAAACACTTGCCCGATGGAATCTCATCTCAAACTGGTTTAAGATACCTGAATTTACTATACACTAGTTTACAAGAATTTCCCTCGAACTTGCAATTACTTGGCAAGTTAGAACACCTAAGAATAGGTAACCTAGTTTCAAAAGAGTTACCAGAATCTGTGGCCTCTTTGAAGGGGCTAAAAGAGTTGATTATGTTTAGATGCCTAGAATTAGTTAACATCAGACCTGTAGAAGAGTTAAATCTTTTGGAAAGATTATACATACATGAATCGCAAGTGAACACAATCTCACCACGGTGGAAAAATGTCAAAGTTTTGAGCATACACCAATCTCCTATAACTGAATTTAGTTTTCAGACTCAGGATGTCATGGAAGCTTTAAGAGATTTCACTTTGAGAAACACATTCATATCCAACATATGCATTCCTTCATATGTTTGCACTAGGCTTGAAGAAGTTGATCTTTCATATAACGTGCAGCTGAAGCAGGTCCAAGGCTTTCCACCAACACTTGTAAGACTGACACTAGAAGGTTGCTCACAATTGGAGACATTGACAAACCTTTCAGATCTTGTACATCTTAAATTTCTCAACATAAATGGGTGTACCAAACTGGAAACCCTGAATGTTGAAGGACTGATATCATTGGAAGAAATTTGGGCGGAAAGGTGTTGGAAGCTGCAGAGGATGGAACCATTTCATCAGTTGGGGCGGCTAAATTTTCTGGTCGTTTCAACAGACATAGACGATAGAGATTTCTCGAATGCTGCGGTAAGTACCTCTTTTGTGTATATATATATATATGTACAAAAGCCTTGGGTGGAAGCAGCTTTGTATAGGCGATGATAGATAATGAGTTACTAAACTTATCAATGTTTGAATTTTAAAGCGATGCCATTATTTGATTGTCGTGCAGGACTTTGAGAGATTAATGCAATCTCTAATGAGTCGTTTTCAGCATGTTACAGCACATGATGTCACTGCGACAACCACAGTTAAATCTCCTTTAAGGCTAAACGATGTCGTTTCCTATAAAGCAGTAATCACATGCTTTATAACCAACAAAGCTAGTGGCAACGGCTTTTCTGTAGGTTTTGAAGGTAGCGAACTTGCACAATCTGTGCAGTACAAAACCTACAGTGGAGGCGGATCAAGCGGAAGAATGCTACATATGTATATGTGGACAAAATACTCAAAATTATTCCAAAATGAAACTATGTACACCAAGGTCGTTGCTTATCACATTGGTCGTGGAAATGAAATGGATGCAGGGGATGGGGAAAAGGGATGGGTAATGACGCTTGCCAGCGATAGCCAGGCTTTAGAAGTATGCAAACTAATCATGGTACGTCTTAACCGAAGCTTGACTAATTGAATTGTATTCCTCCAAAATAGCCAGAAATAGTGTGAAAATGTACCAGACGTCATTTGTTTTTCTCTATGGTATTCTTTCAAAGTATTTTCGTTGTGTTGTTGCGACATAATAAATTCATAGATCTCTATGAACCCTACATTAGAGAAGCTATTTTGCATATTCTTTAATTATTAACGTTTTGCTATTATATGTGTTTTATGTTGGCCCTATGGAAAGTTGGCACATTCTCTTTCTCTTTTTGTATATATACATTTTAATTTGTTGGTTGAGAATAACAAGCTCCTTTGCATTTCTAAATCTATATTTAAACTAGATTTCACATTAAAAATTTATTAAATATAATTAGAAATTGAATGAGCCATGTTGATGACCATGCATAGCGATTAATGATAATTGGATTTGAAACATGCCTTGTGAAACATGTATTGAATTTGCCCGAATGTTTGTTAGATGTCGCAGAGGAATAAAATCGGAGGGTTAGGGTTTCCCTACCCATCTCAATGCTCAATGTTAAATGCACAGTATGGTAATTAATATTTATAATATGATATTAATGTACCATTGATGTAATTAATATATATGTATTTTATTGTGAAATTTTATTGCTAAAATTGTTCAATAAATTTTTTAAGTTCGAAAACATTTCACATTATATCTCAAATTGTTTAAAATTGAAAAAAAAATCCTGAAAATTAAATAAGTTGTATTTTTATTTTAGATTATTATTATTGTTATTTTGTAAGATTAAAGGAATTATATTGTTTTAAAAAATACGAAATTTGAATATAGATAGTCTTTACTAATTTCTCACTAGGGAAACTAGACCAATGTAATAAGGTCAAAATTTTTAGATTGTCCTTAATATACCTGATTTGTTGATCTTGTTAGCACTCCACTAGATCTCTGAGGTTCAGAAGAGACCATCAAAGGTAACTAAAGACCAAGCTCTCGCCAAGTAGCTAGCCCTACTACGCAGGGGAGGGCTCTCTCCAAGGGATCACAGTCAAGAGTGCTGGATCAATTAGGTTTTAGGCTAGGTATAGTAGCACAGGGGTTTTGATTGGTTGATTTGTGTGCTGGATGAGTGAATTAGGTCAAAGAGGTAACTAGGTCAGGGCAAATAAAATCAGAATTGCAAGCCTCTGATGGGGCAAGGAAGGTAAGCACTCTAACACTTTAGGGTTCTTAGGTGAAAGGGATCAGACTGGTGAGGTGCTAAAAAAAGTATGATAAGACATGAATTCTTTTTAAACTGAAGAAATGAAACAAATTATGATGATTATCCCAAAATAGAGCATAAAAGATGTATTCTGCTTATCAAACTTGAGAATCAAACATATCATGGAACTTGAATGAACATGGAAAGTAAAAAACATTCATACATATGAAATTGAAGAAGAAACTATGCCAAAGTATAGTACCACATGAATCCCAAAAGAATAGTTGCAACTCATCCAATATATTCTTGCCAAAATCTGAATACACTAGTGTCTCTGATCAAGACAACATCGTCCACCCCTCTCTAATGAGTGAAGAGGTGAAAGATATATCCAAGAAACAACTTCTCCCAACCCCAGGGGTCGAATCCCTGAGTAAAGGAGCTGATCCACAAAAGTCTAAACTGCAAACCTAGAGTGTAGGGAGGTAAAACTAACTCATCCCTAACTTTAGTGAAACTAATTCATCAATTCTCAAAAAGACTTTTACCTAATGTATTTACCCTTAGGTAACTCAAAATAAACTTAATTACATTTACATTAGTAAAAACATGATTTTCCATGGTGAAACTCAGAAAACTAGGAAAAAATCAGACACTCATGAGGAGCACAATGCCATCTTCAGCTCGGTTTTTCAAGGGGTTGCTGATGTCCAAATTGAGCTTAGGATAGCTCATTGGAAACCCTGTCCTGTCAAGCTTCCAGAAATGTGCTTGGTTTCCAAAAATGATAAGTCTTGACCCTACAAAAAGTCAATCTCCCAAGACTGGTCAGGAGCGCAGTGCCTAGCTAAAAATCACGACAAAAACATGATTTTTGAGTTGTTTTTTTTTTACCTTTCTCCTTGCCAAATTGCCCAAATTTGCTTAGAAAAGTGTCAAAATTGTATATTTTCTGCCTTATGAATCCAATGAGGGTATTCGTTTTTCATTTGGAGGCCTCTAGAAGAAGCGCAGTGCCAAGCCCAGGAGCGCAATGCCAAACCCAGGAGCGCAGTGCTAGAAATCTAGGAGCGCAATGCCTCCTTCCAAGCCACTTTTGGAAGCTTTGCCGAACTCCAAATTGATCTCATGATAGCTCGTTGGAAATAGCTTTCTGTCTGATATACAATGGACCCATCAAGCACTGAAAATGATCAAGTATAGCCCCTCAAAAATCAATTCTCCCAAGATTGGTCAAAAAGTGCAGAATGGAGGTGCAAAAAACGCTGCATGCTCTTGAAAGCCACTTTTGGAGGCCTTCCTGAACTCCTAATTGAGCCCATGATAGATCATTGGAAATATCTTCTAGTCTAATTATCATTTGACTTATTAAGCAAGTCATTTGGACTCTCCAACAGGGCGAAAAAATGATTTTCCCAAGACTACTCCAGAAATGTAGGGAAAAGAGGGGATTTAGGACTGTCTTGTAAAGGGAGGGGAATGAAGGGGTTAGGGTCTGTGTAAATTCTTAGGGAAATTTTGAAGGATAAGAATAGATGTTAGAGAGTGTAGGGAGGTGGAATTTCTATAAATAAGTAATGGGAAGGGGTCCAAAAGAGAAAAACACAGCCCTAACCTAGGAAAGTGTCAAAAGTGTAGCAATAGGCTAGGGTTTGTAGAAAAGTGAGGGAAATGAGAGAAATGGGATTGGGAAAAGGTTAGGGAAGGTAGATGGAGTGTAGGTGAGGGTGTTAGGAGGCTTAAGCTTCAAAATCCTCCCTTCCTTGTGAGGTCTTCTTTACTCTTTGTCCTACTCCATGAAATCTCGATCTTCCTCCTCCATGATGCTTGTTTTGGTTATGAAAACCCTAGGGAAGGGAAAGGGGAGTGGAAAATAGGTTTAGGGAGTGGGGATGGGAGTATGAAAAATTAGGGAAATAGGGATTGGGGTTAGGGAACTTCAGGGAGTGATATGGGATCAAAACACTGAGGGAAATGTGATTTAGAATTTTATTACAGGGATGATAATAGAGTTGCCTAGGAATTAGCAGCCTAGGAGCTAGGGTTTTGGGAAATGTAACTTGGGGATAGGGATCTAGTGATGTAGGGATAGGGATAAGGTTTACTGTGATATGGGAAAGGGAATGTGAAGTCTAGGAAAAAAATTTAGGGATGTGGGAGTGAAACTAGGGTTTTATAGCTTGAAAATTTGCAAATTTGAATGAGAAGCTTAACACCTTAACTTTTGCAATTGGGAAATGCTTCATGGCTATTGAATATGTTGGGATTCGCGTAACTCCCAACTCACTTTTGTGTGAGGCATGCCCTCCCTACAACATAGCTAATTCTTTGCAACGAAAGAGTCCTTGGGATTATAGGCATGTGCCTCAACATCTTACAAGGAGGACCACATGATTTACCCTTTTTTTATCATACCTATTATGCTGAAATTTCAAACATATCTCTGTGTGCATATTCTCCTCTATATAGAATACAATCATTTGAACATGCATGATATGAAATGTATTCAGCATCCAACATTTTCAATCATTTTTTTGCATTTTGGCAGCTACTGGGCAAAATGTTATCACTCGGAAAAACCTTATCTTTGAATAATTTGTAGTTGGTCATGGACAATATTAAATGTACAATGCCAATAATTATTAACGTTCATAAAATTGACCATTTATAATGTTGTGTGACAAAATTTATCAAAATATAAGGGACTTGATGGTGAATTACCTCAAAATTTCTGAGAAACATGCATTCGACAAGCCAAACTTTGCTTTCAAGTTGTACAGTAACATCGTTGTCCCCAACTAGGTAGACTTTGACTAACCGCCAGGTCTAAAAAGAGGGGTGGTGGAAGAAAATTTAAAGCTTGCGAAAAAGGTATCAGTGATATGAGCATCATCCTCTTGTTGATTATCATTCTGGAATGCATCTAACAACATTGTCTCCATGATAGTTCTATCCTTAAATAATCATCCATACCAACATTTATTTGATTGCCCCCGTAGCCATCTTGTGAAGAACTACTATTGTTGTAGTCATTTCTAATTGGTGAATCTGGACGTAATGGGAATTGAATAGGTGTTTGATTCAACCATTCTTGGTATCATTCCTCTCTGATTTTTTCTCTTAATTCAACCTTCTCTCGATTTGACATTGTCGTGGGGTGCAACGGAAGATGGTAGGTAGGTCGTTCATCATCACTAGAATCCTAATAATTTAAAAAAAAATATTTGAATATGATAAGTACAAAATCGATGATATCAATTAGTAAGCACGTCAATGCATGATTAATTGGTTTGAGGTTGAAATAATTACATTATACCAAACAATTATTATCATCAGTGTCCCATGATTGTGGCTAGAAAATGGCATGTTACAATTAGCAGGGTGAAGCGGCTGTCCATTTTCATCTACCAACCGCATCTTGTGTTATGTTGTTCTTGATAAGAGTTTCTGACGTTTTAAAATTGTTTGAATATTTTGTACATCTGAACTCAACTATGAATCTGCATGAACCTGCAAATTTGTGTACATTAATTTTATTCAGCTGATTGACATAGATTAAGAAAAAAAATCAATTAGATAATGAAATTATAAATAAAATCTAAAGTAATTACGTCTGGAGATGGATAGGGAGAAATTCGTGATGGACTTTGAGAAATATTATGGAACGAATTGGATTTTGAAGAATTGTCCATTTGATATAATTATGAGATTTTCTCCATGCATTTGAGCAAAATCAACAATAAATTTTGGTGTACATACCTAAAAGTAATTTCGGTGCCTTAAAAAGGGAGTTATTGTTATCGGTGCTCATGTATTGTTAACTGCACCAGTGCGGTTTATTATCGGACACACCAGTGTTGTTAATTAACAAACGCAGCGAATATCTGGATAAAAATAAATTAAAATTAAAATTATGTAAATTTTTTTTTTTGAAGTGAAAAAAAGTGGTAAACTGAAAAATGAGTGGCAAATGATTTTTGGAAATCTAATTTCATAAAAAGTTCTTTAAATAGTAAAAACTATTCATTATTTCATTATCTTTGCAAAAAAATTCAGGAAGGGATTTGCACGAAAGACATACTTGGAGCAAGAAAGCATTCTGAAGCAGCAAAATACTTTCGAACAACAGCACTATTCAGAGAATCGACAAACTAGCCGTTTAATTTAGATAGACGCACTGTTTTTTGGATTTATTTTTTTCCCTGAAAAATATGTGATTTATTTATAAAATATATTAATGAATGGTACAGGTTTTATATTGATAAAAAAATGGTTGACAAGAATTCAATTAACAAAAACACTGATAACACATGCAGAAAAACATAAAATGCAAGTTCTTTGTAAATTCTTTACAAAAATTATTATTTTTGAACTATATGTAAGTTTAATTAATATGTAATTGTTTAGTGTGTATCATGCAGAGCCACAAAATGACGAAACTCGATAAAATTCTTTCTGATCTAACACCAAAAGAGCGTAAAAGCATGATAAAAAAATGCAGAAGGATGAATCAGGAGAATGAAAAAACCTATCGATCCAATATGAAATTATTTTTTGAATTTTCATTAATAATATACTTAAAAATATTAAATAACATGTTTCAAACAATCTATTAATTTAAATATGTTTAATGTTCTACATGGATCAACACCGAAAAAAATGAATGTTGTTCTAAGAAAAGAAAAAAATAGAACATGCAAATAAAAATCAATTGCTCCTTAGCTCATTTGGGGTAGTGTTAGAGGTTAACAAAAGGGGAGAAAACTTTTACAAAACTATGAGAGATATAGTGGAACAAATGTATAGATGTTCTTTCCACTTACAATAAAAAAATCAATCCAATGATTCCAAGAACCAAATTTTATTTAAACTACAAGAAGAGTTTCCAGAGAATTGGTGAATGAGACATGTCAGACTTTTAATAGCAAAAATGTACAACAAAAAAAAAATGATTGAAAAAATATATATATTTCTTTGAATGTTTTTCTAGAATTATATGTATATATTACTACAAAGCAATCATTTATAAATATCACTTTTGTTATATTTAGTTTTCGTATATCAATATAAAAATTAAAAAGTTTATTGTCATGTTACTTTTTCAGGAAGATTATGAAAATCTCAAAGGATGAACGAGTTGATATCAAAAATATGTCAGTAGGAATGTCCAAAAAAATGTACAAGGAAATAGTCAAAGAAATAGACATAATGAAATTGCACGAGTCATTTCAACAACAACGTGCTTCAAATGTAATATGTAATCATTAAATTTTTCGATTATGTACAATAAATAAATAATTTAGCATTAAATATTAAAATTTCAGTGTTTTCTTGCAAAAAATGGAACCCATTCTACACATAAAACATGACGACAAGGAAAAAAAGAGTTGATATCTAAGTTTGTGAGTAATTGTTACTTCCTTATAACAACTCAACTATATTTCATTTTTGTATATTTTAAGTTGTTTTACAGCGATCATCATTGAATGTCTTCAAACAGGTGCTAACGTACAAAAAATAATCATCAGAAGAATTGATTGACATTGGGTTAAATATGGATTGTCAGTATATGTTGGCATATCAGAAATTAATTGTGGAATTTGTAAGTATCTATCTTATTTTACTTAGCTCCGTCTATAATTAATAGGACAAAAAAACTTTTACATTAAATCTATGATTTGTTATGGGGTATAAAACTTGCAGAAAACAAACTATGGAACTGCGCCAACAAATGAATTGTTGATATATAACATAAAATTTGGTTTTGAAAGAATGTATATAGTTCATGAGTGAATTCTTGCTATGATACATTTCTTTTCAATTTACATTGATGTATATTATTTAATATTGCAATTTTCATTATGTTCACCAATGTAGATACATTCATTACACTTTATTTTTATGTTTGTAAATGGAATTTGAAAAATAAGAAAACAATCAACACAATGAACAAAACATTTCTCCAAATAACCCAAGTCATGGAAGTAGTTCGAGCAGTGACAACAATTCGAGCGAAAAATGATGATCAATGTGTCTCGATATCAAAGCAAGGCATTGTATTTTTTGAAATATTTGTTTGTGAAATCAGACATTTTATTTAATGTATTGGGCATAGTGTCCCAATTGAAAGATAAAGGGATACCAATAATTGTCTTAATTTGTATGATAAAGAGTGTCTTATTCATATATATATATATATATATATATATATATAAAGAACGTTTTAATTTATTCTATTGCGTTCTCCATTGTCACTGTGAAATGTTACACCACTGATTATATATATGGATGATTAAATATTATAATGAAGAGATGCGAAATATGATTATATGATATAACAAATTCATCCAAACATTACATTCAAATTCACTAATAAAAATTTAATTGATATGAATATTGTTATAAAATATGTGTCGAATTATGATGAATAATGAATTTTAAAAAATCACAATAATTGCATTGTCACATGTCGATGTTTATAAAAAATAGAAAATGAACATCAGTGCGTGTGTATGATATTGTGCATCGGTGTGTATGTATGATATTGTGCACCGGTGTGTTTCTACGACCTATGAGCACCACACCAAACACCAAATCCAATTAAAACGCCCATTGCACTTTGTCGACGACTACGACCAAGGCAGATAAGCGTTGCATTCACCGGTATGGTTTTCCTTTCATACACCGGTGCATTTTTATAACTTAACGGTCCAAGGCGTTTTTACACCTTAACAACGTCGATGCATGAACCTTCTATCAACCTGATGTGTATTTGCGAGTGACACACACTGGGACATTGCTAAACACCTCGGGGCTTTCGAAATTTGTTTTCAATCCCGGTGCTTGGTATGTTCACAGTATCGGTGCGTATAGGTTAAAATGCACCAGTGCGTTCACACATAAATAGCGCACCGATAAGAAAAAACCTTCGGTCGCCCAAATTTTTTTAGTTGTGTTGAAATTCCGTTAGAAGTTACATCGAAACCTTCGTTACCCAAAACAAATATTGTCGCAAATATTTTTTTTTTGACAATTTTAGCCAATTTATAACACTAAAAACATCTCTTATAATCTCAAGTAGAGAATATTTTTCTTGTATAGAGAAGTTTGAATCAAATAAAATGACTCGAAAGCCGGTTTTATTGGACTTGTATCGACCCTCAGCGCCTGGCTATCACCGGAATAATATTTAATGGCCACCCTATTGCTCCAGAGCCCTCGTTGTTTCAACCCTATTAGGGTTTCCTGTGTTCCATTCTTCTATTGAGATAGAGTTTAAACAATTCTCCAGAAATTGTTGGGTCGATGGAGATGGAACCGGGAATTCCGGCAGCAGCTGCACTAGTCCCATATCTGGTTCGCTGCTTCACCTGTGCAATGAAACCCGAGCGAGCTTTTCTCTGTGGCCGAGTAGATGTTTCAATAGAAAGGGTTGTGGGATTTCGAAAGACCTCAAAGCCTATGAGCGACCACCTGCAATGCTGGTGATCCATCTAGCCCCGGTAGCTCCATCCCAGAATGCTAAAGTGTATATTATGTCTAGATCGGCACAGATCCTAACGGGTCTGAGGATTAATCCAACAATGCTTCATCCATCTCACAAAAGTAAAATATTTGTTATCCTACTTTGAAACCTCTTCAATATCCGCCAGATACTCAGCGCTTCTCAATGAATAACTCTTGCCCTACATCGTAACCTCCAAACCAAAACGTACCTTGATACTACCTCCACCCTACTCTCTCCGGCGTCTTCGTCCTATTGCTACAGGGTCGAAACTTTGCCAAACAACAGAGATATTTTTTCATGACAGTGCAATTTGATAGTTGTGTTCTCCATGCATGCTATCAACTACATGCTGCTTGGATAATTTCATCTGCATCTTTTAACTTGTTTTGCCACTGTAATGGCGGCGCGAGATTTTTCCTTCCAAGAATTTTGTTTCTCTTCCAACTTTGCTTCACTCTCTGCACGTTGGCCAAATACACTCT
Source organism: Pinus albicaulis (assembly GCA_034641835.2). NCBI lineage: Eukaryota > Viridiplantae > Streptophyta > Pinopsida > Pinales > Pinaceae > Pinus > Pinus albicaulis. The sequence continues at coordinate 1,268,450,026 of CM076570.1, forward strand.
TCCATTGCAGGTTTTTCCTCAAGATACCTCTGTCGGTCATCCTCTCTTTGACTTCTCAACAGTTCACTCACTAGGAACCATTGCCTTGAGTCTTCCAGTCCTCGCTAGGAACTATTCACTCGCTACCTGCAGTCCTCTCTCAATGCCAATTCGATGTCCTCAGGGATACAACAGTTTTGGAAATTAATTCCAACTGCTGAAGTCAATCAGTAGTAAATGCAGAAGTGAAAGAACACGGCACATTGAGGCCTTAGCAAAGGCGGTTGCCGTTTAAATCTTGAACAAATTGCAAAAGGATTGGAAAGCGTCACAGGAGCAGTACAAAACAGATGGGATTTTGATCCCTTTGATATTTTGTAAGGCGGTAGCCATTTTTCATTAACAGCAGAGTTAATGGCCAAGACTCAAAGTCACGCCAAGCAGGCAGAGCTTTGATTACAGGTTGAATCAGGCTTTAAAGCCTTACCAATTTAAAACAGCGGAGTTAAATGGCAGAGGCGGTGAAGAACTTTTATAATAAAATGTCTTGTTGATGTGTTGAGTTCCGTGAGCAGAACGAACAAACATATATATATGTTATATATATATAAACAATCGCCCTCCCATAAAATGTGAGGTCTGTGGGTCCCATAGACCACGCGACATTGAATATCATATTTGCGATGCGATCGCAAATCGCATCATCGTAAAACCACATGGCAAGTGTTAAAACTAATAGTTAAAAGTTGCGATGCAATCGTCGCGCCATCACAAATCGCACTTTTGTTTGCTCCGTCATATATGTAGATCGCGGATGTTTGCGATGCGATCTCATCGCAGATCGCAACAACGCAACATCACATTTTCAAAGTTTGTTCCGCCGGGTTGATCGCAGATTTTTGCGATGCGATCCCATCGCATATTGCAACATCGCGATATCGCGCAAATCGCAATTTCAAATGGTCGTTTGTTATGTTTTTAATAGCGCGGACCCAATGAGTTTATATGTTATGTTTTAATCTTTTATAAAGTGCGCGCCACTTATAAAAGGAAGGCCCGAGAGGCTAAATGTAATGTTTTTTTTTACAGAACAGAGCTTTTTAAGCACAGCAGTGCGAAACTGAAAATACAAAGTAGCGTATTTTTCAAAGAGACAGAGTGTTTAGTTTGAGAGTCAGTGAAGGCTCTGTGCACTGTGTTGTAGCAGCAGTCACTATTTAGAATCCCTCTGTTAGAGGAAGAAATTGTAACAGTTTTTTTTTATGAAATAGATATTTTTTTCTGAGTTGAAATTCTGTCTCCTGTGAGTGAAAATTTTTAAATTCTCTGTGTTAAAGAGGAGAGTATTACTCTCTCCACTGTTTGTTCTGGAATTCTCAGAAATTCCAACATGGTATCAGAGCAGTCCAGGCTATTTGAAGGTCAAATAAGCTAAAGGAAAGGAGTTTGTTATTGCAGAAGCTTCTCCAGCAGTGTGAAGACTCAGTCAAGAAGAATCCAAAGGTATTTCTCTATACAGTTCTGTGTTACTGTTGCAGTACAATTAATTAAATTTAAACACACAGTCAAGTGTTTTTTGAATTATAGTTAAGAGTGCAAAATCGCTGAGCCAGCACTGGTATGGGTTTGGGAAATATCCATCTCCCACAATTTAATGGGAAAAATTATGACTACTGGTCAATAACTATGAGAGAATTATTTGTCTCCCAAGACTTATGGGAATTAGTTGAGGATGGCTTTAAAGAGCCAGCAAATGAAGTAGAGTTTTTTCTTTTAAATCAAGCAGGAAGAGATCAGTTGAAGAACAATAAGAAGAAATATTCCAAAGCTCTCTTCTTATTGTATCAAGAAGTGCATGAGAGTGTGTTTCCAAGGATAGCAGCAGCTAAGAGATCCAAAGAAGCATGGGAAACTCTCAAGATAGCGTATCAAGGCATGGAGAAAGTGAAGACAACAAAACTTCAATTGCTGAGGAGAAACTTTGAAACTCTGCTGCATGAAAGAGTCAGATACTATTGACTCATTCTTCACTCATGTGATTGGAATGGTCACACAAATTAGATCACATAGAGAGACTCTTGAGGACAAGAGGATTGTGGAGAAACTCTTGAGGAGTATACCCTCAAGATTCGATGTGATTGTCACCACCATAGAGGAGACTAAGGATCTCACAAGTTTTTCAGTGGATGAGCTACATGCATCACTGATGACCCATGAATAGAGGTTGGGTAGGAGTGAAAACTCATCTCTAGAACATGCCTTTAAGTCCCAGATTTCTTTCGGAAGAGAAAGAGGGCAAGGCAGAGGAAACAAAAGAGGAAGAGGCAGAAACCAAAACAAACGTGGAATGAACAGCGCTTCACATTCACATGGAAGGTGCAACAATGAAAATCACAGCCACGGCCAAGGCAGCAGCCAACAAAGTGGTCAGCAGAATGCTCAAGGACAGAGGTATGATAAGTCCAATGTCCAATGTCACTATTGTAAAAAATATGGTCATTATGCTAATAAATGTAGAAAGAAGCTACAAGATATGGGAAATAGAACTAGTGCAAATTTCACTAAAGAAAATGTCAAACAAAATAATTTGTTTTTAGCTTGTAATATCGCTGAAGAAAAGAATGAAGATGTATGGTTTCTAGACTCCGGTTGCAGTAACCATATGACAGGAAACTTAGCAATGTTTTCTATGCTAGATAAGAGTGTGAAGTCACAAGTCACACTAGGAACTGATAACAAAGTTTCTGTTATGGGAAAAGGGGTAGTAAATGTTTTAACAAGATTAGGTGCAAAGAAATCCATAGCAGATGTTTATTATGTTCCTGGAATGAAGTGTAACCTCTTAAGTATTGGACAGCTTGTCCATAAGGGGTATAATGTTTTCTTTGAGGATGATGTTTGTACCATCATGGATAAACCACCCAGCAATTAGTGTATTGCTGAAGTAAAGATGACAAGGAACAGGATGTTCCCTCTCAAAATGAAAGCAGACTTGAAGAATGGGGAAGAAAAAGCAGCAGTTACACAAGAGACTTTTCAAAGCGAACCAAAAGATGATAATTGGTTATGGCACTTGAGATTTGGACATCTCAACTTTGGAGGTCTTAATTTGTTGAATAGAAAAGGAATGGTAAGAGGTTTACCATTGATAGAGAAACCTGACAGCCTTTGTGAAGGTTGTATCTTGGGGAAACAACACAGAGAAAGTTTTTCTTCCGGGAAAAGCATAAAGGAAAAAGCACCCTTAGAGATTGTTCACTCAGATGTATGTGAACCGATGCAAACTCCATCACTTGTTAACAGCCACTTTGTACTAACATTCATAGATGATTTTACAAGAAAAACTTGGGTTTATTTTTTGAAAAACAAAAGTGAAGTGTTTGAAAAATTTTGCAATTTCAAAGCACTTGTTGAGAACCAGAGTGGGCTGCATATCAAAGTCTTAAGGACTGATAGAGGAGGTGAGTATATCTCTAAATATTTTCTACGTTTTTGTAGAGAAAATGGTATTCAAAAGAAGTTTACAACTAGATATACTCCGCAGCAAAATGGAGTAGCCGAAAGGAAGAACCGAACCATAATGGACATGGCGAGGAGTATGCTTAAGGCAAAGCATTTGCCTAATGATTATTGGGCTGAAGCTGTACATTGTGCAGCGTACATATTGAACAGGTGCCCTACAAAAGCGGTTATGAACAAGGTGCCGGAAGAGGCATGGAGTGGCGCAAAGCAAAGTGTCACACACATGAAGGTTTTTGGATGTGTAGCCTATGCACACATTCCGGATCAGCTAAGAAAGAAGTTGGACAGCAAGGGGGAGAAATGTATTTTCATTGGATACAGTGAGGAATCCAAGGCATACAGGTTATACAACCCATCCAGCAAGAAGTTTCTTGTGAGAAGGGACGTACAGTTCATTGAAGAGGAAGCTTGGGATGGAAGCATAGAGAAAACAGTGAATGTTAAACACTGTTTATCTCATGATGAAAATGATGATGAGTTTGCTGAAATACATCCCCAAACAGCAACACCAACAAAAGAGCAGCAAAGCACACCCTTGAGGAGAAATGACAGTGCTTCTCCAAGCACACCACAAGGAGGAAATTCAAGTGCTTCTTCAAGTACTTGTACACCTACTGAAAGAGGTAAGAAATTCAGAAGTTTGAAAGACATTTATGAACAAGATATAGCTAATGAAGGTATCAATTCCTTGTTTGCTTTATATTGTCATGTTGATGATCCTGTTCATTTCGAAGAAGCTATCAAGGATAGGAAATGGATAGAAGCTATGGATGAGGAAATAAATGCCATAGAGAGGAACAAAACTTGGGATTTGGTTGAACTCCCAAAAGGTAAAGATGCCATTGGTGTTAAATGGGTCTACAAGACCAAGAGTAATGCTGAAGGCAAGATAGAGAGACACAAGGCAAGGCTTGTTGTCAAAGGCTATAAGCAGAAGCATGGAATAGATTATGAGGAAACTTTCGCACCGGTTGCCAGAATGGAAACCGTGAGAGCAGTGTTGTCCATAGCAGCACAAAACAAGTGGAAAGTTTACCAAATGGACGTGAAGTCAACATTCCTAAATGGAGTGTTAATGGAAGAGGTTTACATTGAACAACCTCTCGGCTATGAAAAGAAAGGCCAAGAGCACAAAGTGTGTAAGTTGAAGAAAGCTCTTTATGGGCTGAAGCAAGCGCCAAGAGCGTGGTACAGTAGGATAGATTCATATCTACTGGAAAATGGATTTGAAAAGTGTGAGGGAGAACCCACCCTCTACATCAAAGAAAAAGACGGTAAAATCTTGATTGTAGTTTTGTATGTTGATGATGTTATTTTTACAGGTAATGATGATTGCCTTATTGAACATTTTAAAATAGTCATGAAGGAAGAATTTGAAATGACTGATATGGGTTTGTTGAGATACTTCTTGGGAATAGAAGTAGAACAAGATGAAAATGGGATTTTTATCTCACAGGCAAAGTATGTTAATGAAGTGCTTGAAAGATTTAACATGCAGGAATGCAAAGCAGCAATCACTCCCACAGTGATGGGATTAAAACTCAGCAGAGAGGACAGCAGCAAGGATTTTGATCCTAGTTTGTACAAGAGCATAGTTGGCAGCCTCATGTATTTGACTACAACTAGGCCGGACATAATGCATGCTGTTAGTTTGATTTCCAGGTTCATGGAAAAGCCAAAGGATGCACATTGGCAAGCAGCAAAAAGAATTTTGAGGTATGTTAAAGGTACAAAAAGGTTTGGTATTTTGTATACTACTTCAGAATGTTCAGATTTAGTTGGATACACTGACAGTGATTGGGCTGGAAGTGTTGATGATCGGAAGAGCACTTCCGGTTATGTTTTTCATATGGGTTCAGGAGCCATTTCATGGGCTTCTAAGAAAGAGCCCATTGTAGCGTTATCTACAGCAGAAGCGGAATATGTGGCGGCTACAGCAGCAGCGTGTCAAGCAGTTTGGATGAGAAAAATGTTGAGAAGTTTATGTCAAGAACAGGTAAAAGGGACAGTGATCTTTTGTGACAATAGTTCAGCTATTGCATTGTCTAAAAATTCTGTTTTTCATAAGAGGACTAAACACATTGACACCAAGTTTCACTTCATACGTGAATTGGTTAACAATGGTGAGATAGTTTTGCAACATTGCAGAACAGAGGATCAATTTGTAGATATTTTGACAGAGCCACTTGCGCAGAAAAGGTTTGAATATTTCGGGAAATGCCTGGGTATGCAGAAAAACCAAGCAGTTGAAATTAAGGGGGAGTGTTGGAAATTAATTCCAACTGCTGATGTCAATCAGCAGTAATTGTAGAAGTGAAATATTGTGGCACATTGAAGCCTTAGCAAAGGCGGTTGCCTGTAGTCTTGAACAAATTGCAAAAGGATTGGAAAGCTTCAAAGGTGCAGTACAGAACAGATGGGATTTTTGATCCCCTTGATATTTTATAAGGCGGTAGCCAATTTTAATTAACAACAGAGTTAATGGCCAAGACTCAAAGTCACGCCAGCAGGCAGAGCTTTGATTACAGGGTTGAATCAGGCTTTAAAGCCTTACCAATTTAAATCGGCGGAGTAATGGCAGAGGAGGTAAAACGCAAGAATATCTTGCAAAGTGTCTTGTTGATATGGTGAGTTCCGCGTGCGGAACTAACAAATATATATGTTATATATAAACAATCACCCTCCCATAAAGCGTGAGGCCCGTGGGTCCCTTAGACCACGCGGCATTGAATATCATATTTGCGATGCGATCGCAAATCGCATCATTGCAAAACCACATGGCAAGTGTTAAAACTAATAGTTAAAATTCGCGATGCGATCGTCGCACCATCGCAAATCGCAAATCGCACTTTTGTTTGTTCCGCCATATATGTAGATCGCGGATGTTTGCGATGCGATCTCATCGCAGATCACAACATCGCAACATCGCATTTTCAAAGTTTGTTCCGTCGGGTTGATCGCAGATTTTTGCGATGCGATCCCATCGCATATCGCGACATCGCGATATCGCGCAAATCGCAATTTCAAATGGTCGTTTGTTATGTTTTTAATAGCGCGGACCCAATGAGTTTATATGTTATGTTTTAATATTTTATAAAGTGCGCGCCACTTATAAAAGGAAGGCCCGAGAGGCTAAATGTAATGTTTTTTTTTACAGAACAGAGCTTTTTAAGCACAGCAGTGCGAAACTGAAAATACAAAGCAGTGTATTTTTCAGAGAGACAGAGTGTTTAGTTTGAGAGTCGGTGAAGGCTCTGTGCACTGTGTTGTAGCAGCAGTCACTATTTAGAATCTCTCTGTTAGAGGAAGAAATTGTAACAGTTTTTTTTTTATGAAATAGATATTTTTTTCTGAGTTGAAATTCTGTCTCTTGTGAGTGAAAATTTTTAAATTCTCTGTGTTAAAGAGGAGAGTATTACTCTCTCCACTGTTTGTTCTGGAATTCTCAGACATTCCAACAAGTAGCACCATAGTACTTTCTAATTCTCCTCCAAGCATGCCAATGATTCTCTTCCTTGAACGAACTCTTTAATTAAGCCAATGATTCTCTTCCTTGAATGAACTCTTTAATTAAGAAAATAAACTCTTGCTCTAAAATCTCCCTCTGTTGTCCACGTGATTCTCCTCCCAATATTTTTGGTTGCTATAATGGCCATCTGATTCAGAGAGCCTCAAACCTCCAGCAATTCCATTCCTCGAAACTGTTCATGAGTATGCATATACTCTGTTTTCAGATATACAGAGCATGGCCTTGAATTATTCTTTAAACCTGCAAGAGCATTGGCAATAAACAAAGAAAATAGACACCGCAAAAGCACTAACTAAACAGAAGACTGAGAGAAGATATTCAGATGGATTAGCCTATCAGGGAAATATAGAATACTCAGCTAGCGGCACATTAATAACATTCTTTATTCAATCCACACTCGAATCTCATACAGAAAAGTCGGTAACAACAAGAAAAGTCCCCCAGAATCCACACCTAGTTTATGTCCTTTCTTACAGGAAAATGCATAGCAGAGACTACGCTGCCCATAATTCTCTCTCCTTTCTTACAGGAAATGCATAGCATAGACTATGCTGCCCATAATTCTTTTTCTCCAACACTATTGTCCCTCTAAGTCTAATCACATGCTTAAATATTAAAGTTACAACCAGAGAGGCATTAAAAGTTGCTGTAATTTAAAAAAACAACAGAATAGCCTAGAATTTGGCAAAGATTTATTAGAATCTTGTTTACAGTTATTAAATTTCAGTATTTTGAGTGTGGGTTTTTGATAGTGCTGAATCCATTTTCACTATAAAAAATGCAAATCAAACATTCCAACTACTTTATTTTTAAATTTTTTTTTTACCAAATTCCGACATCTAAACTATTTTGAATGCTGAGTAAACAACTCCTTAAAAGTCCATTACCAAACTAGCATAGCAAATAAAGATTTGTGCTGAAAATTTTATGGGTTTTGACGTTTGAGAATTAGAAATTCCATGAAAGTGAGTGAAGTTTTCACTGAACTGAATGAATTGCAAATAAGATTTGAAAAAAGGGAATAATTGAAGGAACAAAATAGCTAAAACTTTGAATTAGGTCAACTGTGCAGTGTGTGCATTACTCTCTCATTCTACTCGTCATGGCTACCACCTAAAATGAATCTTTTGATGTATACTTCAAACCCAATTTAAAAAATAAAGAGAATTTGTAAACAAAAATAACATTATAATAAACTAATTTCAATATTGGTTGTGTTTTCTCGCTGTTAAGTTCTAAATTATTCAATAGCTCTGAAAATATAATATAAAAGAAACTCTTAGACTTTAACAACAACTTTAAGCAAATATAAAAGATTTAACACAAATAATATAAATAATAACCATAATATATTTGAGATAAAGTAACACAATAATGCTCAAAACATTTACAATAAGTGTGGCTACAGTTCTCCCATTTTCTATTTTTATTACAATTATAAAACACACTTATTGTGCATCTAATGGAGCGAGTAAGGCTAAAATATCGTTATTCATTCCAAAAATATCTAATTTGCAATTCACTCACTTCCAGGAAAAACCTTGGAAATTTGAATTGGCAATATCTCCATTTCCATGTTTAAGTTTGATTATTTTATATCTCAACATAGTTTCTTGAAATTTTGGCTTGACCGTTTCAAAATTGAACTTTAAATTTTAATCATGTAGTTCCTTTTCCCTTAAAAATCTCTTTTCCTTAACTCAATAAATTTCTCTAACTAATAAAACTCTCAAAATACAGTGAAACCACATATCATTCATTAAAAGAGTAATGCTCTTCTTCAACTAATATTCCATTTATTTACAATAATTTTCTGACATATTTCATTACATTTGCTTGCACTTTTATATCTTATATAATGCTCTCTATTTCCTAAACCATTATATATGAACTTTTTAAAAACTTTTCCATTTTGAAAAACATTCGAGTTAATATCACATTATTATAATTCCCTAAACACTCCATATTATAAATCATTAAATGTTTAAGAAACCTAATATCTATCTAGCTATTAATTAATGAATACGCTTCATTTCAATAATAATAGTTAAAGTTATTGTCACACGGCAGCACAAATGTTCATTTGTATTAATATATACATTTCTATTAATGTCAACAACCAGACTTCCATGGAAGGAAGCACAAAACGTACGGTTGGTGTTTCGTGTATAAATATATTGTTTGCACAAAACGTACGGTTGGTGTTTCGTGTATAAATATGTTGTTTACTTCAGCTATGAAATTGTTGAAAAATTGGGTCAGCTCATTATCAATTTGAACAAGAAAAAAATTTAAATAAAAAAAACTAAAAACAAGAAACTCATAATCCCATAAAAATAAACTATTTTTAATATTATAAACATTAAAACTTCATTCATTTCTTCCCAAATTTCCATTTGAATTCTGTGGTGATGGAATTCCTTGTGTTGATGGAATTTGAAAAGGATGCTATATCGCTACATTACCCTTAATGTTAAATTATGATGAAAGTGCGCACCATAAAAGCTCACCATAGAATCAAATATTTAATTAAAAAACATAACTGGAGTTGAGATCATTATCGCAGAACAGCTTATAAGAGAAGAATTCGTGGTTGCAGCCCGTCATTTTAAAACAAGCCGGACAAAAGTTAGAAGACTCAGTGTAATAAGTGTCAAAAAGATGAAGTGCCAGACATTTTGGTCATTAAGAGAGCTCATCTGTTGCGTGCACTAAGAACTGTGGTCACTGGCAACCGAAGTAATTTGAAAAAAAAAAAAAAAAAATTAGTCTAAAGAAAACCGGCACAAAAGCACCTGTTGTTGTTGGGCAACAAAGGTAATAATTTGAAGTGCTATTACTACATAATTGCTGACGTAACTGCTTTTCATTTGATGATGCAATATTTCAGTCGTTTGTGTAGCTGCTCCAGCACTCCCCTACCCCACTGCAGGTTGGGACAACCAGAAGTGTTAAGCTTCTCCAACGACCTCAAATGTTCAACACCTGACAGCTCTTCTAAGCCAGAACAATTAGCAACGCCTAGTCTTCGAAGCTTTGTCAGCTGGGCCAACCCCTGTATGCTCTTCAAATTGACACATTCACGTACCTGCAACTCCTCCAAAGATACCAATTCTCCCATTTCTAACAGTTCTAGGCAAGAGCTTTCCAAATGCAGAATTTCCAAATGGCTTAGCTCTCCAATAGTACTCGGCAATTCTTTTAAGAATGGGCAAAACAAATACATTTCTCTCAAGAACCGTTGATTTGTGATTTGGGGAGGCAATACTTCAATTCCATAACAACCTGAAATTTCTAACCATTCGAGTGTGCGGATCTGTCCGAGTGTCTCGCTAGAGATGGTCAATTCGTAACATTTTCTCAAACACAGATGTTTAAGTTGTATTAAATTTCCAAAGGAATTTGGAAGTATTGGCAAATTGGAGCACCCAGACAAATCAATATGCTGGAGATTCGTTAAGTTGCCAAAGGAAATTGGAAGCATCTGCAAGTTCGAGCACCAGGACAAGTCAATATGTCGAAGGTTCCTTAAGTTTCCAAGGGAATTTGGAAGTGTCTGCAAATTGGAGCACCAAGACAAATCCATGTATTGGAGGTGCTTTAAGTTTTCCAAAGAACTTGGAAGCATTTGCAAATTCGAGCACTCGGACAAGTTTATATATTGGAGGTTTCTCAAGTTTCCAAAAGAATATGGAAGCATCTCTAAATTGGAACACTTGGACAAGTCAACATGTCTGAGTTTCTTTAAGTTCCTGAACGAATTTGGAAGCATATGCAACCCAGAACACCCGCGCAAGTCAATACGTTGGAGGTTCCGGACATTCCCAACTGAATCTGGGAGCCTCTGCAAACTGGAGCACCCGCTCAAGTCAATATTTTGAAGGTTTGCTAAGTCCCCAAATGACTCTGAGAGCCTCTGCAGGCTCAAGCACTCTTCCAAGTGGAGGCTACGGAGGCTGGTCAGCTGCCCCACCGAGTCTGGGAGCCTCTGCAGGTTGAAGCACCTTTCCAAGTGGAGGCTCTGGAGGCCCGTCAGATGCCCCACCGACTCTGGGAGTCCCTGCAGAGTGGAGCACCCTTTCAAGTTGAGGCTCTGGAGGCCCGTCAGCTGCCCCACCGAGTATGGGAGCGCCTGCAGGCTGAAGCACGACCACAAGTCGAGAGTCTGGAGGCCCGTCAGCTGCCCCACTGAGTCTGGGAGCCCCTGTAAGCTTGAGCACTCCCGCAAGTCGATGCTCTGGAGGCCTGTCAGCTGCCCCACCGAGTTTGGGAGCCCCTGCAGCCTGGAGCACCCTTTCAAGTTGATGCTCTTGAGGCCCGTCAGCTGCCCCACCGAGTCTGGGAGCCCCTGCACGCTGGAGCACCCCCACAAGTGGAGCGCGTGCAGGCTGGAGCACCCCCTCAAGTCTAGACTCTGGAGGCCCGTCAGCTGCCCCACCGAGTCTGGGAGCCTCCGCAGGCTAGAGCACCCCCACAAGTTGAGACTTTGGAGGCCCGTCAGCTGCCCCATCGACTCTGGGAGCCCCTGCAGGCTCGAGCACCCCCACAAGTCGAGACTTTGGAGGCCCGTCAGCTGCCCCACCGAGTCTGGGAGCCTCTGCAGGCTCGAACACCACCGCAAGTCGATGCTTTGGAGGCCCATTAGCTGCCCCACCGAGTCTGGGAGCCCCTGCAGGCTGGAGCACCACCGCAAGTCAATGCTCTGGAGGCCCGTCAGCTGCCCCACCGAGTCTGGGAGCCCCTGCAGGCTGGAGCACCCCCGCAAGTCGATGCTCTGGAGGCCCGTCAGCTGCCCCACCGAGTCTGGGAGCCCCTGCAGGCTGGAGCACCATTGCAAGTCGATGCTCTGGAGGCCCGTCAGCTGCCCCACCGAGTCTGGGAGCCCCTGCAGGCTTAAGCACCAATGCAAGTCGATGCTCTGGAGGCCCGTCAGCTGCCCCACCGAGTCTGGGAGCCCCTGGTTGGAGCACCCCCCCAAGTTAATGCTCTGGAGGCCCGTCAGCTGCCCCACCGAGTCTGGGAGCCTCCGCAGGGTTGAGCACTCTCGCAAGTCGATGCTCTGGAGGCCCGTCAGCTGCCCCACCGAGTCTGGGAGCCCACGTAGTCTGAAGCACCCCCGCAAGTCGATGCTCTGGAGGCCCGTCAGCTGCCCCACCGAGTCTGGGAGCCCCTGCAGTCTGGAGCACCACCGCAAGTCGATACTCTGGAGGCCCGTCAGCTGCCCCACCGAGTCTGGGAGCTCCTGTAGGCTGGAGCACCACCGCAAGTCGATGCTCTGGAGGCCCGTCAGCTGCTCCACCGAGTCTGGGAGCCCCTGGAGGCTTGAGCACCCCCGCAAGACGAGGCTCTGGAGGCCCATCAGCTGCCCCACCGAGTCTGGAAGCCCCTGGAGGCTTGAGCACTCCCGCAAGTCGATGCTCCGGAGGCTCGTCAGCTGCCCCACCGAGTCTGGGAGCCCCTGCAGGCTGGAGCACCACCGCAAGTCGATGCTCTGGAGGCCCGTCAGCTGCCCCACCGAGTCTGGGAGACCCTGGAGGCTTGAGCACCCTCGCAAGACGATGCTCTGGAGGCCCGTCAGCTGCCCCACAGAGTCTGGGAGCCCCTGGAGGCTGGAGCACCCCCGCAAGTCGATGCTCTGGAGGCCCATCAGCTGCCCCACCGAGTCTGGGAGCCTCTGCAGAGTTGAGCACCACCGCAAGTCAATGCTCTGGAGGCCCGTCAGGATCCCAATTGAATTTGGCAGAGTTTCAAAACAACTATTTTTTAGGACAATTTTTTCGAGCTGATTCAGCGTCCCAATAGACTCTGGAACCTCTGAAAGGGGAGCATCAATATACAATTCTCTCAACTGTAGTGGCGCCTGCAATGTATACATAAAAGCATTAAAGTTGATTTGCCCCTGTAGATGTCACTTATTTAACATTGTGATTAAAAAAAAGACAATTCTTAATTTTGCATTTTGAAGAAAAAAGTAAATCCACCTGTCCAAATAAATTAACATGATTACCTGAGATTCATGCCATAGTGTTTCCAAATTTTGCCCCTGTATGGATAACACTCTTAAATTTCTCGTTAGATTTGTGAAAGATATGGAGGAGATTGGACACTTTTCCCATCGGAGATATATCAGTTGTCGTAATTCCACTGCACTGAATACGCTTCCAACAAAAGAACCTTGACCCCTAAGCAGCTGCAACCTGCTTAGGTTGCAGTTGCCCGCAACGTTTTCGAAAAATTGTTTACTGCCAATTCCATAATCCATGCTAATTCCACGCACCTGAATTGTTCACACGGAGATGTTAAAAACATGATTTATTCTTACAAATTTTCAAAACATATAGGCAATTTAGACATCACAATGCTATTTTGAAACTCTGTGGAGAGCTTCAACATACGTACAGGTGGTGACAGGCCGGAAAGAAAAATATTGACATTTGGTCGCGAAAGCCGAAGCTGACAACCCGGATGTTCCTTCTCTGCTACATCTCTACCGAGGTCACGGAGGTGATCGTGCATTCTTATACAGTCTTCACTGTCCACCTCGACAAGGCATCTGTTCTCTAAGTTGCGGAGACCCAGCGATCCTTCCCAGCCTGATTCGTTCAATATTCTGATCGCTGTATGTATGTTCTCTCCTATAAGAAAACAAGCAATGTCTAAAAATATCTCCTGCTCCTCTTTATCGAGACCATCGTAGCTAGCTTTCAGCCTGCTTTGGATATCAGTGGGTACTATTCTGTGGATTTTGCGTAATTGGGCTTTCCAACACTCTAAATCTTTTCCACGAATGAGCGCTCCAATCACCTTAAGAGATAAGGGCAACCCATCACAAACACCTAAAAAATCTTCAACCAGTTGTTCAAATCCTTTATTAGGAAAAGTCTGATCGAAGGCATGCGAGCAGAACAGTTGTGTGGAGTGCCGTCGGTTAAGGCCCGTTTGCTTGTAAATAGACGCCTCTCCAATACCCGAGCTTGTAAGTAGATCCCTATTGCGAGAAGTAACCAAGATTAAACAACTGGATTTAATGGCATCTTTCACAGGTGAAAGCAATGCGTCAAGTTGATCACTGTGATCAACATCATCTAACACTATCAGAGATGATGGGGAGGATGAGAGATGCTTTCGAAGCTTCTCTATGCCTTCCTCAGTGTTGTTTATTTGCTCGTGGTTCAGATGAGCCAGGGCTCTAAGAAGTGCTGCCTGCAATGAACTTAAAGAGCTCTTGGCTGCGGTTTCTCTCACATCAGAGAGGAAACAATATCGATCATAATTTGATCTTTGTTTATTAAAGAATTCTCTTGCGAGGGTGCTTTTTCCTACCCCGCCAAGACCCACAATTCCCACAACCGTAGACTTCTGGGTTTGCTGCTGCAAGAGCACCATTCTTTCCAGATGTTCTATTTTTTCATCGAGGCCAGTAGGATATTTGGCCACATGAAGAGGTGTTTTCCTAACCTTTCGGCACACTTCTTCGACGATCGCATCAACTAGCAGCCCTTCGTCACTGAACAATATGCACAGACGTAATATGATTATGGAGGAAAATATACGTTTATCTTTCGTGAAATAACTAAGAAGAACAGGATTAAGTATGGCCCTTACCCGTCGTATGCGTCCATAACAAAACCGCTTTTATCGGAGACAACAGAGAGAGCTTTCCTCCATCTTTCCACAGTGGTAGAGTCATGTCGTGGCTTCGTTTCCATGGTATTAGCATCCAATGTTCTCTTCTTTTCGAGCATCTGCAGGTCTCGAGCATACGGTCCATCTCCACTCCACGTCCTCCGAAGGTCCGAAGGATCGACATCAATGAAGACCGGAATAATTGTCGACTTGGATTCCAGCATTAGCGCGAGTTCCTCAAGGCACCAGGGTGATTGGGCATATGTGGGAGAGAATAATGCTACATGCACGGAGGCGGTTCGAATAGCCTCTTTGATTTGAGGTAGTATGCCCTCTCCCTTCTCCAGTTCTGGCTGGTCCAGAAATACATTTAATCCTCGTACAATTAGGCGACGGTAGATATGGCTGGCCAGGCGTTTCTTTTGGTCGGGACCGCGGTGATTCAGAAACACTTCATAAACATGGCTGTTGGATGAGGACGAAGAAGATGCGATGCATTTGATATCCCCAGCCATCGAATACAGAAGAAGCAAGCTTTCCAAGACGTTTTAGAGAATGAGCGCCCAACCTACCAGGTGACAATTAGCGAATGGATGAGAGCAAACCAGCACACTAATATCTGGTCGATTCAGAGGATTTGTTTATTGCTAAATGAAATTTATATACTTCTGTTTTATTATTAATTTTTTTTAAAAATGGATGGAAGGAACTAATACCGTAATGTGAACGGTGAAATCATGAAAGCGGCTGCTAATTTCCTTCGTTCACTGCATTATTGAGTGTTGCCGCCAATTCGCCGACCATATATTCCTGGTTGATTTCCCGAATCCCTACTAAGATATGCTGACCACAAATATGTGGGACCCAATTTATTTAGCGAAACAGCTGGCATCCATCCACATAAGAAGCAAGTGGGAGTCGACGTCCATCACGGTAAATTAAAGCAGATATGTGGGACCCAATCTTTATGCAAAAGCAACTGCATCCACTAACCTGACACATGATTGATTCCATCCACATAAGACGCAAGTGGGAGTCGACGTCCATCACTGTAAATTAAAGCAGCAGCAAGTGGGGACTCTGAGTGTCCACGTTCATGGTTGGCAATTTCATGGTACAATGAATGAAGGGCATAGCTAAACAGGTAGTTTAGCGTCAACTGAATTCAATAATTAAGTCCATTGATTTGCTAAAGCATGTTACACTTTAAGTTCGAAACTATTTTGATGATCTTGAATGAGAGAAAGTTTCTTTAAAATGTAAGCATTTAAGATGATAACGTGTTTCATGTTTGTTCTGATGTCTTGAATCTCATTACAATCTTTAAGTTAAATATTTATTATGTATTTTATTAATTCTTTGCATTTATTATGTATTTTATATTTTTTTTTTATAGACCAACTTATTTATTATGTATTTTATATATTTGTTTTATTGACCAACTTTTATTTTTTAAAGTCATTAATTATTTTTATTTATTTTTTATATACTTTTTATACTAATTTTAGCTATGAATTAATTTTTTTTAGGGTTTTAATTATTAGTCCCCTCATTTTCCCTTATGATTCGCGATCAATTAGGATGCCACCATTATAGAGAACAAACTCATGAATAAATGTTACATTTTATGATAGTGCAAGACTTTTTAGTTTTTAGGGAAGTAACAATGAAATCAATTAATGTAATATGAATATTTCTTTTAGTGTCCATTGTAGGTATTCAAATGTTTCTTTTAGTGTCCATTTTAGGTACTCTAGACTTGGAACGTATGTTACATGGCTTTAGACGAAGCTTGGTAATCATTCATTTAAGCTCTTTCGACACAATATTTTGTTAATGGAAATTTGTCTAACATTTTCATTGTTTTTGTGTCTAAATTAATTATCAAAGTATTAATTCTAGCAATCAAGATGCCCAAATGATGGGCATTTATGTCATCCTCATTGCTTAGTTTTATGTTTGTGGCATTGGCCCTCCAAGAGATGTCAAGCATCACGTTTGCAAAATCACTCTCATTTACCCCACTCATTTTCCTTTCTCCTCTCAATTTCTTCATTGAGAAAATCTTGTTTGTGATTCAGTTTTAAGGGTCACTACAAGTAATATTAGAGTTATTTCATAAAGCTAACATGTGCTTAAATTTTAGCATAGTTTTGTCTTAGGCTAGAGATATGTTATTTTGTCTTCAAATAACAAAGAGTTCTATCATTCATGAGTAAACTTCTATTTAGATAAGAATACATGCAAAAAATATGAGTGGCTTCATTTGGCTGGACACCTTTTATAACCTATGTTGGTACCCCTTTCAGTATTATTGCACAAGGTAATACATGTATATAGAATTGTCTTTTGTATACATTGAAGTGTATCAAAATCCATTTTGGTGACTTGAAACCAACCTTACATAGACATATGATCATCATATTTCTATAGTACACCGAGAACAACACTTGAGGTGATTAGTCTTGTGTACGAAGGAATCAAATAATATGTACCTAATGGTAAGAAATGCCCTCCTTAGTTAGCACTATCAAATATTTGGTCAAATACTATTGTTGGAAACCCTCAAATACATAAAAGAGTGATAGCACTTGAAACTCATTTATCCTCAAGGCCCTAAAAACCCTAACCTATATAACACAGGTAGTGGAGTTCCTACATCTTTGGGTATAAAAGGAATTTAGAATTTTTTGGCACAAAAATACTTAACTAAGAGTAATACTCCTACCTATATAAAAATAAATAGATAGATTATGGGTCTAGTTAGCCCCATTGTGGGAAACCTATATCAAAATAATCTTGCACAATGTTGATTAAATTGATACTCTCCAATAACCTTTTTTTTTCTGTGGAATTTCCCATATTACTGTCACAAACTTATCTCCATAGACTCCTTTCAAGGAGTTGATTGCATTCATATAGTTCTCAAATAAAGCCTTTGGTAAGCATAAGACTCGCGACATCCACTTAGAAATCCTCCAAACATAAGCTCTACACTTTGGACAATATAGTCATGCACATGCTCTCAAATGTGAACAAACTTAAAGACTTATACAACAATCTACCTTAGATGACACAACCACACACCTCAAACACTGGGTTTCCTATCTCAACACCAAGCTCGATGAGCTTGGTTGTGAGCTCTCTAACCAACCTTTTACCATAGTTTTCATTTAGCGAAAGGAATTTAGTAGGATATGTGCATGCCACTAGAAGGGATGACTCTTCTAATGGAGTGGGACACTGTTATGATAATCATCACATTAAGTAATAAGGATTCCCCAAAATAGAAGTGAATAATTTTGATGATTTTGATCCCACTAGTTAAGTTACCCAAATGGGACATTATTTCTCTCTACACTTTCATACTAATAATTTATGAAACTTAGAGTGGGAGTGTTGTACTTGGATGAAGAGTGTAGGAAATGGTGGCAATGGCATAAGAAATATAATGGAGGATACATTTCCTACATCCAATTTTTGAAGACCATCTACTCTTGTTTTGGATGAGACACTCATTATTTGGGAAGTTTGAATATGTTGTGCAAAACAAGAACAAATATAGAATTTATAACAACATTTGAGAAATTGGAAACTTACACATGGAGTATGTCTTATTCCCTTTTAAAAGAATCTTTCATTAATGGTCTTGAGAAGGTAATTAGAGAGAAATTCGTGATACAATTCCCAATCACTTTGTTGGAGGCTTGTGAGAGAGCACAAGAAGTTGAGATGGGTATAAATGCATACACCAAAAAAAACCTTTTTATTTTCCTCTCCCACCATCTTTGGCATGTACTACCACCCCCTTCCCTATCAACCTTGGAGAATCCAAAAAAATCGCTAAAATAAGTCACAAAATGATAATGCCTTCAACTATGCTATAATTTTGATAAGTGGTACTTCAAAGGGCATATATGTAAAGAAAATAAATTATTCCATGTATATGTGTCCTCCCAACAACAATTGAAAGACATTTTTCGTATATGAAGCTCTTGAACTAGAGTTTGCATAGATCACCCTTCCTCCTCAAGAAAAAACAACTTAGAAGCCCCTTGTGAGGAACCCCAAATTTCTCTCCATGATTTATCATACATTTTTTACCCAAATCTCTAAATATTGGCTTCATCAAGAACAACAAGGTGATTTTGTTGTTGATAGTCGTAGCACCCACAATTCTACCTATAAGAGAGTGGTTGAAGAAATCCATTGTTACGTCCATCAAAAGTATAACTTTGAAATTATGATAGCTAATGGAGGGTTGACGAAACATGGTGGCTAATGTGAAAATGTGAAACTTCAAATGGGATATTTTCAATTCAAATCTTGCATGTTTTCTATGGAAATGGGTGGTTGTGATGTAGTTCTTGGTTAAAATTGTATCACACTTTGAGTCTTGATACCATGGGTTTCAAGGAATTATACACTGGATTTAATAAGGATGGGCATAAACATACACTCATTGGGGACTAATTTCAAATCCCTTGAATTATTATCTCTCACCATATGGAGAAGCTATGGAAGAAAGGCCACTCCAACATTATTGTATAGTTCAATGCCATACAATTCATGGACAACCCTTCACAAGAAATTCATCCTAATTTGTAGATGTTCATGACTACACATCAATAGGTCTTTGAAATAATCTAGGGCATGATCATGGAATTCCCTTAGTCCTAACTAGTAAAGCACCCAATATGCATCTGTATATGCACCCTTTTGCATAAAAAATTGAAATGGAAAAGATCGTCTATGAACTCTTGGAAGTTGGAGCCATATGTCCTACTATAGGCCCTTCTCAACACCCATGGTTATGGTATTGAAAAAATAAGGTAGATTTTGCATGTGTTTATATTTCAGGGTTCTCAATTAGTTGACCATCATTTAGATCAATTTCTCACTCCACTTATTGATGATCTCTTGGATTAGCTTCATGGACCAAGTTATTCACTAAATTGTACCTACACTCAAGATACTACTAGATTTAAATGAAGTTGGTAAACATCTCGAAGATTTCCTTCTACATTCACGAAGATCATTATGAGTTCTTAGTGATGTCGTTTTGAGTTTGCAATTCTCCATCCAAATTTAAGAGCCTCATGATTTTTTTAACCATTATTACACAAATTTATGATTTTATTCCTCGATGATATCTTGATATACAACAAAACTTGGGACTCACATGTGGAGCTTATTAATAGAGCCTTGAAACTCTAAGACCACTAGTTGTTCTTTAAACATTCCTAATGCGATTTTTGGGCTTCATAGTTTGAATAATTGGGTTACATTAGCCTATGTGCAAGTTGATCCCAAGAAATTTATGTTTGTTCAGGATTTGCCACACCCCAAAACCTTGAAAAGTTTACATGGTTTTTCAAGACTTATGGGCTATTACAAGAAGCTTGTGAAGAATTATGGCAAAAAGCATTCCCCCTTTTATAGGGAATTAACCCAACATGAAATCCTTTTCAAATTTAAAGTAAGGCTTGTGCACTATATCCATCTTAGAAGTGTATGATGCCAATAAGACTTTTATCTTGGATTATGATGCATTGGGTAGAGGTATGAAAGTGACATTGATGCAAAAAGGGCGCCCCTTTGCATTCACCAATAAGGAATTATACGATAGATATTTGATCAAATCCACCTATGAGAAAGAGATGATGACCATCCTTCATGCAATTGTTACTTGGTGCACATATCTCATTGAGAGTGTTATCACAAAATTGGATCTGATAGGCTGCTTGATCAGGAAATTTCATGTAACTATCTCAAACCTAATCTTTTGACTGAGGCTTAGCCTCCTCAGCCTAAGAGGGCTCTCTCAAAATTTAATGATATGGATAAAGATATAGATCTATCACTCTATTTAGGAAATAATTGATAAATGATAGATGTAGGTTGAGAATCACATCAGCATGTATACATTGGGCTTATGGAGTCAAAGCAATTCAGTAATTCAGTGAATCTACTTAACATGGAAGTTGAGGCATATCAGATTTTTAGTCATAAGGTAGACACACATGAAACTATAAAAACATAGTCAGTTCACTTATATATGAAGTCAGAGCATCTAATAGATGAATTTTGAGTAATATAGATGAACACCACTGCAATGAGATATATAAGAGATGCAAATAGAATAGGAAAACACTAAAACTCCTTCTGAATCTCAAGCTGGTCAAGTAGAAGATCTTTGTATTAGCTGAAAACCAGTCAATTCACAATAAGCACAGTTTTGCCAAAAATGTCCAACCCCTGACAAATTCGACCTCTTGGTCTTTAATAGACATCTTACAACATGAGATGATCTGCCTCTAGGCTAGATACATCGAATTTTTTTCCCTTGACACCTTGCATAACAATAAAACATGGAATTTATTACAAAAAGACACCTATCCTACTTAATAGTCCTATTCCAAAAAGGACTCAAACTCCTTATCACTCTCTATAACAACCTTATCTATTTAAAATTAAATTATTGATAAGTGTATCATTACATGGTCAAATTTGGATAATGATATTCAGTCCTTCATGACCACTTTGCTACCCTCCACAAAAGCAGGAAACCATACCCTGTTTTTTAGGCAAAAGATTATTTTCTTTCCTTGAACATTCTAACCATCAATTAATCTTCATTTCGTGGTCCTTTGCTGTTGAAGATTAGACTAACATGTCCCATTTCTCTTCCCTAGCCTCCAGCTGTCCAAACCGCTACAAAAACTTGTTCAAAAGGCTATAATATATTGCACTATGAAAACACAATAGTTTCGTAGCGCCTTTTGTAGCGCTGCCATTTCAAACCTTTATTCTTCAAAACTTTGACTCTTTCCTCTTGCATCCTTTTAATTACCTTTCAACACACCCTTCATAGTATTTACATCACTTGACTTACCTTTTAACTCCTTACATATTTATCAAAGGAAACAAAAAAGGCAGCTACAACAGTTTCGTCATAAATTTGCCCAGTAAAACTATAGTTTGGTCCAAAAACTCAAAATATACATGTCTTCATCATTTACAAACCATACCAATTGTAAACCCACTTCAATATAGCTTCCTCTAGGCATTCCTTCTTCATTTTCACTTGGTTTACCTATTCGTTCTTCTATGACTATCATTTTAATACCTCTGTTATGTAACTCGTCATGAATTAACTCCAGCTGCTACTCTAAATCATTCACCTGGTCTTTAATTCTTCTGTTAGTAGCTCTTAGATGAGTGTTTATTATTCTTACAAACTTAGCTTATTTTATTGCTAGAACTGTCCACTTGAAAAATTGCTCTGTATTACTTAAAGTTTCAGAAATAGATTCAACTTGTCCTTCCCACATTGCCTTCATTCTTTTAAACTGTACTTTCTCGACATTGTGTTTTATAGCTTTCTTTTTCATGACAACAATTCCCTGATTGTATCCTTCACTGTGGGTGATGAAAGAGCAACAATTTATTTAGGACTTTTAGCTGTCTCAGTGGGTCTTTTAACTTCTTTTTTGCCTTCCATTAATTTCCTAGCATGCCTTGTCATAGGCTTTCTTGCTTGAAAAATGAAACCTGCATCTTCCCCCTTAAAATCTAGCCTCTTTACAGACTTGGTCTTTTTCAACTTATGCTCATCTTCCCCAATGAACTCAACTTGGACAATGGGTGTTTCCTCTATGTCAATGGCATGAAGAATATCCTCTAGATTCCCCTTTGTTACTGGGCTGACTTCTGTAGCAACTGTCTTTCCTTTCAATGCCACTGCTTGGCTAGTTACTCTTTTGGTCCCTTGTTTATTGACAACTTGTTTCTGTTTTGCATCTTTGACAACCTTTGATCTCTATTTTGCAGGTGGGAGAGTTGGTGTATCAAGCATTTGCATTTTCTCTGGCCCTTTCTCAGTTTTCTTTCTTGGCTTCACTCTTTCAGTTGCTTTTGGTTTTGCAACCATAGGTTGGCTTGGTTCTGCTGTTGCTGGTGATGGAACTCCTTTAGCTTTAGGGTTTCTTGCAGGAGTTAGGGTTTCCAACTCAAAACCATTTATAAACAAGAATGATGACCAATCTCTGCCTATCTTCTAAAGTTCATCTAAAATTAATAATTTCATTAAACCATGATGAAATAAGGATGTTTCACTCCCTTCAAACTTTTCTTGCACTTTATCAACAATCTTTGCAAGACTTCTATGCAGATAAAAAGGTAAATTAAGTGAAATCTTACCAGTGAAGTGTAGAAGCAATTTGAAATGATATGAATAAACATTGTGGTATCTGCCTTCACAGGTAAAATACTTCTGAATGTTGAGCAACAATTTTGAATAATTATCTTTGATGTAGCTTCTAGGGATAGCATTGTTAAGATCCATGTCTGTGTGCTTAGGCTTCATGAACTCTTTACACTGCTCCATATCAAATTTGAACCCTTTGAACCAAGTTTCTTGACCTCTTGGTATCTATTTAACAGCAACAATGACCTCTGGTGTGATAGACACACTTAGCATCCCGACTTTAGTGGCTTTTCCATTGAAATTCATAGCAAATTCCTTGGATACCTGTGTGTGATAGCCCTGCAACTTCTCACAAAACCATAGGCAACCTACTCTTCTAAATGCTTCCATCACTGCTGGGTCTTCAATTATTGCCTTCATGTCTTCAGGTTCATGCCTTAAGCACTGTCCTCCTCTGTGTATTTTTCTTTCCTCTGCCATATTCTTCAGAAAAGATTTCAACCTCACTTGAACAAATGTTTCAGCCTCGCTTGATATGGATGTATCAGCCTTGCTTGAATATAATGTAACAATTGCCTCACTTGAAATGGATATAATAAAACTTTGTAGGAAACAACCACAGGTTTGGCTTGACACTCAGAGCTCAAACATTACTAATGAAGGCAAACGACAATGAGAATAACTAATTAAGAAAGAATTTGAATTTCAAATGTCCTTTCATAACTGAAAATGATGACTCTCTCATACCTAAAATGACCATGATGACTGCAAACGTGGGTGTGTACTTCGATTTCATCATTACATGACTCAACATGCCACTATCCTACCCTTTCCCAACGATTTCTAACATTTTCCAACTCAACTAACAAGACAGTTACAAAACCACGCTTTCGTAGCGCCTGCAGTGTAATTTTTTTTGTTTGTGCTACGAAACTATTAGTGCTTTTGTAGCGCAAAATGACTTTTTTCAATGGGTGGCGCTATGAAACTATGGTTTCTCAGCTAATTGGGCAGTTTTGATGAAGAAACTTAGTGAAATGAAAATAATACTAAAATGATGAAAGATTTGACATGAAGGACTTTTAAAAATGAGTTTGTTTAAACCTTAGGGTAGGATCAAACTATAAAAAATTTAATGCTTCCCTTGGTCAAACTTAAAATGACTCCTAAAACCCTATTTTGACCCATGAACATAAGTAATCTTATCAAATTGATGTTTTGAATTTTTTGAGTGATAACAAAGAGTTTCTTCTAAATCAAGACCAATCATCATAATTTAAAATATTCTTGGACATAGGTTATCATCTATGGAGCAACACAACTAGGTTACTAAGATTCTTAGGTATGATTGTAATAACATATATACAAAATGTAAACAAGATGTCGTGGTTTATTATTTATCACAAAAATACGAGGAGGGGGGATCTTTCTTTTCATTATCCTTACCACACATGATTGGTTCATAGAGGTCGATCAAGAATGGATGGAAAAATTATACTATGGTTCAACTCATTCAAAGGCTTTAGGAGGATCCCAACCCCCATAGGGGATATACATGATGGAAAGATACCTTAAAGTATGATGATAATATTTGTCTAATGAAAATTTTTCCTTTAAAATAATGGGTCTTAAAAGAGTTGCATTCATCTTCTATTGTAGGCCACTCTAGCTTTCAAAAAAATTATGAATGAGCTAAGTGCTCCTTCTTTTAAGAAGGCATGAAAGAAAACATCTAAGATCTTTTAGATTCATGTGATGATTCTTAAGTAATAAGGGCGAGATGGTGGTGACTCAAGGGACCTTGAAACCACTATTGATACCAATCAGTATTTGGTCTAACATTTCCATGGATTTTATTATAGGATTCTCAAAACAATGCAACAAATCGATCATCATGGTGGTAGTCATCCACCTTTTCCTATATGGTATCTCACTTTTGTGTGCTCTCACTCATTTACACCCTCCACAATTACACAATTTTTAATGGATCAAATATTTAAGTTACATGGAATGTGCACTTCCATTATGTCAAATCAAGGTCCCACATTCACTGATAAATTCTAGCAAGAGCTATTTAAAATTCAAGTTTCACAATTGAAAATTATTACCATTTTCTATGGCTCAAATTAATGGTAAAAAAGGTGTTTAACAAGTTCTTGGATACCTAAATGAGATGCTTTACCTCAGAAAGGAACACCAATGGACCTAATGGCTACTCTTGTATAATTGTGGCACAATAACTTTTTATCATGACACTAGCATAATGACAACATGTAAATTTTTTTATGGTAAAGAACCTCATATGAAATTGTCTATGGCCAACAAATTCTAGGTAGTTGCTTCATATTTAGTTAGCACATATAAGATTTATAAATCAATATCACCCTTCACACCAAAGAATATTTTTTCATGCACTTGAGGACAATTTGGCTCTTGGTCGAAATAAAATGAAGCAATAAGTGAACCAGTGTCGTGAAAATGTTGTTTTGTAGAAGGAATTAGGTGTTTATCTGCATTCAACCCTTTAAATATACATCTATTGTTGGAACATGTTCTCCTAAAAAGCTACGAATCTGGTCCATTTTGTATATTTTTTATTATATTTAGTCTAACATAGGGTTTTGGGGTGGGTCAAAGCCCCTAATGCATTGTAAGCGGGTCAAGGGTAGACCAAGAGTCCGCAAACCACGATTTGTGGACCATTGGATGCGTATGCTAAAGTAATATAAATAGTTGGACCTTTTTGAGTAGATAGACAGAAATGAATAGAGCTTGATACGAAGTACGAATTGCTAGATCTTAGGTTGGGTTGTTTGGGTTAGGACTCATGTTGGTTGTGTGCGCGGAGATCCTCTGTCCTGCTATGTGTGGACCCTGTTGGCTGTGTGCACAGGTGGTATTTAGGGAATGTAAGAGGGTTTTTGATAAGTAATATATGTGAAGTATTGCTGGAACTTATGATGTTGTCTGGATCTATTATGTTATGATTAATGTGAACTAAGATTTTCTGCTTAAGATGCGAACTTGTCTGTTTTATCTCTGTAATATGAAAGTATCTACACTTATTATATTGTTGTGATAAGACACTTACCGATTTCATCTCTGTTAATGAATGCAAACTATCTGTGTTAACAATATTGGCTGCGATTATGTTGTTTTATGGTTGTAACTAATGATACGCACATGGATGCGAACCTGCTAGAGCAGATCTAATAAGAACTATAGTCTAGTTACATTCTGGAACCCTGCGATTCACCCCTCTATGTAGAGCTGATAATTGCGGGCCTGCGTTATTACCCACTCTCTCTCTCAGGGTGCAGAAACCTGGTTCCAACACCTTCCCATACTGCTTCGGGTGAGACTTTGACCTGCGCAAGTGGGTCACTGGTGAAAGGGCCAGTAGTATAGGGGTTTATTGGCAAACCTTCACCTCCGAACCTGGGTCAGGACCCCTTGAGCCAACAAATTGTTCCGTTGTCGAGACTAGGAGCATTTTGAGAGAGGTCGGGTAATTCCAAGGCCGTATTAGAAGACCCGAAGGAAAAGAAACCAATGAGAGGGAAACTGAAGTAAGAATTTAACCACCGAAGGGTGGAAGAACGAGTATAAATTCATAGAGATCTACGAGATCTCTGTAGAAATTGTGATCAATTCATCTCCTATTCTGAAGCGGAGCAAAGGTTTTTCACAGGTTTCCGGGGTAATTTTCTGAAAACTTTACCATTACTGATCAAGATATTATTGTGCAAAAAGAGTATTTTGTGTAGCCACACTGAATGAATGACCTTTGGTCTGGACGGGAGTACAACAAGAAGTGGCAAATACTATCGGACCAACCAAGAAGGAGATAGATCTGTCTACAGTCCGGTAAGAGAAGCGGCTGCGCAGAGTCCTCCAGCCACACCACTTTCGAACCAACATAGGGGAAAGAACTCATCTACACCTCCGCCACCGCCGGAAAGCGGCATCGCTGTGCACATGAAGTTACCTACCTTTAAGGGTGTGGGAGATGAAGACATGGATCAGTTCTGGTTTGTCACAGGATCCTTATGGACTGCGCAAAACATAGCTAGTGATATGGTGAAAAGGGCACAACTGTCCCTTTCCTTTGAAGAAAGAGCTTTGGATTGGTACATGGGATACATCGGCCAACACGCGAACGCAACTATTGAAGAGATTAAGAACGCCTTAAAACAATAGTTCAAGAAGCCTAAGTCCTACTTGCAACTAGTGGTGGACCTAAAGGATTTCAAGCAAGGGCCTTTTGAGTCTATGTGGGAGGCCAATCAACAACTGAAGAAGGTGATCAGAAAAGGAGGATTCCAGTATGATGACAAACAGCACACGGAATGGTTCATCACTATGTTGTTGCCTCACCTGTGCATACCTATGGGTCACCAAACTTCCGAATCATAGGAAAAAGCCTTGGAGGGCACTATGAAGTTAGAAGCTGTGCCCAGAGATGATACCCAGCTAGGCGTCCAACAGATCCAAGGACAATTGGAGGCGATGCACATGGAGATCTAGAACTTGCGAAAGGAGCGAGGAGCAGAGGCTAGCCCTGAAAGATGGTGCATACAATGTAGGACGAATGGTCACACTAAGGATAACTGTCTTCTATTAACGGACTATATGTAGGTTGGGGGACCTAGCCCATTTCTCCCTAAGGAAATTGCAGGGTCAAGCAGGTCGACACTATGGTGTGAGGATTGTCACATGGCAGGGCTGCATGACACAAACCATTGCCCCCGCTTTGCAATGTATGTCCCAGAGGTAAAGCAACAATGGTGTAGGTTCTGCAGGTCTATAGGACAAGATGAATAGAATTTTCGGACGTATGATTTGATGATTGATCAAGGGAATCTATATAGGGTACATTCAGATCCATCCTCGCCAAGATCCCTCTCAAGCATAGGTGGCTCCCTGGCCAGGGGCAAGGGAGGAGGAAGAGGTGGTAGCGTGGGTCGGGGACGGGGGCAACTAATCTGTTATAACTGTGGAGAAGCAGGACACTTTGCAAGGGACTGCCTGAACCCTACGAAGTAGTCCTGCTAGTATTGCAGACAGCTAGAACATGTGATTGAAGATTGTCCAACCCTGATGGCAAAAATGCAGGAGAAGCAACCGACACCTACGCAGAATGTACAGAGGGTTAAGCCTGAACTTTGAGACAAAGATCCAAGCGTGAATTTCGTAACACGCAGTGGGATGGCCACCGGGGGACCTGGGAGAAAGCTGCGATTGAACCTCTAATCTGACAAGGAGTTATCAAACAGGGAGGTTTGGACCTAAAAAAGGAAAAAGAAACATTTTTTGCAGCTCACAAAGACTTTTTTGAGGCAAAGGTGTCTACCTCTCAGGCACATGCGAACCTCAAGGCAGATGGGGAGGTCAAACCCTTTTTGCAGGCATGTTGAAGCTGTTGTACAACCAAAAGGTTGTGGATAACCTTCAGGCCCTAATAGATAGTTGTGCAGGACGACCTAGCCTATCCCCAGAAATCAAGGATGTGCACAAACTAGACAGATATAAGAAACGCACTGGTAGGGAGATGCGGTTGACAGCACAGGTCGGTGACTACGAAATGGATTAGGTTATTTTAGACCTAGGGTCAGACACGAATGTACTACTAAAACAAACGTGGCAACGGATGGGAGAACCTAAGTTGGAGTGGTCCACTATCTAGCTGCGTATGGCCAATTAGCAGAAAATCATATCGTTGGGGAGATTGTCGAAGATTGTGGTAGATATCGCAGGGGTCAAGGTCCAGGTTGATTTTGAAGTAATTCAGATTGTAGAAGATGCGGATCCCTACCCTACGCTCTTAGGGTTAGACTGGGCTATAGATATGGGAGGCATAATTAATTTGAAGAAGAGAAGGATGGTGTTTGAAAATAATGGTACAAGGGTGATAGTACCATTATATCCTGTGGAAGGTAAACGATATACCGAGCAGGTGTGAGACGAAGAAGATTTAGATCGCATTTATAAGTTGACTGCGTGGGATGAAGATTGATTCAACCCCACGGCGGATGGTGTACTCTAATGGGAAAAGGACAGTGAATTCTTCTCTGACTCCAACGGGGAGATGGAGAATTGGAAAAATCGGTTGCATGTTGTCTCTACGCTGCGATGTCTTCGGGTCACAAAGGACTTGCGTTGCATTTCCTCAAAGGTAAGAGATCTACCCTATTTTGATGGGTCTAGTAATATGAAGGAATTTTTGTGAACATTCGAAGTTGAGGTTCCCATAGAATGGAGGTTATGGGCCCTTAATCTAGCTATGCGGGCTGCACCTGCACGATGGTGGGATACACGTAAGGGGGCATTCCAGGACTGGGAGGGCTATCGGGACATGGTGCTCCTGCGATTTGAACCTCCAGCGGAAATATAGGGCAAGACGTTCCTTGGCCTAGGGGATCCACGCGAGCACTTGGTTGCTTGGATGAAGACGTGGGGCGACCAAAATACATAAGAATGGATCCACTTTTTCATTCATACGTTGGGTCCAATCCCTACTACCTGGTACCTGGATGCAAAGCTCCATCATCGCACCCACCATTGGGAAACTCTGAAGGATGTCTTCATAGGGACATTCAAACTGATAGGGGGTTCAGAGCTACTTGGGGAAGCTTTGTAGGATATAGATACATTTGTGTTTAGAAAATCTAGATCCCCTACAGTATTCGAGGTGCCGACGTGGGAAACACAGATGCAAGATATTTTCAACTGCTGTAGCTTGGCCAGAGAAGAAGGTGAAGATGACCTGCGGTCCGTCTCTATCCCAGAATCGGAAGGGGAGCGCACCGTTGCAGGACCTCCACTAAAAGAGGTGGAGGTCACTAAGCCTCTAAAGTTGCGGGAAGTCAATATTGGGACAGAAGAGCACCCTAAGTTGGCTAAGATTGGGGACTATTGGGATGAGGATACAGTAGGCAAAGTGGCCGAATTACTCACAGAATAACAGGACTTGTTCCCAACAAAGTTTTCAAAGCTGAAGGGGATCACAGGGGACTTAGGGGTCATGCATATCACTCTCAAATTGGATGTGTGCCCCATAAAGCAACGAACCTATAGGTTGAATCCCAAGTATAAGAAGAAGGTCAAGGAAGAACTCGATAAAATGACCGTTGCAGGTATCCTCGAACCTGTTGAGCAGTCAGACTGGGTTAGCCCGATGGCGGTTCAAGAGAAAAAGACTAAGGGGGAGATTCGGATCTCTGTGGACCTGCGCAAGTTGAACGATGGCTACGTTCATGATCCATTCCCCACACTATTCTCAGAAAAAATTTTGGACAGCGTGGGAGGGTAGGAAGCATACTCCTTCACGGACAAGTTCTCAGGATACCATTAGATCATAATCGCACCTGAGGACAGTAGCAAAACCATGTTCGACACTGAGTGGGGATCTTTTCAGTATAATTTCATGTCGTTTGGGTTCAATAATTCCCCTGCTATCTTCTTGCGGGTCGTTGTCGCAGTATTCAAGGAATTCATCCACAAATTACTAGAAGTTTATTTCGATGCTTGGACTGTCTTCAGCCTGGTAAAGATGCATGTATCAAACTTGCGCATGATGTTGGACGCCTACCGAAAACACTAGATTTCCCTAAATATCAAGAAATGTATTTTTTGTGTATCCTTTGAAATCTTGCTCGGCCACATAGTTTGTCGGCAAGGGCTGATGGTGGATCTTGCCAAGATCACAGTTATCATAAACTTGCCAATCCCAACATTGGAGAAACGGCTGCGCTCGATCCTTGGACACACGGGCTACTACAGGAAATTCATTCAAGGCTATGCGTTGATTATGGCCCCTATGGAGAAATTTCTCAAGAAAGATGTTTCGTTATTGTGGAATGATGAGTGTCAAAAGAGCTTTGAGTTACTTAAATAAAAGATGGTCTCGGCGCCTATTCTTGTCTTTCCTGATTGGGAGAAGGTATTTCATGTTCACGTCGATGCATCGGGCATTGCTCTCGGGGTTGTCCTTACGCAGTCGAGAGAAGGAGATATTGACCATCCGGTTGCCTTTGCGAGTAGGAAACTCTCTGGTGTGGAGCGCAACTACTCCACTACAGAGCGAGAGGGATTGACCATGGTGTACGCTCTGTAGAAATATCAACATTATTTGTTAGGAGGACACTTCAAAATGTTCACCGACCATTCAGCCTTGAAGTACCTGGTAAATAAGCCTGTGTTGGGGGGGAAAATCTACCAATGGCTACTGCTATTTCATGAGTATGACTTTGAAATCATCGTCAAGTCGGGAAAGTTGAATGCTGGGCTGGATCACTTGTCCCAAATTGAGAGTGGCGAGGAGCCAACCAACCTCGAGGAAGGATTGCCTGATGTGCAACTATTTACTATTAAGGTCGTGGATGCACACTTCGCAGATATCATTCAGTTCTTGACTACTGGGAAGGCACCTCCAGAGTACTTGGTACAACATAAGAAAGAATTAGTCACCCAGGCCACAGATTTTACCATCATCGCAGGTCATTTATATAAGATGGGAGATATCGAATTATTGTGGAGATATGTTTTGGAGCATGAAAGGCACGCTATCTTGGCAAAGGCTCACGACGGAGTAGTAGGAGGTCACTATGCAGGGAAAGAAACGACGCACAAGATCTTGAGAGCTGGGTTATGGTGGCCAACCCTGCATAGTGACGCTCACAATTATTGTAAGGCCTGCGATACATGTCAACGAATAGGGAGGCCGTCTCACAGAGATGAAATGTCCCTTCAACCACAAATGGCTCTACAAGCATTTGATAAATGGGCCATCAATTTCATAGGACCTATGAACCCACCAGGAAAGAAGATGGGTGCATGCTACATTATTACTGCCACTAATTATGTAACCAGGTGGGCCGAAGCACAAGCAGTAAAGGATTGCACTGTGGAGATCGCTGTGCATTTCATCTTTGAACAAATCTTGACTAGATTTGGATGCCCGAAGATCCTCATGAGCGACAGGGGTACGCACTTTGTTAATGAAACAATCCAAGCTTTGACTGAGGAGTTCTAGATCCATCATGCGAAGAGCACACCGTATCACCCACAGGAAAATGACGAGGTTGAAGCTTTAAAAAAATCTTGGAGCAAGCACTGACAAAGGTATGCAACGCTAATTGCAGCGATTGGGACGTGTGCATCCCATCATTTCTTTGGGCTTATCAAACAACCTGAAAGAATATAACAGGGAAAATCCCATTCAAGATGGCTTATGGTAAAGAGGTTGTTATGCCAATGGAGTATATTGTTCCTAGTCTGCGTATCGCAGCATTTACAAACATGGCAAAACCTGACATCATGGAGGAGCGATTAGCACAACTTATGGCTTTGGAGGAAGATCAGTTTCTCGCTAATTTCCATCAGCAAGTTCAGAAGGTCCATGATAAAGTCTGGCATGATCGACATATTTGCCAAAATACATTCTCGGAGGGCACATTGGTCCTCTTATACGAGAGTCAGTTTGCAAAGCATCCAGGGAGGTTCCGACAGCACTGGCTTGGTCCCTACACCATTAAGGAAGTCGCTGATGGCGAAGCTGTTAGGCCAGCTACCCTGCGTGGTGATATGCTACCAGGCTACGTCAATGGTAGTCAGCTCAAACCGTATAGAATCAAATGAATATATGGCAAGAATAGCTGTGCAGGTGCAGGTGGAGACCCCACCATCTCAGTGACTTGGGACGAGTCACAAGATTGTGTTGGGGGACTGTTGGAACAGGGTCTCCTACGAAGCTGTGAATCTGGTCCATTTTGTATATTTTTTATTATATTTAGTCTAACACAGGGGTTTTGGGGCGGGTCAAAGCCCCTAATGCATTGTAAGTGGGTCAAGGGTAGACCAAGAGTCCATAAACCATGATTTGCGGACCATTGGATGCATAGACTAAAGTAATATAAATAGTTGAACCTTTTTTAGTAGATAGACAGAAATGAATAGAGCTTGATACGAAGTACGAATTGCTAGATCTTGGATTGGGTTGTTTGGGTTAGGACTCCTGCTAGCTGTGTGCGTGGAGATCCTCTATCCTGCTGTGTGCGGACCCTGCTGGCTGTATGCGCAGGTGGTTTTTGGAGAATGTAAGAGGATTTTTGATAGGTAATATATGTGAAGTATTGCTGGAACTTATGATTTTGTCTGGATCTATTCTGTTATGATTAATGTGAACTAAGATTATCTGCTTAAGCTGCAAACTCGTTTGTTTTATCTTTGTAATATGAAAGTATCTGCACTTAGTATATTGTTGTGATAAGACACTTACTGATTGCATCTCTGTTAATGAACACAAACTATCTGTGTTGACAATATTGGCTGTGACTATGTTGTTTTATGGCTGTAACTGATGACACACACGTGGATGCGAAACTGCTAGAGAAGATCTGATAAGAACTATAGTCTGGTTACATTCTGGAACCCTGCGATTCACCCCTCTGTGTAGATCTAATAATTGTGGGCCTGCATTATTACCCACTCTCTCTGAGGGTGTGGAAACCTGGTTCTAGCACCCTCCCATACTGATTTGGGTGAGACTTTGACCTACGCAAGCGGTTCACTACCAAAAGGGCCAGTAGTATAAGGGTTTGTTGGCAAACCTTCACCTCCAAACCTGGGTCAGGAATCCTCGAGCCGACATCTCTAAAAGAGAACGCCACTAAAAGTTGTATTGGAGTTCTATGGCCCCTATTAGATCCTCTAATGCATCAGACAAGATGCTTTCAAATTAGTTGTTCCATCCCATGACACAAAGATATATCCAATCTTTTATTTGTCTTATTTGAAGAGTATTGACTATGCTAATTAATTTTCTAAGAAGTATTGATCCAATGGAAAGATATGTAACCAAAAGATGCCACCTTGGCCCTAAACAATGGTTTTATAACAATTTCCACATCTTAGCCTTAATGATGACATTTCTTATTAATGGGGATAAATTGCTATGGCCTTACCCTAATGATATGAAAATGGAGGAGTAACTTCTCTTCTAAAAAACTAACTGTCCTCTGACACTTTTCCAGTAAACAAAATGGGCCTTAATGTAAACAATTTTTATAATCTCTTCAAGGTGGTGAATTAGTTTTCACATGAAATTTTATAAAGTAACTCAATCACATGAAACTAAAAATGGAAAACATGAAGAGTATAAAAATATAATTTGATGACGAAGTTCACCCCTCATGGTCTACGTCTTCGGGCCTGCTTTAAATAGCTAGACCACTCTATTGATTTTTGTAGTAAAAGAGTACATGAAAATTGTTGATAATTCAGTGGCTTGTTTCCCCTACAAGGAAACATTCTCCTACAAATAACTCTCACCCCAAAAGTATGACCCCCTACAACAATTCATGAAAAGGTCAACATGAAAAGAACTCACACATCAAGTCCTTGTACTCCACCTAAAAACCAAGCATAAAATGTACAAAAAATCCACATTGAAGTACTGAAAAAGCTTCTCTCAAAAACACATAATGAGAAAATATAAAGAAGAGTTGCATCATAGAAGTCACATCTACTACAGATAAAATAAGAAGGTTGTAAAACAACTACAAGGTTCTCTCCATGCTCAAAATTCCTTCAAAAATGCATCAAACCTTTAATTGTTTCTAGCACTGAAATACTCAATCCTGCAAAAATTCCTTCCAGAAGTGCTCTAATAAGAAAACTAAGGCTACCAATGGATTCATAATGCCCAAAAACCCCTATCCAAGCTCTTCTTGGGCTCAAAAATACCAAAAATTTAACAAGTTATGCCTCCTTGAACAACTTCTCCTATTTGTCCCTCAATTTCACAGAACCCCCTAACTATGCAACATTTTAACCCTTTAAACAATTCGAGAGGTGACAATTTCACCCGCAAATGGTGCATTTTGTCGCTTCATTAATTTTCCCAATAACCCCCTAAGTGAAAAATTAGGGCCACATGGGCGTATATTCTCATGCGTTGGGGCCAGCGATCTACCCCCGTCAGCCAAGCACCTCCACTTGTTATTGCTGGTCACACGGACTGCCGGAAACCATGGGCAGGGCCTAACAACCTGCTTCTCCTTTGTAGTGCTTCCCACATAGTCATAAACTCCTGCTGAGAAACAAGGGCTAGGAAAAATGATCCTTCACCATAGCTCATGCCTCCAGTGGTCATGTGGGTGCCATGAAACCTAGGGTTCGGGCTACCATCCTGGCCCTCTCCACCAAGCGCTCAACCATTATTTGCCAAGGGTCATATGGTTGACATTGGGACTAGGGGCTAGAGCTAATTCCCACCCCCTCCGACTATCTCCTTCGTTGTTGGTCCTGTGGATGGTGTTGTAACAAGGGCCAGGGCTAATGCCCAACCCCTCTCCCCCATATGTGCAACAATTCAAATATAAATATAACTTGAGACCTGAATAGAGTAAGAACCATCCCTATGGCGAGACAATAAGGAGTTGAGGTTGTGTACAATAGGTCTAAGGTTCGACCCTTGCCGATGCCTTCAAGCCTATTAACAATTTGTTTTCCAATGACGAGGTGCCGTGTGGCAGTCTCTAGCTGGGCCACCCAAACATCAAGAACCAATCAAATGATGCCACCACATCTTGTACGGAGTTGAAACTTAGTGAGATGTGATTGGTCCACCATATTCCTAGTTATCATGCTGACATCATCATAACATTAGTAGTATGGAATGCCTAGTCAACACACCTGCAATTTTTTTTTGTCAAAAAATTCAAAACATCATAACTTTGTCATTCAATGTTGGAATGAGGTGATTCAAGTGTCATTGGAATAAAAAAAACTAACACTACAACTTATCCCTGGTTTCGGGAGATTCTGGGCACTTTCATTTTTTAGCCTAATTTTGATCTCCGAAACATACCTCCTCGCTAGGAATTTTTGGATCCCAAAAGTTTATCTTCTCCTAGAAAACTAAATGAGGAAAAATATCAGAAACTTTCCTGATCTCAATCCTTTCTATTTTTTTTCAATTGGTGGGTTCAAGCTCAAATCAAGGTACTCCACCAATCCTCTGCATGAAGTCCTTACCTTCCTCTCAAGAATCAAGTTACACTTCTTCTAACCATAAAGGAAAAGAAACTTTGATGGATGGAGTCTGAACATTCTCTCCAAAACCATCTTTCTTGGCTCAAACAAACTTAATCTTGAAGTCCCTCTTTTTTGAAGACAAACTTGACTTACCATCTTGGAAATCAGAAGCAAGTCAATGCTTGCCATGCACTGATTCATACTTTTCCTTATTGTCCTCAAACAACACTTGTACTCTAAGGTACACAAGTTGCATTTATTCAATGATACACTTGGATTTTCCACATAAACATAATCATCTTCTACACAATATTTATCAAATATTACATTCACAAACAAGCTTGATCTTGAAACACTTGTATCAGTGAGTACATGATGCAACTATAGACATATTGGATGACATACAAATGTTCATCCCAAAAAGTCCTCAAAAAATTGGACCCATTAACAAGAAAACACAACATGACATGTCAAAGAAAACACACTTGTTGCAAATAAGTGATTATTCATGTCTTCAATTTTAAAAGTACCCAAATGGGAATGTACAACAAGTATTTACAAATTTACAAAGAAAGAAAACTATACAAAAGAATCTACCCAACCTTTTCCTATCTTGGGCTTATGGGTTCTCTTTCTGCACCTGCTCTTCTTTGAAGGTTGCTTCAGGAACTATAACAGTTTCCTCTTTTCCACATGTCACTTTCCTTGCAATGGATTGCATGACCTCTTTGTCCTTCTTCGAATGAAGTTCGAGATGAAATTTTCAACACCTTTCTATCTGATGCTCATTCATGTTACAATGGGTACAAAAATTCTTTCGCTTGCCCATCAATAAGGAAGTCTTCAAGCTTGAGAGAGGTTTTTCATTATTTATTCCAATTATTTGGTCCTTTCTCTTGACCATCACTTTGTGTTTCTCACAATCAGCCACATAATGGTCATATTCATCATAAAATGTGCAAGGAAACATGCCCCATAAATAATCAAAATCACCAACATTTTTAAAATTCCCATGACACTTATACATGTTCCTTGGGTTGTGAATTTAACGATGAGGACTAGACTTTGCATGTCCTTTAAAACATTCATCTCTCTTGGGAGACAAATTTCCATTATCACTACCATCATCGTGAGACATATCATCGCTTGATGTCTTCTTTGCCGCTAAAATTTTAGAACACTCTCCAAACTCTCCATGACCATAACCAAATCCTTCATATTGTGATCACTCCTTCACCTCGATAGGATTAGTGATATCTTGGAAATTGATTCCGAGGCCTCCTCCTTCATAACCCATCCAAGTTAACAACTTCATACCAATGCCTTTAGTATGGTTTTCAAAGTTTTCAAAAGCTGTGTTATCAACATAAACTAAAAGAGTAGAACTAGATATGCTAATTACCCCCATAGATTTGTCACCCATATTTTCTGTTTCATATGTTGATGACGAAATAAATGATGACTCAAGCCACCCACTTTTACCAACATGAACATAAGGAGAATATTTTAGGTGCTAAAAAAACTTACAAGCATCATTCTCCACATAAGGTCCATATCCTGTGTTTGAACCATGTCCACAATTTGGTTTCATCTTGGAGGAATTCATTTCTGCTTCTGGAATGGAACTCTCACCAACCTGTTCCTCCAGCACATGCTATAATTTAAGGCGCATTGTCCTCTTCTCCTCCTTGAAAACTTCAAGCAATCTCCTTAGTTCAAAATTCTCCATTCGAAGAGACAAATTAATCTCCTCTAACTCTTGGAGTATTTCTCGCTTTAGCTCCTTACCCATATTTGTAACTTGGTCAGAACCAACTCTGATACCAATTCTGATCTCAAAATGGAGGAGTAACTTCTCCTCTAAAAAACTAGGCATCTTCTGACGCTTTGCAAGTAAACAAAACAAGTCTTATATTAAACAAGATTTATAATCTCTTCAAGGTGGTGAATTAGTTTTCACATGAATTTTTAAAAACTCTTTCACATGAAACTCAAAATGAAAAAAATGAAGAGTAGAAAAAAAATAATTTTATGGTGAAGTTCACCCCTCCCGGTCTACATTTTCTGGCCTACTTCAAACAACTAGACCGATATATTTATTTCAGTGGTAATGAAGTACATGAAAATTGCTGACAATTGAGTGGCTTGTTTCCCCTACAAGGAAACATTCTCATCCAAAGAATTCTCACTCCAAAAGTATGAACCCTTACAACAAGTCTATTATTGCAGAATAATTTCTTATGCGAACAAAATCAAACTCCCCAGATTTCCAACAAAACCTAGTAACAAACATTGAAAGAATTTCTACCTTTCATTAATCTATAACTGAAACATGAAACATGTAGTATCCGAAGAATCACTTACCTATTAGTGATGTGCTTGTAGAAGTACTTTTAGTGT
Source organism: Pinus albicaulis (assembly GCA_034641835.2). NCBI lineage: Eukaryota > Viridiplantae > Streptophyta > Pinopsida > Pinales > Pinaceae > Pinus > Pinus albicaulis. Next base: position 1,268,488,329 of record CM076570.1, read on the forward strand.
TTTCCACAACTACTTTTCCTCAATACCTTAGAGGCTTTCCCAATGATTTCCACAACTTCTCCATGATGCTCCAAAAGAGATCTGCATAGACAAAAACATTCAAAGGGATCAAAGAATCTCACATATAAAATAAAAGGTAAATGAAATCCCTAATTTAACATGCATCATGAAATTTAATCAATAATCAGTTATAAACCATGCAAGTGATCAAGGAATCTCGCGAATAATCATCATAATAGACGCAATTACGAAATAATAACTACTTTGTATTGAATTTAAAGGATAACAAGCTTACAACCTTGTTTCCTTGATGTCATAAGCCTCTTCCAATGGTCTTCATTCCTTCCCTTGATGACAAACTCTTTATAACCCAAATCAACAACATAAGTTTACAAATCCAAGTCCCCTCCATTCCTCCAATCATATGCTCAATTTATAGGCAAGAGGAGGATGTTTCTAGTTCCTCTTCTCAAGGGATATGATGATTAAGAGGAGGAGATTATTTCCATGAACCAATGGATGAGGCGTAGGTATGTAGTGGTTTGAGGTTTCTAATTTTGATAAGATTCCTCCATCAAAGCTTATATAATTTGTTTATTTAGTTTTACTCGCATGAACAAGATTGCGTAGTTTATAGTGGATGACAGTGTGTAGAATTGCACAGGCCACAATGGTAAAAACTGCAAATGTGTAGGTAATGGTTAGGAAAAATGCACATATGCTCAAAATTGGTTTTTAAATAGTGCAACCCAAAATTACTTTTGTCCATAGTATTTTTTTTACTACCAACTTTATATGGGATTCATTTGGGACACTTCATTGGATGGTGAAGGATTTGAATCAAAATTCACGGTGACAAAATTTCATGTAACAGATTGCCCCCTAAAGTGAAAAGTGAGAAAATATGTTTGAGGACTAAAGCACTTTATCATGCCAAGTTTCAAATCAGAGACCATTTGGTTGGATACGTGAAACAAACAATCAAGGATTACAAAATCATGCTCTCATATAAACATTACTGAGGGAGGAACTCCCATACTTTGAGCATTATAAACATCTCAATAAATCAATAGTGAATCTTGCAAAGATCCATGTCAACAATAGACATAGTATGGATGCAACCATCAAATATGGATCTATCTATACAATCATGAATACATAACTCCATGCAGCCTTGATGGATTAAACTAGATCCAAGGTCTTGATCTCCATCTTTATAGATCCATAATAAAAATCTAACCATGCGAGTGAATGTCTCGAGGTCAAGCATGGTAGAAACCACTTGATTACCGATCAATGATGTGAATCATTAACAAGTGCGATAGAAACCACCAATAATGACAATGGTTCTCAAGGTACCATAGTAAATTCTATAAAGTGTGAATAAATTTCTTGTCGTTGAACACTCATAGAATCATTCGATCAAAGGTCAATGATGAGAACCTATCATCGAAGGTGAAAACCTGCCATTACGACATTCAGGCTCCAAGTTACCAAAAGAGGGTTTCTAAGTCAACTTTCTAGAAAATGAGATGACATCAAAAGGAAGAGACCCATCGCAGGAGGTTCTTGATGTATCCCCCATGAACGACACGAAACAGGTATCAAGTTTTGGAGAAAAAATTGGAGTAATTCAGGACTGACGTAGGGATGACCGACGCGATTGAAGGTTATGATTTTCAAGGAAATTTTGACTGAGGTTGGACATATCTTGAACATATCGGAGACACTACATTTTGAATTGGTATAATTTGACTCAAAAATAGGACCATATACTAGTTTGAATATTTTCAATGAGGTATGACCAATTCATAGGAAAATAGATTTTGCAACACAAACATAAAAAGTGACGGAATGTCATGTTCAAGAGAAACATATTTCCTTCTTACAATATGAAAAACAAATTTTATTTCCAAATTTCCCCTACCATTACTGGAAATTACCTCTTTATTTTTACATAAGCTTAAGGAGGATAACATATCCTTGTCCTTTAATCTCATCCTTCGGATGAGTCCTTCAAAGCATTTTTAACAAACCCTTGGAAGGAGTGGTTTAGTCTCATCATGATTGACAAGAACTACAATGTTGTAATATTCCCAATTTTTCACATGATATTTGGAATATTAAAGTTCTTAATTTTTTTACTTAATTAAGTAAATAAAAGGGTGGAGGGACCCATAATCCTCAAGGATGAATAAGATCCACTTTTTATGTGTGAATGTGGATCAATTTAACATAGATGTACATAATGGAGTAGTGGAGCAACTACTAATATGAATGGAGTGGAGATCATGTCTCATTAATGAGATAGATCATGGAGGTTGAAGCAGTCAACTGAGATCATGGAAGGAATCTAAAGTAAGATCATAGAGCATTCATGATGAAGTGATGGAGGAAGTAGTGCATTTAATGCACACATGATGGAAAAGGTGCACATTGCATGTAGACATGATGGAGAACTTGGAGAGACAACACAGTCAACCATGGAGGATTATGTCCACATGAACAACGTAGTTTAGAGGTGGGCCAGGGCTTGGGAAGGCTCACTTTGTATATAAAGGAGATTAAGGCAACATTGGAGGTATGCTTGAGTTTATGATTTGAGGATTTGTTTAGATCTGGATTTGTTAGGTGACATGTCCATGCATTCTTACGTTATTTAGCTAAGTTTGCAGTGTTGTTTAGCACGGGGTGTTCCTGGGCGAGAATCCCACCCTTACCCTTAGAGGACTTGTGTGCCTAATTTGGGAAGGTTATTCTAAGCTTCCATTCATCATCAAGCATTGGTTCCACACTATTTCCATTCTCTGCAGAACACATACTTTCAGGGTTACGCAATTCCTGAAGATCAGTTTGGGAGGTGGAGGTTGTATTCAGTATTTCAGCTAGAGAACTGGTGAAGGATTATTCATATCACCTTAGACTTCAAGATCAGCAATCCCAGGGCCTCATTTCAGATCTGGCATTAAGCCAAACTTTATTGACCTCCTATCAGCAGTAGTCCCATCAGGGATTATACATTCCATCATTGCAGATCCAGAGGAGGAAGGAATTTGCTAGCATTTTAGTTAGTAATCATGTGAGGGATCATCCCCTCACCTTTCCATCACTGTTTCCATTAGCCTGGAGCTTATTGCAGCACATTTCAGCAGGCATTAAGTCTCTCCCTCTTGTACAACACAGTTTTTCCAGCAGCTACATCTCCAGTTGCTGCATTTTGAGGAGGAGGAAGAAGAGACAAGATCTCAAGCTTCTAGCTTGGAGATCTGAAGGAGGGATCAACCCTCAAAGCTAAGATCTGTCAATATAACATATTGTAGCCATCTTTGGATCATATCTAGCTTCAGATCTGCATAACCCAACAGTCAAAGGATCAAACCCTAGGAGGGTGATTTTCCAAACTCGTAGATCTGAAAAATCCTTTCTGTGTTATCTTGGGTTTCCATCACATTGGCCAGATCTTAAAGCTTGGCATCATCAAAGCTCCTGAGCTCCATAGATCTGCATTTCCCTTTGCAGTAGCTATATGCACATCATCAGCAAAAGGGGCAGCATAGTATTGCTTCCTGTAGCTCTCCATTTACGCAGTGCTAGTTGTAGCATGTTTGCAGGGTCATTCTAGGCCACTTCTTTGGCTAGAGAACCTGTATTTTTACATTGTTGTAACTGTAATCCATCTCCAATGAATAAAATGGCTCAGCTTCTCTGTAAATTCTAATGTTTTCCTTATATTTATTGTTTACTTAGTTACAGTTTATCTATTGTGTTTTAGTATTACTGCATTCTTCCTTTTTGGATATTACAGTGGTATCAGAGCATGATCTTTGGCTCAGCTTGTGGACACTTCATCTTTTGCATCAAAAGAAGAAGCAGATAATAGAGATCTACTAGAATGGAGGGATTAAGTTCTGCTGCATATTTCTTGAGAAATATGAAGGATATCTCCAAGTAGATCAATGAAATGAAGGAATAAAGGCAGAAAGAAACCTCAAGAAGGTTTCAAGATGAAGAAGGTCCTAGTACTTCTTATCAGCAACAAAGAAGATCGGAGAATCATAGATCTCCTCATAGATCTACTATGCCCACTTTCTCTGAAGAAGGTGAATGGTATAGAAATGAAGAAAGGAAAGAACCTGAGACTCATGAGACTCTCAGTCTGTATCTTGAAGAGTACAAAGCACAATCTAGAGCATTCAAGGAGAGTCCAACTCTCCAACAATTCTTCCAAATCAAAGAAGAAAGAGAATCCTATAGCAACAATAGAAGGAAGAGGCATAATAGATTCTTTTTGCCTACATTTGATGGATCTTCTTCAAGAACTGTTAAGGCTTGGAGGAAAGAGTTGGATGCCTTTTTCAGGCTACATCCTGTAGCTGAAAGAGAGGTTGTTTAGATTGCAACACTTCATCTTTATGGTGAATCCAGTGATTGGTGGTTTGATCACATGGAGCATGCAAAGGTGACCAAATATTCTGATTTCTTTCACAAGTTGAGGAAGAATTTTGATGTGAGAAACCCAGAGATGTGTCACAAAGAGACATTTCCTAAGGGAACAAAGGAGGATGTCAATCTTGTCACTCTGGATAAAGAGTCACTACATTCACCACCAGCTGCAGAAGTACTTGCATCCGGAGAAGAGAAAGTTGCACTTTTGCAAGACAGTCTTGAGCTCTTGACACATAGAGTCACATGCATGATTCAAGAAATGCATGAGAAAGAGGAGGTAGATTCCAGCACTGGTACACTTGGAGAAGAGCAACCATCACTCTTACCAGCAGTTGGAGAGATCATTGCACCGACAGAGGAAAATCTTGTGACCTTGAAAGATGTTTTTGAATCTTAGTTGATCCAAGGTATGCATCCATTTTCATCTCATATTGTTTCAGTACCTCTTATTGAAACATATGGGGACATGCCATCAGGGCCAATGCATAATCAATGGTTAGAAAAAAATGTTGATTTGGAGCAGCAACATATCACTGCGCAGAGGACCCTTGATCTAATCAAGGAGGAAATGAAAAACCATCCCATTTTGTCATTGTTAAACTACATTCAACTCTTTGAGTTGAAATGTAGAATTACAGAAGATTGGATGAGCATGACCCTATGTACAATGGCTGGTAATGAGATCAACATTGTGCCTTGCTTTGAGACAACATATACATCATCCTTCAGATCTACAACGTTGTCAATGAGTAGCAGTGAGAAGAAGAGGAACCATTCCTTATGGGAGAAATCATATGGCAGCTTCATTCATGAAGCATTGGGGAGGAAGATGATAGATGGTAGACATCTTGAGATAATATTTTCCCCTTTCAAGATGAATCTTTCTCAATGAGAATCCCTCAGCTCAAAGAGAAACTTCTACCTGCAGCAGATCCAAAACCTAATTGGTTTTGGAAGGCCATTTATGAGAAGAAGGTCTCATTAAAAGATCTCATTGGAGGTGCACTTCAACATTTCATGGAGTGCAAGTTCTTCATCAGTTTAAGGTGTATGGTATTCTACAAGGGGAGCATACCATGTTTATTCAAAACATCATTCATCATCCACATGGGGATGAGTGGGTGAGGATGATAAGCAAGGGGTTGCATGTCCACTTGCAGATATATGACATGGGATAGAAAGAATATTGGTTACACTGGTTGCTCTTGAGTGAGTTTGGTTACTACCAAAATACTCCTATTTATTTGATCCATGCCTTGAAAAACACTCATGTAATGAAGGAGGCATGGCTACGATGGCTGCTCTTGGGTAAGTATGGTTACCAACCAATAGATCATTTTTTTTAACTCTTGCCTTGTGTATCAATGAAAGTATGCAGCAAAGAAAGGCATGTTCATTTTGGTTTTCCCTAAGAGAGTTTGACCAACACATGACATCTCCTATGTCTATATGTTTTGTATTGTGTAAAACTTGGCATGGTACTCCCATGATGTGTATTGATGGTGCTTGCTTGTATTGGGTTGATGTGACATTCCACATCTCTATCAGTATGTTTTTACTCCATGATGCACATGAGGAGGTGAAAAGGCAACAATATCTCATGTTGCTTTGGTTGCTTTTGGGGGAGTTTGGCTTGTCCGTGTTGCATGGTGGAGATGGAGGATAGCAGCAAGAGGCCCTACTCCGGTGGTTAATATTGAGATAATATGGTTTGACATCTTTGTCTACCCATATGTCTCTATTTCTTCTTTTGCATAATTTTGGAATGATGCTCGGATCTAACAAGGCCAATAGGGCTAAGGATGAGAGCATGTCAATGCTCAATGTAATTTATGAAAAATGGGATGTAGAAATGATTTGTGAGATGGGACTTTTCTTTTGTGAGGAGAACCACTTTATTTTATGTATCTCATGTATTAATGATGATGTTGGACATCATATGGTTGTCACTTGGTAGTTCTTGGAGAAAGGAGGACATCTAGCTATACAGTTGGAGGTCATTCTATGCATTATTAAGAGACAAATTTGGAACCAAACATACATAACACATTGCAGCAGATGGAGGAGGCCTTCCTTATGTGGATTCCATTTGGAGGGGAATAGATGGATTTGCATCTACTTTTGCAGTTTCTTGAGGATAAGCAACATTTTTCCGGGGAGGACTGTAATATTCCCAAATTTTCACATGATATTTGGAATATTAGAGTTCTTAATTTTCTTACTTAATTCAGTAAATAAAATGGCGGATGGACCCATAATCCTCAAGGATGAATAAGATCCACATGTGTGAATGTGGATCAATTTAACATAGATCTAAATAATGGAGTAGTGGAGCAGCTACTAATATGAATGGAGTGGAGATCATGTCTCATTAATGAGATAGATCATGGAGGTTGAAGCAGTCAACTGAGATCATGGAAGGAATATAAAGTAAGATCATAGAGAATTCATGATGAAGTGATGGAGGAAGTAGTGCATTTAATGCACACATGATGGAGAAGGTGTGTTAGCCATCTATAAATTTTTCATATACTATGATGGCTAAAACAAGTCTATTAGTCTTCAAGAAACAAATTTCATGCAAAATTTGTGACTTCTTGAAGCCTCTTTGTGTTCCTTATCCTTCAAAAATCCGCCTCTTTGATCTTTGCACTCAAAATCCTCAAAGAAGCTTGCTGATATACAAGGACTATTTCAGAAACCTCTTCTCCATCATTTCCCTCCTAAAATTCCCTTTTTCCCTTCATTATTCCTCCATTTCCTCATGAAATCCCTTTAAAACCTTGTAAATGTTATTTTACTTGGTTTAAAACCCTTTTTTCCCCCTATCGAAAACTTTTAAAATCCTTAAAAAACCTTCATTTTCTGTCCAAATCCTTCATTTTAAAATATAAGGCCTTAAGCCCCTTTCTCTTAAGCCCGAGCCCCTTTTTCCGCCATAAGACTGTGCTTTGTGACCAAGCACATCGGCCCATTGGCGCATCGGCCCATCGGCATTTTGGCTTTTCGCCGGTCCCCACAACCTTTTTCCCTTTAAAAAGTGTTCGCCGCCGATGCGAAATCCTGATTCAATCTAGACCGTTCATTCTCCACCAGATCGGACGGTCTGTGCTTTTTCCATCGGCTATCGCTCTTCTGTGATTCCAAATTCCTCATTCCCAAAACCTTTTCTTCGTCGATATGTGAAACCTTGATCGCATCTCCAACATTGATCCTGTTTTAGATCGACAGCTCTCGCACTTCGCCTTCTCCATCGCATCGCACCTCATCATTCCATCGGCACATCACAACTTTCTAGTTCTCCCTCCCAGAACTCTACTCTGCCGATTGCCTATCCGCCGAAGTTAATCTCAACCGTTGATCCGCATGATTCGACGGCTCCCATTGATCCCCTCTTTTAAATTCTGTCCAATAGCTTTCCGCTACATGCCAATTTAGTTGACGTCATCCACCAGTCCCACTGCTCTTCCTCTGCTATTGATCTAACTCTCCCTAGATCGGACGACTTGTGCTCTTTTGCATCTCCATCCTCCTTCTCGTCTGTCCCCCACCAAGTTCATTTCCACGATTTAATCCTGACCATCCATTTCCCCGATCCAACAGTCTAGATCTATCTTCGCGCCCATCCTCGCCAAACCTTCCCACCGTGCATTTTCAACGTGAAATGGGTGGTTTTTAAGAGCCACGTGTTGAGCGATAACATGTATCGCGTTCATTTAGCCCTAAACCACTTACCAACTCGACCCTGCGCGAAAACTGCCTCCGGTTTTCTACGAAACCACCTATCATTTTTTCGTGCCATAATTCGAATTAAACCTTGTTTCTGCCTTCCACCATGGGTTTTCCACCTCCGCTACATTCATCCTCCTCTACATTGCTCCTCCACCATCACCTCTGAAGCAGTTGAATCCGCATGATGTAGGGTTTTATAACAAGTTTTTGTTTGGTTACAGGTTTGATGGCGGTTTCATAGCATAAAATTTGTCCCACAGTCACTAAAGGTGACAGAGGCCGAGGGTGATGATCCTCAGTGGCCTAATCAAATGCAGAAAAGGGACAAAGAAACCCTCCATTGCGCCAAAGCTACCTATACATCATATCGAAGAAAACAGTGAAGATCAGTGTAAAGAGATTTAAGGTTAAAGGTTAAACTCAAAGGCCCGAAGATTAAAAGACTTAAACCGTGCAGATTAAGGATAAAGCGCAGTAAAAGACAAAGAAAATCAAAGGCTAAAATCAGTGTTTAAAGTAACAAATCTAGACAGATCAGCAAAAGACTGCTTCAGAATGCCAGATCATTGAAGCAATAAATCCCCCAGAAACCAACAAAGTGCCAACTACAGGCTTATTTACTCAAAAGCATACAAAGTTAATGCATAGTCAGAGATATTTGTCAAAAACATCTCGGAAGTAATTGCCAGCCTACCAAAAGGCTTCAAAGTCAAAAAACGTAGCTGGAGTTAATGTAAAATTGATTAAAACGGAGTTAAACATCTGAAATATTCTCCATAAGGCTTCCCAAAGGCCGAGAAGCATTTACTCTGTATTAATTGATCAAATAACCTTCTCTTTCACTCTGCCTCCTCATTCTTCTATAAATACTTCACAGAGAGACATTGTTGTTGTTGGTTGAATACTTATTGAATGTAAATAGTTGCTGAGGCTACTGAAGCTCTGTTAGTAATTGAAGAAAGATAGGCTGAGAAGAGAAGTTTGAAGTTGTAAAGACCTACTGGACTTGAAGATTGTAACTGGTTTGAATATCAAATATACAAGCTGATTTATGGGATCTTGGTCTATGTCAATGGTGATGTTTTTCTTACTGTAATTGTTGTTTTTCTTATGTTTTCATACTGTTCACTTTCTCTGATAAAGAACAGGAAATATAGAATAGGATTTACTGCAAAGTACCCTATTTTTCACCGATAAGATTTATCTCTATGTTTTCTTCTATTTGTTGCTTTTGGAATGATTTCAATAGAGTATAACTAGTTAAGCAATGTTGGTGAGCCCATGTCTTGCTGAGTAAAACTTGAGATTATATTCTTGAATGTTCTTGAAAGGTTTTCTAAGTAGAGTTAGGAACTAGGGAAGTCTATGGTTAGCCCTGTCCTCTAGTTTTTCTTCCAATAGCTGCTTTGAAAAGATCCCTTGAAAGTATGCCAAAAGCAGGATAGGTTCAAAGTCCTTACGTGATCTTAGGTCGCTTTTTATGTTTATCTTAAGTGTTTCCCTTGAGAGTATGTCGAAAGCAGGATAGGTTCAAAGTCCTTACCTGATCTTAGGCTACCCTTTGTTCTCTTATATGTTTGCTCCTTTCACCATACTTCTTAATGTTCCAACCAAAAAATCAACTTAAAGAGATCCTTTGATATAGATGACTTGCCCCATGGACCACTCTTGAAACTTGTTGTGCAATTAAATCCTTTTGTGACTCCATAGCCCAATGGATTGATATTATCTCTTACCTATCCTATCAGCTAAACCATTCTTTCAACTTACTCACACCTTCACCCTTCAAAAGACTTCCTTTATTTTGATGATATCCTACCCAACCAAAAACAAACAAACAAACCCCTTGTACTTCATAACTAGCCTAATATCATAAGTAAGCATAAATTTATATCATTCTAAAGACACTAATAGAGAGATCCCTCTTTGAATCCAGGAGGGATAGATCCTAGGATTCCAAAGTGGTTATGATGTTGACTTGTCATTTGGTATGCCAATCTGCAAAATCACTGGGACCCCAACAAGGTGCACATTGCATGTAGACATGATGGAGGACTTGGAGAGACAGTGCAGTCAACCATGGAGGATTATGTCCACATGAAAAATGCAGTTTAGAGGTGGGACAGTGCTTGGGAAGGCTCACTTTGTATCACTACTACATTTGGCGGAAATTCCGACACTTGGTTCCGACGCTTTTGACCAAATGTCGGAAATTTCCCCAAATTTTTTCCATCCCGCCCGAAACCATCGCTATACCGACGTTTATAGAAAAGTGTCGCAATACTGACACTTAGAAAAGTGTCACAATTGCGACGTTTGGAGGAAGACGTCGCAATTGCGACACTATGGCCCAAAGTGTCGCTATTGAGATGATTCCAATCGTCGCAAGTGCGACACAATGTCTAGGTGTCGCCATTGCGACGTTTAGGTACCCGTCGCAATAGCGACGCTTTTTCCGCCGTCGGTATAACGACACTTATATGCGCGCCACATAAAAATACGAAACTTATATACGCGCTACATAAAAATTCGAAATTTATATGCGTGCTACATAAAAATGATTTTATTGTTTCGTATCCGTCTCAATAGCTACATTAACGTCTGATATGACGTGCGCATTCGCCCTCCGCTCTTGCAAAACAACATTCGCCCTTAGCTCTTGCAGAACAACATTTTCCCTCAGCAGTCACGCTCAGCTCTTGTAGAACAGCATTTGCCCTCAGCATTTTCCCTCAGCGTTCGCACTCAGCTCTTGCAAAATGGTAAGTTCTTACTGCAGGCCCTTCCTCCTATAGTAGGGTTGACTCTATTTGGGTTTTTTTGGTCAATTCCATTAGATTGTGTTAGGCTGTAGGGTTCTCTCTAGATGTCAAGAATCAAGATTCAATACCCTTTATTATCTTCATCACCCAATACAAGATTTAAATTTTTCCCAAAGAAACGCTTATTAATTTGGCAGCCATTATTTCTCCCTGCTTTAAAAACCCTACATTTAAATGAAAACAAGCATTGCATTTCAACTACAAAAATCTATTAGTGTTCAAATGTACATGTGTGCTACATTAACGTCTGATATCACGTGCGCATTCGCCCTCCGCTCTTGCAGAACAGCATTTGCCCTCAGCTCTTGCAGAACAGCATTCACCCTGAGCTCTTGCAGAACAGCATTCGCCCTCAGCATTCGCCCTGAGCTCTTGCAGAACAGAATTCGCCCTAGATTCGCCCTAAGCTCTTTCAGAATAACATTCGCCCTGCATTCACCCTCAGCTCTTGCAGACCAGCATTTTCCCTCATCATTCGCCCTCAGCGTTCGCCCTTAGCTCTTGCAGAACAACATTTGCCCTCAGCTCTTGCAAAATGGTAAGTTCTTACTGCAAGCCCTTCCTCCTATAGTAGGGTTGACTCTATTTGGGTTTTTTTGGTCAATTCCATTGGATTGTGTTAGGTTGTAGGGTTCTCTCTAGATGTCAAGAATCAAGATTCAATACCCTTCTATTATCTTCATCACCCAATACAAGATTTAAATTTTTCCCAAAGAAACGCTTATTAATTTGGCAGCCATTATTTCTCCCTGGTTTAAAAACCCTACATTTAAATGAAAACAAGCATTGCATTTCAACTACAAAAATCTATTAGTGTTCAAATGTACATGTGTGCATCACTTGTGTAGGGTATTCCTTTTCCACTTTCACATTATCCAAGAATGTGTGCAATATAGTTCATATTTTTTGTGATTTAGATTGTCTTGAAAAGGGAAAGGTAAATTATTTCCCATGGAAAAAGAAGGTTTTCCCTTTTTATAGGTTGTTTGGACTTACGTGGAAAAATTTATGGTATGCCTTTCATATTATGTAGTTTAAATTTGAATTAATAGATTATTCTACATGAAAATATAATTACCTATGGGATGCCCTTCATCACTAATTAAAATTATAGGGTTTCAATTTCCTAGACTTTAACTCATCTGATGCTAAATTCTAGGTTCTCATTGGTGGATCACTCTTCCATTGATTTCCTTTCCCTCTGGATCTTGTCATACTTTAAAAGTCATCAATGATAGATATATTATTTCAGGTATCCCAAAGGCTTTATAGTAGAACATATTGTGAAGTTTTTTTGACACTTGAGGATTCTTTTTAGAACTGCAACGCGGTCTATGCTATCGAGTTATATATCAAGCAACTTGTCCTTAATAACCACACTATGAGGTAGGTTCAACCAGTTTGAACTTGTTGGGACATAGCATATGAAGTTGTGTGATGAGTCCATATCACAGTTCTATTATGGTGACAAAAGTGAAGACACGTAATGATAGTTATTATGTTAACATTACTAGAAACATTTTTGAAATTATCCATGCTATCAAGATGTCAAAATTCCAGGCATTAGGTGTCAATACTCGTAGCTAACAGATAATAATAATAATATAAAAAAATCACAACTTTATTCTTGAAATATGATTGTTACACATTGGTAACCTAGTTCATGAGTTACTATCACCCAAAGACTGCAAAACAAACTTAAAATATAAATTAAACCAACATGAGAATCCAACTAAGGGTTTCTCGACAAAATCATGCCATAACCTGGCATTTTGAAACCCAAATTTGAATCCATCATATGTAATACAATGCAAACTCAGATGGATTTTCAATGCATGTTTGCATGCTACACTTATTCTCTGTCTAGATATCATTTTTTAAATGGAACCATTAGTCAAGCCCACAGTGCTTTTTATGTGAAAAATTTCAGCTCTATTTGAGCTCTTTTTTGCTCCACCACCTCCATAAAGTTTAAACATATGAAAACATATATCATGATCTTGGAATTCCATTACATATGTATGTGCCAATGTTCCATAATCATGCCCCATCATCAATTTAAGAAATTTCCATTGAATATAAAATTATGGAGGGGGGGGACTTTTTGCTGCAACATTTGGCTCAAAATCAGGGACCATCTCCGTATGAGGTGAATGAGAACTATAGATATTTGAAGAAGTAGATTAGTTCCTTTTCCTCTGGCCATGGAGTCATATACAGTCATCCATCAAAAAAATTTGTCTTTGTTCATTTTCACCTTGAAAGTTGCAAAAATTCATGCCCTAATTGAAACGACACTAAATTTGAAAGATATAATAAAAATGCAAGCTAGAAGTGCCCTATTAATACAAAGGGAAAACCTTCCTACCTACCCTAACTAAGATAAATTTTGATTGAATAGGAAACATGATATTTCCTATGGAGTTGATCCAACAACTTGTTAAATGTATGGGACTAAATCATGCATTTGATTTCCAGGTAAACATGCGCATGAAGAGAAAAAGTGCAGAATTAATGGAAAATCCATACATGCCACTTATAAAAACTACACCGAAAGGTCAAAAAATACTTAAGGCCTTAACTTAATTTGAATCCAAAATGACAAAACAGGATTAGTGAAAACACGAGAGTGGTGTGGGTGAACAACATAAATAAAAAGCGAGGATACCTTTCCCCAAGATGCCTTTGTCACCGTTGTATGAAAACATGTTTTCCTTTCCCTTTATACATGCAAGTGAATGCATTATAGGTATGGTGTTTTCCCAGAATAGGAGGAGCCTACTTAAATATATCATTTGTGGATTGAATGTTTGGGTGCCTTAATGTGCAATGACATGTTTCCAGGACTGAATTCAATGCAAGGCATATTTGAAACTCTAACTCTGTCTTCCGGTGTCTTATTAGAAATTATTTCATTTTTCATTTTGTGTTTTCAAGTTAGATATTGTTTTCAATTTTTTACATTTATAATTTTATTGCAATGTGGCAGACTGATCAGAGCAGTGCAGGAACAACCCCGAGACAGGATGATCGCGGAAAGAGGCCAGCGGAAGAACATGTAAAGTGCCAGCATTGCTCTATCTTTAGGTATTTTAGTTATTTACATAATTGAAATATTATTAATTTTGTTCAAATATGCAGACACCTAGCCATGGTACGCCTGATGATTCCCTCTTTGAGGAAGAGCTTTTTTCATCCCTATCTCCAGTGTTGTTGTTGCAAAAAAAGGCACTAGATGCAACGTCGGAATTTAATGCTTTGATAGATGCGCCTCAAACACCTGAAACAGAAGAGAGGATACAACATCTTATGAGGCAGCTAAATAGATATCAAGTAATAATAAAAAGTCAAAAGGATATTTTTTTTGTTCTGCATGAGATGAATTGTGATAGTTTGATTTTTAATTTTTACATTGACTAAACTAACAAAAATTTCTTTTGTATGTAGCGTTTTCTGGCATTTGCTGAACCCGGTGTTGGTGGTAGTGGGACACAAGGGTAAGAGATTGCCCAACAACCCTCTCGTACACCTTCTACTCCTTTAGGTGCTAGCCAAGAAACACACCCTGCCCAAGCTGACACCCAGCCAACTGCTGAACGTGTTGGCAAAGATGAGGCTGATATGGCCAGCTACATTATTGCGTTTCCTGGAGCTACACGTGTCAGCTCCACAGGGACCATTAATGGCACGTTGTTGGTGAACGATGAGGGTGTCCCTATAAAGCATGTACAACTCCCAAGTAAATTTTAATATTTTAACTATTTCATGTACTTTATCTAAAACATATTTATCATGATTTTTATTTTTAAATTAATGATAATATATATATATATATATATATATATATATATATATATTTTGGTTTTATTCTGTGTAGGAAACAATGAGTTCTACAGGATTCTGGAGAGCCATGCGTTGGTAATTTTTGGCCCAACCATACGTACAGGGTGGAATTCCAAGAATTCCAACTTGAAAAAAGAAATTCTAGATTATCTAGAAGCCCTTTTTGGGGTTGGCACATTTGACAGAACAGCAGTGGCTCAGGTAGCCGGCAAATATTTGAAATATACCAGGGACACCTATAGGACGCAATTGCAATTTAACCCTAGATATGAGCGTCCTCTCACAGTTTCAGAGAGTGAGTGGAGAGCACTCATCCATGACGGAAAAGAGAAAAGGGCAAAGAAAGAAGGAAAAATGCCAACTGGACCCGCAAGTTAAATTACAACTTTAATTCAATAGCTTTAATTTTCTTTATGTCTAAAATAAAAGTGTGCTACGTCATATCTAACTTCAATATTTTGATGCTAGGTTGCCTGACACCTCAAAGGAAACCAAATCTAGGATTGAGAAAAACGGCCATCACAAGCTCGGCCAGGGTGGCTACTTGAAATTAGCTGCAAGAATTGTAATTAAGTAGCTAAACATCTTATAATTAATTGTATCGCCTTCCAACGTTTTTGTAATCCTATTAGATATGATTAAAAATACACAATCATATGTAATGTAGGGTGATGACTTCGGAACAAAAACTACAGAGGAAGATAAAAATATCGCTTTCTGTTTTGGCTATCAAGCTGTAGTTGAACGTCGCAGAAGCTTGGGGCAGGTCCCAAGATCTAGAATGCCTGATAAGGTAAAACATTAACCTTTCAATATTTTTGTTTTCATCCATAAATTTAATGTCTAACAACTTTGTTTAAATCAGGGGAGAAACACTACCGACGACGCAAATAACCCAGTTTTAGAGCCAAATGTAGATGATCCTCACGTGCAACCTGATCATTGTAGTAGGGACCAGGCCGACAATGCTACTATCAGTGAGGGCCGTGACGGTAATTAATTTCCACTTATAATTTTTCTAATTATACCTTGATGGTTGTCCTTATAATTTTTTTTGTTTAAATGACAGAGAATGTTTCCCTTGAGGATCTTACCACCAGAGAGGAAGACAGGGCAACAGTCCCAACGGCGACAACTGGTGCACCAGGTAAATAATCTCATTGCAATTTTTTTTATTAATATTACCGAACTAGTTCAATGATATTTAAAAACTGACAATTAAATTTAATATTATCTGTTTTTGTAGGCGATGCCCCGTCATTGGATGAGACCAGACATCGTGACTACGCAACTAGGTCAACGGCGACAACTGGTGCACCAGGTAAATAATCTCATTGCAATTTTTTTTATTAATATTACCAAACTAGTTCAATGATATTTAAAAACCGATAATTAAAATTTAATATTATCTGTTTTTGGAGGCGATGCCCCGTCACTGGATGAGACCAGACATCGTGACAATGCAACTAGGTCAGCGGCGACAACTGGTGCACCAGGTAAATAATCTCATTGCAATTTTTATTATTAATATTACCGAACTAGTTCAATGATATTTAAAAACTGACAATTAAAATTTAATATTATCTGTTTTTGTAGGCGATGCCCCGTCACTGGATGAGACCAGACATCATGACAACGCAACTAGGTCAGCGGCGACAACTGGTGCACCAGGTAAATAATCTCATTGCAATTTTTTTTATTAATATTACCGAACTAGTTAAATGATATTTAAAAACTGACAATTAAAATTTAATATTATCTGTTTTTGTAGGCGATGCCCCGTCACTGGATGAGCCCAGACATCATGAATACGCAACTAGGTCAGCAGTGCGGGTTGAAAGGCACGAAACAGGAGCAGAGCACGATGATATTGATGATGTAATTAGGAGCTTTAAAAATAGGAAGAAGAAAAGAAAATTTGACAATGTAAAATATTGTATTATTATAAGACAAACGTTACCATACTTGGAACGTTTTTTTGCGTTATATAAAAAACTCATTTATCATACTATTTTTATGTCAAGCATTAATTGCAATGTTTCCTTGCGTAATTTTTGTTGAATTGTTTTTTTACTAGTTATTGAATATTTTTTTTTATGCTCATGAAAGTAAAAATTGAAATATAGATTGGGTATTGGGGAATTGAGAGTGATGTGAGGGGGGGGGGAGGGGCCATAAGAGCTTCCACCTTCACGTGGTTGGCCCTGTTTAGTAGAGAATAATTTATTGGAGCGATTTAATCTTGGAGCAAACCTCCCTCGATCCAGCGTAGCAACAAAAAAGTCACTGTTGACTTAGTTGCTACTCTTTCAGATCGTGGGAGGCTTGTTCCAAGTTCATGCGACTCCAATAAATTGTTCTTGAAATGAAGAGGAGCTTATTCAAGTATGTTTTGACATTTTCAACATATGTTCTAACATTATCTTAAGAATGCATCTTAGAGTAAAAAATACTACATCAATTACTTGTATTTATTGTATATATAATGATGGATTTTGATTGACTTGGCATTGCAGGTACAAATCCTCTTGCATCATGAGCAATAAAACTTGTCAACCAGGGTCATGTCCAGGATATTTTTGCTTGTGCGCTTGACCAGGTTCGTAATGTCACATTTTGTAAGTTCCTTTACAGTTCATAATTCAATATTAAGCTTGTTAATGATTATTATCTAGGTTTTTTGTATGTGTTTTTTCATCTATTTGATTGTAAGAAACTATGCATGTTTCCTGTTGTTCACTATGATTTCTCCCATTACCACTCCCAGGATGAATCCGACTTTATTGTTACATAGGTTACTTTATTGTTACTATGATTTCTCCATTTACTATTTCATAGGTTACATCATGTAAAGTTGTCAATCTCAGGTTGGTGATGAGCTTTAGTTCTCCAGATTTGGGGCTTTTCTGATATTTTCTCCCTCATGTCATTCCCGCATCACCTCGTTGTTTGAGCATGCCAATTGTCTACCACTTGTACCAATTGGCACATGTCAATCCCTGAGTGGTGCCACATTTCACCTATTTTCAATGAGAGTTTAGGGTTTCTCTAACATAGCTTCAGAAATCCGATTCAGTGCCTGCTTGAATATTGTCACATAATACTCATGGTTTGGATTGATGAGCATGTTCTGAATGGTTGCTTGATTCATAAGAACCACCCATATAGTCATCTTGAGATATTTCAGAAGTTTTCTCGGGTTTCCTTTTTCACCGTTTCTAGTGGGTGGGATGGTGTGGGGTGATCCATCAATACTGGTGCTCTTGTAGTAGGGAATTTGTTTTTGGGGATATAAAGGAGCATTTGATGTAGATATCCCATTGGATGCATTCATAGATGGGCACGAGAGGTCAAGAATTTAAATTAAAAATATGCAACCTCTAGTATGGCAACCTGAAGGCTGCGAGAGACACTGGTTAAAGATTATTTTGTGTTGGCCTTAATATAGTCGTGATTTCTTTCTATTATCTTAATGAAAATATATAGTCCGGTCTCATTAAAATGAGGATTGTGGTTGTATTTCTCTTTGGTTGTTTCTCTCTTAATGCTCCAGAAGTTTCCAAAAGTTGCGATAGTTGTTTAGTTTTCCTGTTACAACTTAAAAGTGGTTTTTAGCAATGCGAGTCATGTTCTTTAAGGTTCATACTAATATGAAGATCTTGTAATTCTATATTCAACATAAGAGAAGATGGCCTCTGCTTTGGGTGGTATGACAACAATTGCCACATCTACCTCATTGGGTAACAATGGAAAGGGGAAGAAGTTGGGTGCAATGTTTGATAATTATGGTAGACAATTGTCTTCTCTTTCAGTTTTTTCACCCATTTCCTTTAATCGCTCAAGCAGAAGAGGGACTCTGAGATTACGCGACAAAGAGAAGGTAGTTAATACAAGAGCTATGGAAAAGGAGTTGTACTTCAACAAGGATGGCTCAATGACAAAAAAATTGTAGGTTAGAGAAAAAATTATGTTTAAAGGAAGGTCACCTGCATGTGAAACTTCACTGCGGTGGATCTTTCCTTGTCCACTTATATTTGATTTTAATGTGTTATTTTAATTTTTCATGGAGGGCTGTTTTGGCATATGGTCTGGCATTCAATTGCACACTTACTGAAAGCATTGTCAATTTGTCTTGCAGGCGGTGTGAACAAACTTGCTGATCTTGTTGGAGTCACCCTTGGGGCGAAGGGCAAATGTTGTCTTGGAGAGCAAGCATGGTTCTCCGAAAATAGTTAATGATGGTGTGACAGTAGCTAAGGAGGTAATTTGTAGATGTGTGCTCTGGTTTTCTTTTTAACGTTATATTAGTTCCCCCTCTTAAATGTCTTAGATTTGGTAGGCATAATTTGAAAACTCAAAGGTGAAAGGAAACATATTAGTTACCCAGTGGTCTACTTGGCCTATGAACTAGCCACATTAGAGTAATGCATAAAGCTTTTCACAACAATAAAAGGAAAGGGTTATGGCTGAGTCAAATCTTATTGTTATTTACAGTGTAATGAAATGTATCTCAATGCTATGGTTTTGACCTTTTTATTGGTTGAATTAGAGGACCCAATTGAAAATATTGGGGCCAAGTTGGTAAGGCAAGCTGCGGCAAAGACAAATGATTTAGCTGGGGATGGAACCAAAACATCTGTTGTTCTTGCACATGTTGGAATATTGAAAAATTCTAGAACAATGAATGGAGAATAAATCTCCCTTCCTCTAACACAGAGAAAATAAAAATTTCTTTGACAGGAGACAAAGTTTCAATACTTTGAAAACAAACTTCTATTCCCTTCAATAACTCAAAAAAAAACTATTACACTTCTTCCCCACTGAGAGGGATTACAAAATTATGACTGCTACAAAACGCAGTGCATAAAACCAACTCACTGTCTGTTCAAAACAAACATACTCTGTCTCTAAAAAACTCTGCTGTGTTTTTCCCTTTCGCACTGCTGTGCATACACACTTAAAAAGTTACACTTAGTTTTTCACTTTTTACACACTGCTATGTAATAAAAAATTTACGTACTGTCTATATAAAAAACTACCAAGCTTTTTCGACCTTTTTATTTTTATATGCCAGAACATATAAAACATATTATAATAAACCCTCTTTTAAAAAAAATAAAATTAAAACTAAATTCTATGGCCCACCTTTCATTTCGCATATGATATATATATAACATATGTATATATTAAACTATCAAAACATTAAAGAACCCTTTCCGTCGGACTTCAAAAGTCTCAATAGATTGAATTTCAAACCAAATTCGCGTTCCAAAATGGGATGCTGACATCTGCCTAATTTTAACTCGAATTCTCAATCTAATGTGCCCTATAAAAAATTCGGGTCCGGTTTTCAGGTTTTCAGATTCCCTTCAATTTCATGCGATCCAATATTAATGCTCCACGTGTCCTCCTTTTGAATTTACAAAACTGTCGGGTAAATTTTTGTTTGTTTAATTTCTGGTTGGTGAATTGCGTTAATGCTGGCTGTTGTGTTTAAATACAATCCTGTACAGAAATATGGCTGTGGCCGTCTACAAAAAAAACTTGCAGGAATTTTAAATGCTGAATTAAATTTCTGGATGGCATGGAAGCAACCTCCAAAAAAAAATGTTGCTGCTGCATCCGTCCTTCTGCTGCAGCAGTTGAAGTTAAAATTCAACAGCACAGGGTTTAATAAGTGAGGGTGTAAAGGTAACTTTTTGTCGATAGTACTGGATTAAGATCATCTATTCATTTTTGTAGGGTCTTATGGTGTTTGGTTTTTTAGTTTTGGGTTGGGCTTATTGAGTCTAAGATAGTTTTTGAGTGAAAAAATTTCTATCAGGTATTAAAATTTTTTGGTTCTTTTGTCAAAATTTATGAGCTTGTTAGGAAATACAAAACTGACAATGGTTGTATCTTAAATTTGTGGAAAATAATTTGAAATGAAACCTTTTGTTTAGGTTGTTGCAGCAGGTGCAAACCCCATTCAAATTACTAGGGGCATTGACAAGACAATAAAGGCCCTTGTTTCGGAACTCAAAATTTTGTCAAAGGAGGTAAACGCTTGCCTTTTGAGTAGGCCGGTTTTCCTTTTTGTTGATGGTTTGGTGTATCTAATTGAATTAGTTGCCTAAGGTATTTTTGGTTGCAAACTCCTTTTCATTTTTCATACAGTATTGGCCTTGTGGAATACATTTGATTGTGTGGTCTTTTTAGATCTACAACATTTGTAGTTGTTTAGTCTTATGGTCGAGGTGCACTTTTATTATGGAAATAGTTGATGCAATATTGTCATTTAATCCTTACTGCAGGGTAGCATGTTGAGAAGTTTCTTGTGAAACATTTGGTATTCAAAATGACACTTGATCCTATACAAGATCATGCACTTGACTTCAAAATTCATATTCAAAGTGTGCCAGACAATTCTTGCAAAATTTCAAATATTTATGTTGTTTTAAACCATTATCTTTTTCATGTATTGGATGTTGAAAATGAGAAAAAGACTTTGGTATGAAACCAACTAGTGAACAATTTCCAGCAAAACAACCACTTCCAAGACATGATTTAGAAGTAGAACATATGTACTTATGAAGCATAGAAAGATATCCTTGATGCATTTTCAATGTTTGGCTAGGGTTATTTTTGGAGAAAATAACTCCTTATTCCTAGAATAGTGATCTTCAATACAAGTAAATGCCAGAGAAGAGAGATCATCGTGTGACGCAACAAAACTGAAATTGGACCCCCAAGGAGAGCTGGTGTGTCTACAATTGCTCTGTCAGCATTTTCCCTTGGTTTACCCCGTTCTTTTCCTCCAGCCCGAGTCTTAATTGACTTCTTCTTTCTTTGGGTTTATTTATCAAATTCGTAGAATTTGATAAATAAATACTATCCACAATGGTTGGACTTTAATTTATATTCCCGACTTTATATTATCTCCAATCCTTATAACCAATGTTTAAATTTCAACACTTTGTATTTATACTCCACGTTTCTTTTTAAATAAATAACTTGTAATGAACTTTCGGCTCTATATTTCACCACCCAGCCTTACAACAATCACGCTCCAGATTTATGCTAATTATCCGCCAATCGTTTAATTAAACAATTTCGTTATACTCCGACCTCACCTATATATATCAATAACCAATCAAACACTCGTATCGTACCTGGCTATCCTCCGCACACCTTAGTTAACCTCCGGGCAAGTTCAACGTGCGACCACCGTCCGATGGCCCTTCTCCAAATCAACGACTCTTGGCAATTTCGCTCGGCTTCCAACGTCAGGCTTTAACGTGCGATGGCGCGGGTTAAACAGTGGTTTTCCGGGGGTCACTTCGCCACGTGTCGCATTCCCTATGGAATCGCTCGCGAATAGGAAATACTGCCTACTCTGAAAAAGTGGTACGATATGGGCAACCCGCTTTTGTGATTCCGCTCGTGCTTTTGGTAGAGGGCTTGACCACGGGTGCAAGTCTAGTTTCGCTATCATTTTGTTTGTTAACTCATGTCCAATCCTCGGGTCAGGTTCCGAAAGCACAACAATTTTGTCTCTTTATTAAGCGGGATTTTTATATTTGAACAGTTTTCATGACCCCGGTTCTCTGCACAGACCTCGCCTTCGGGTGGGGTGAGTTCACAAGGTTATCCAACAATTTACAGGAATTCAAAGACAGAAGAATGGAATTATCAGTACCCAATCACCTCACAGTTAAAAAATTCTTCACAATTAGCAGTTTGAGATAATTCAATGGCAACTAAGATTGGAAATCATTTAACTGGAAACAATTGTTCACACACAGAGGTTTATTGCAGAAATCCCCTCTCTACTCTCCTCTTCCCTCTCTACTTTTATTCATCCGAGGAATTACAATTCATATACATAACATATGGCTCTTCGGTTCCTCTGAGAGGACCGTTCTAGAAATCAAAAGGTCTAATTATAATAATTCAACTAACTGAAACAGTTCGACTCCTACAACTCTAAATAGTCTAAGTAATACAGTCAGTTGAGGTATTGACACCTAGCTGTTACAACTCAAATGTTTTCGAACCCTCCTAGCCACAACATGTGGAAAAAACCTCATACATTGCTGGCTAGTGCCTAATGCCCCTGCATCATCGTGTGACATAAACCTATTAACAAAAGTGAATTCCTTGAATTTCACCAAATATTTTCTTTGAATTCCTTGCTTTTAAAAGACAATGATATCGCTTATTGTGTTAATGTTACGGAAATTCCTTGTCCTAGTTCCTCACACTCTACTATGAATGTTTTACCAAAAGTAGGTGCAACCGATGTTGGTGTAGAAGACATGGCATCCATTGAAAGAGAGAATGCCAAAGTAGCCTCATCATTCCGTATAAATGATATTTTCTTCAAGAGATATGTGAGTGGACTTGAAATTCATGCATAATTATTAACAAATGATCAATAATATCATGTAAGTCTAAAAAATCTTCTAAGAACCTTGATTTTCTTAGGAATAGGTCATTTTGTAATAGCTTGCATCTTTTGAGGCTCCAACTTCACTCCTTCCTTTAAAACAATATGAACCAAACACTCGAATTCTTATTTCCCAAAAGCACATTTGGATATTTTTACATAAAAATGATTGTTCTCAATAATTTATATAACTTTTCCACATGTTTACTAGTGTGGTATTCCCATGATTTATTATAAATATGTGTATTATCAAAGAAAACCAACACAAATTTTATAAGATGGGTTCAAACAAAATTGTTCTTAAGTCGAGCCCGCCGGACTTCAAACAACGATAAACCATAATTCAAACCAAATTCGTGTTCCAAAATAGCCTACTGACGTCGGCCAATTTTATGACGCGAAAACCAAATGAATTCCGCCCTAATCTTTTTCAGGTCCGAAGTTGGGCTGGCGTACAGAGGGAGAGTTGTGATGCGAATTTCTTATCAAATTCGCCCTAATATTTTTCGGGTCCGGATTTCCACTGCGCGAGCGGCCCAAACAAAGATCCGCTCCAATCAATTTCTGCCACGTGTCCTCAATAAAAACTTTCCCTGCTCCCAGCTGTGGGTGCATTCGATGGCGTTTAAGGCGATGGGACATGGATATGGCGATTTCATATCAATCGCATTAACATTTAACGTTGTTCAATTAAGTTTTCACATCAAATCCGCATTAATTAATTTTTAACACTGTTCAAGATCGGCCTCCACTCCTCTTAGCGATTCCGCACGCTCCAATATGATCTGGCCTTCGGCTCTCATTATTAATGATCAGAGATTAATTATGACAGGCATCCTTTGATTGCATTGCAGTCGGGTCGAGAAAATGGCTTTTAGCTATGGTTTTTCAGACGAGTCGGTTGTTGGATTACACTGCCTACTAACTGTGATGATAAGGAGAAGTGGCCAGCTGAACTGCTACCTAGACCTTGCAGCATATCTGCATTTCTCTCGGTTCTGTCTCTGTCTGTCTTCCTCTGTTAATTGGAATTCTGCTTCTCCGTCTCCTCTTGTGCCCACTGCGCCTGAGACTGCAACCATGCCTCGCGTGCGTCATAGGATGCGTTGCCGCAGGGGGAGCACTAGAGGTGAACCCCTGCGGGCTCCCTCCAGCCCCTCAACAGAGTCGACTTCCGGCTAGTCCAGTGATTATTACGTAGGTCGATATCCAAATACTAGGAGTGGGCGGGTTCGGGTTGTAGGATCTAGCTACTGTATGGATTCCCCTGCTCCTCGCTTCCCCACCGCTAGTTCACCTTCTCCCACGACGCGCACTGCCCAATTTTCCTTTAATTTCTCTCTCAACCGCCCGCGAATCACGGCTTTAGTCACTGTGGTCTTCCGCGAGGAGGCCCAAACGGAGGAAGAATGCACCCGTTCGGCGGGTCTGAGCTCAGAAAAAGCCGGCCAGCATTAGGGCCTTCAGGAGGGGAGCCGTGGCATGCATGTGGAGGTAGCACCTAGCGATCCTGGACCTTTCGAAGGATGGTGCCGAATCGCAGAGGAACCATCGGAGGATTATTTTGGTTAATTTGTTTTTCTTGCTTAGCAGGCCCACTTAATTGGGCTGCTTTTAGATTATTTTACTGTGCTGGACCTTTGTAATATTTTTGAATTCTGTAAATTAAACGTTCAAGACTGGTTTCCCCGTATGAGGGCAGTCTTCTTAATTTTTTGATTTTTTGATGACAAATTTGCCATGAGTATGGCCGGGCAATGTTTTTGACTTCGGTGTAATTTGATTCGCAATGTTAATAGATTAACTTTACTTAGAATTCTCACATGATTAGCGTTTTTCTTGATCTGTTCAAGGATTTTGGGTACTAATTTGTATTTGGAACAATGGACGTTGGTACTATGTACGTTGTTTCTTTGTTCTATACGCTATTTTCACTTTCTTATAGATGCCTTGGGCATATTTGGATGCTTTCTCGGATTGTCGATAATCTCCATGTGCGTTGTTTTACTTCATATAATATATTCAAAACAATGTTTTTGCTCTTGTGAAAAAAAAATGATTAATGTTTATCACTATGCCTTAAAAACTAGCAATGCTGGTCTATGTTGCTGGTTTATTGATATGGTCTGATGGTCTTTTTATATTTTGGACATATCACACTCCTCACATGATTAGCGTTTTTCTCTGTTCAAGGATTTTGGGTACTTTAATTTGTATTTGGAACAATATATATGAATAATGATCAGTATCACGAGGAACTATCGTCCTTACAATTGAATTTATGCAACATAATCTCTTCCACTCGAGATCATCAAACATGCGGAAATAAATCAAGCGATAACACATCAAATCATCATACACATTAACAAAGTATGTATGGGGAAAGCTTATAGCTGAAAACCCCGCAGCTATTGTGTATATTATAATGGAGAAATCAAGTAACAAACTCAGTACAATACTCCTCACAAGTACTCGGTACTTTCTCATACAGTTACCCACAATCTAGCTCAGTTTTGAACAGGTTACTGGTTCAAAACTCACCGCCAATTGCCTTGCCTCTATTGCGCAATCCAGGCCTATCTATATAGAGATCCAAGGTTTGAATCTCCTTGGCTTGACTGCGCAATTTTCATGGACAAATCCTCCAAGTGTGGTGCAAATCTCATGCACAACTGATGTCGCCACTGATAGCTAACTCCACCCTTTCATCTACCTCTTTCACTGGTCTCCACTGAACTGATCATGCACTGTAGTGAGCTGATGTGTTCTTGAGTTGAATAATGAGTTACTAATTAATGAATTAAATAATATTTAATTCACTCCACTCATAACTAATTGATTAGCTAGTTAAACTAATCTCAACTAGTTCAACTAAAATAAACAGAACACAACTCCACTAGCTATCTCATTAACTCCACCAAACTTCTGCCACTGAAGTCCTAACTGAAGTCAACCATGCATGTGCCATCAAACCCTTGGGAATCACGTGATTCCTCTGCTAGATGCATGAGCCACTTCCAAGGCTCGAACTGAAGTGCTCCAAGAGAGTAAACTGAAGTTTATAGTCCAAATATTATTAAGGGTAAATAATATTTGACTTCCCTATTTTAAGGAGAGGCAGTCTAAAAATAGACTTCGACCTATAGGTCCAAAAAATAGAGTCCCATCTATTTTTTACCAACATGACCAATGCTCCAAGAATCTCATACTGCAATCCCCGGACCATGCTCCATATGTCTAAAAATAGACATAGTCTAAAAATAGATTTTGCGCCAGAATTTGCCTGCGGGCCCACTTAGTGAAGGCGACTTCATTTCACTAAGCTCCATCATCTTGCTACATTTTCAACACTTTACTATTCTACATACTGCTATTTCACTTTCTTATAGATGCCTCGAGCATATTTGGATGCTTTCTCAGATTGTCGATAATCTCCATGTGGACCGTTACTGGGTTTTATATCAAGTCGTTGTATGTGACATGGGGTATTTTTCTATCATTGTCTGGGGTGGGACTTCCACTTTTCTGGATGGATATTTGGGTTCCAATATTCAGATGTGAAAATGTAATCACTTCATGGACTGTTTTACTTCATATAATATATTCAAAACAACGTTTTTTCTCTTGTGAAAAAAAAATGATTAATGTTTATCACTCTGCCTTCAAAACTAGCGATGCTGGTCTATGTTGCTGGTTTATTGATATGGTCTGATGGTCTTTTTATATTTTGGACATATAACACTCCTCACATGATTAGCGATTTTCTCTGTTGCAGGATTTTGGGTACTTTAATTTGTATTTGGAACAATGGACGTCGGTACTCTATCTGTTGCTTTACTATTCTACATACTGCTATTTCACTTTCTTATAGATGCCTCGGGCATATTTGGATGCTTTCTCAGATTGTCGATAATCTCCATGTGGACCGTTACTGGGTTTTATATCAAGTCCCTGTATGTGGCATGGGGTATTTTTCTATCACTGTCTGGGGTGGGACTTCCACTTTTCTGGATGGATATTTGGGTTCCAATCTTCAGATGTGAAAATGTAATAACTTCATGGACTGTTTTACTTCATATAATATATTCAAAACAACGTTTTTTCTCTTGTGAAAAGAAAATGATTAATGTTTATCACTCTGCCTTCAAAACTAGTGATGCTGGTCTATGTTGCTGGTTTATTGATATGGTCTGATGGTCTTTTTATATTTTGGACATATCACACTCCTCACATCATTAGCGTTTTTCTCTGTTAAAGGATTTTGGGTACTTTAATTTGTATTTGGAACAATGGACGTCGGTACTCTATCTATTATTTTAGTATTCTACATACTGCTATTTCACTTTCTTATAGACGCCTCGGGCATATTTGGATGCTTTCTCAGATTTGTCGATAATCTCCATGTGGACCGTTACTGGGTTTTATATCAAGTCCCTGTATGTGAGATGGGGTATTTTTCTATCATTGTCTGGGGTGGGACTTCCACTTTTCTGGATGGATATTTGGGTTCCAATCCTCAGATGTGAAAATGTAATAACTTCATGGAATGTTTTACTTCATATAATATATTCAAAATAGCGTTTTTTCTCTTGTGAAAAAAAAATGATTAATGTTTATCACTCTGCCTTCAAAACTAGCGATGCTGGTCTATGTTGCCGGTTTATTGATATGGTCTGATGGTCTTTTTATATTTTGGACATATCACACTCCTCACATCATTAGTGTTTTTCTCTGTTCAAGGATTTTGGGTACTTTAATTTGTATTTGGAACAATGGACGTTGGTACTCTATCTGTTGCTTTACTATTCTACATACTGCTATTTCACTTTCTTATAGATGCCTCGGGCATATTTGGATGCTTTCTCGGATTTGTAGATAATCTCCATGTGGACCGTTACTGGGTTTTATATCAAGTCCCTGTATGTGACATGGGGTATTTTTCTATCATTGTCTGGGGTGGGACTTCCACTTTTCTGGATGGATATTTGGGTTCCAATCTTCAAATGTGAAAATGTAATAACTTCATGGACTGTTTTACTTCATATAATATATTCAAAACAACGTTTTTTCTCTTGTGAAAAAAAAATGATTAATGTTTATCACTCTGCCTTCAAAACTAGAGATGCTGGTCTATGTTGCTGGTTTATTGATATGGTTTGATGGACTTTTTATATTTTGGACATATCACACTCCTCACATCATTAGCGTTTTTCTCTGTTCAAGGATTTTGGGTACTTTAATTTGTATTTGGAACAATGGACGTTGGTACTCTATCTGTTGTTTTACTATTCTACATACTGCTATTTCACTTTCTTATAGATGCCTCGGGCATATTTGGATGCTTTCTCAGATTGTCGATAATCTCCATGTGGACCGTTACTGGGTTTTATATCAAGTCCCTGTATGTGACATGGGGTATTTTTCTATCACTGTCTGGGGTGGGACTTCCACTTTACTGGATGTATATTTGGGTTCCAATCTTCAGATGTGAAAATGTAATGATTTCATGGACTGTTTTACTTCATATAATATATTCAAAACAACGTTTTTTCTCTTGTGAAAAAAAAAATGATTAATGTTTATCACTATGCCTTCAAAACTAGCGATGCTGGTCTATGTTGCTGGTTTATTGATATGGTCTGATGGTCTTTTTATATTTTGGACATATCACACTCCTCACATCATTAGCATTTTTCTCTGTTGCAGGGTTTTGGGTACTTTAATTTGTATTTGGAACAATGGACGTCGGTACTCTATCTGTTGCTTTACTATTCTACATACTGCTATTTCACTTTCTTATAGATGCCTCAGGCATATTTGGATGCTTTCTCAGATTGTCGATAATCTCCATGTGGATCGTTACTGGGTTTTATATCAAGTCCCTGTATGTGACATGGGGTATTTTTCTATCATTGTCTGGGGTGGGACTTCACTTTTCTGGATGGATATTTGGGTTCCAATCTTCAGATGTGAAAATGTAATGACTTCATGGACTGTTTTACTTCATATAATATATTCAAAACAGCGTTTCTCGTCTTTTAAAGTTTCATTTTTTTTTTTTAAATTGAACCCGTCGTCGGTATACCGACACATTATAGACGTCGGAATTGTGACAAATCAGAAATGTCGGAAGAGCGACAGTATAAAAACGTCGGAGCACTTGTTGCCTGGGTCTTCCTCTAAACTCTGGATTTACCCTATGCTCGAATAGCCATATTACAAATCCTGTGAATATGAAAAATGTCATTTTTGTAGACCACAATACCAGAGTAAAAGGTAACATGAATGCCCAAGCGTTATTTGCTTCGTATGCCTTGATAGGAACCACCATTACTACACCTGATTTAGTGAATGGTTGTGTGAAATCCACATGTTTAGTTCGACTCATGAAAATTGTGGTATCACCCACAACTCCATCAAATTTCTGCCAAGCAAAGTCAAAATCATTATCGGCAGGAGTTGATTGCTTGGTGATTAAAAGGATTAAAATCTAATAATTAAATGGACTATAGAAGCCTAGAAGGTAACCTTGAGATAAAATTGATAGAAAAGGTCATCATAGGAGTGTAGATCCACCAGGAAAATGAGAGTTTTGAGATCACCGATTGTATTGTTGGGGCTGGACGGCGATGATGCATTGGGGCTGGACAGTTTTAAGATCACCGATTGTATTATTTTTTTAAGATCGCCGATCTCCTTAGGGAAATGGAGTATATCATACCAATGGTTTCTATCTGCATATAGAAAATATAATCTATAATTGAAAAGAGATGTAAATTACCAGCCGAATCCCCCTGAATCACATCACCACGTGAGGCACGAAAGTGCAGAACCAGATGGGAGCCATTGATTTTGGTCCCCGAGCCAAACCCATTAGTAAACCCCTAGACTAAACAAGAAAAACGATATATCTGGCAATGTATACAATGAAATAATTATATAGAGTTGTTGGCAGAAATTTATCAATGTTGCTCTGTGGTGATATTAAAGCAAAGGAGGTACCTGAACTTCAGATTGCATGATGAGTGGAAGCACCTTGAAAACCAAATAAAACAAAACGGTATTGTAGCATCACTAACACACCATGAACCATAATAGGTTTCTTTGTGAAAAAGTTAAGCGCCTTAAGTGACGGTAATGGTAAATATCATAAAGAATGCCAAGGGTTTCAAGAAACCATAATAGGTTGCTCTGTGAAATAGTTAAGTGCCTGGAGCGACGGTAATGGTAAATGTCTTAAAGAATGCCAAGGGTTTCAGGAAAAATGTCTTAGGGTTTGAGGATTTGATCCCCAGCCATAAATTCTACCCCTGCTCTATTCGCTGTAGAACATGGCCCGAGGAGTCACATGTTCATCACGTGAGATAAGTGAACGTTGCACCATAACACCAGCACTATCAATTTTACAGGTGTGATTGTATCAGAAGATATGAAGGGAATATAAATTAATATAAATGGGATAAATTTCCAGCGTCACGGGTCACGTCCCATCAATTAACGCATTGGAAATACATGAAATGTTATGAGGGTGTCAAATAAACCAAGGTAAACATCATTAACAATACATTAAATGTTATGAGGATATCAAATAAACCAATGTAAATAGTGTTGCAACACAATCTGTAATAACAGATAATCGTGGTAATTGGGTTAGAACTATGATGACTTACCGCAGAACTAAACCAAATTCTAAAAAGAAATTTCAAGGTTCCAAAAAAAATCTCCACTGTCCGAAATTACAAGAAAATATTAACTTTCAGTAATACTAACAGTTACCATGTAGGATGCAACAAAACAAGACAGTTAGACACCCTTTCAAAATGTGTGGGATCACGTATGCACAAATGATATATGTGGTGTATGAATATACCAAATAGTATGTTGTGTTATACTAAATTATAGTGGTGACATGTCTATAATTCCATATATTATGAGTTTTGTAGAATTTACAAAAATCTTAATCAAGAAAAATCGAACCCAAATAAAATCTCGAAATCAAATATAAGATACCTATTATACATTAAATAATAATGACTAAAAACACAAGGAATAATGTCAGTATGAGTAATCAATGGTGCTAAATATCCACAAAGTCTGAATTAAATCAAGGTTAATATATGGTCTTATAAGAAAAAGAAAATACCATACTCATAAAAAATACAGCCATGGGTTGAACGAATGACACGTTGATGTTATTGGTGTGGTATAACATTATCGTATAGATGAAAAGGATGAAACCATAAAACATTAAACTGTGATATATCAAATGAATTATGAAGTGACAAGTTCATTACACGTTGGGATGGTAATGGGGTTAGACGATAAAGAAAGGTTTGATGCCTTGGTTGATGCATTGACCGTAGTAAGTGTGACCTATGTTTAATTGTGTCGTGGACTATTGGGTTATATAGATATATGAAAATATATGTGATGGGAATAATTTCCACCAAAAGAAAGCCATTAGTGTGTAATGATATTTAGACATCAATGAAGAAATAACACTTCCAACTTGAAGTGTAATGGAATGAAGGGCAGTGGATATACCATATGATGATGGATGGGTTAATATTACCTTATTCAATGAACCTCGTTTATTCAATGAACTTGGTTATGGTGAGAAGTTAAAACCAAATATTAAAATAGAGACAGATTGCATAAGCATGCTGGTAGAGGTGGAAAATTTTGGAAACTTATAATACAAAATTTGTGCAAAATATTAGAGGAATCGGGTAAAGAAGAGTATTTTTAAATAGAAAATTGGGATATGTTGGACATGATGAAGATGTAGTCTTGCCAAGCTTATATATAAATAAAAATAAATAAAATAAAAAAAATTAGCGTGGAATATGGAGGTTTGTTATATTTGATATGTGCACAACTTCAAAAACTTATGGGAGGAAAGTTTTACATCCTCTACACCAACAAAAGAATAGTTTATGTATAAATTACATGCTTAACACTAGCACCAAGATCCAACAACACCTACACCAATGGAAACATCCCCAATGTGTGTTACAATTGTAGATGGAGGTTTGCTAATAGTCAAAGAATGAATCACTGACATGGCTATTCAAGTGTAATTGCAGCACTGCATTTCTGGCAGAAAAAACGTACAGATAAGAAAATTGAATTAGATTATCATTTCAGGATTGTAAAACATAATAATTTTCATGACATAATCAATGAAAAACTATCAACTATGATAATTTGTTTTCTATGCTGGACATACCAGATAGTCTAGGATGTAGGATCCCTTTGAAAGTCAACAGTTACAATTAAAATTTATGCTACATGTGTGGAAGAAGATTAAAACTTGACAATGGTGGTGAGTATTGCTCCCAAGAAATTGAGGCATTTTGCAAATATTGGGGAATTGCACGCTTGAAGACAACTCCACTTGGTCTCGAGCAAAATGGCCATGCTAAGACACCAAATAAGACCTTGATAAAAAACAATGCATGAAGCATGAGAGATACTATTAGCTTAAGAAAATTGTTTTGAGCTGAAGTCGTTGCTACAACTAATTATTTTATTATTATGTCACCAAGTTCTATTGTGGGTGACATGAAACTAGAGGAAGTTAGAGTGGAAAGAAGCCCTCTCTTGCACATCTTAGGTTTATGAAGTCTGAAACATGCATGTATGTGGCTAAAGTGGATAAGACAAAACTTGAAAACCTAGCTTAAGAAAAGGATTTTGAGCTGAAGCAGTTGTTGCAGCTAATTATTTGATTAATATGTCACCAAGTTCAATTTTGGGTGATAGGACACATGAGGAAGTTGAAGTGGAAAGAAGCCCTCTCTTGCACATCTTAGGTTTTTGAAGTGTGAAACATGCATGTATGTGGCTAAGGTGGATAAGATAAAACTTGACAACATATTGGTCAATTTTCTTGACCCTTTATAGGTTATTTAGAAGGAGTATGACTCCACCACTGTTAATATCAAGGTAACCCTTAGTAGATCAAGGGCTACAGGTTGTGGTTTTTGTCTGAACATCAACATACCTACAACCATGCTTACAACCAGGATATGTTTTTTGAAGAGGAGAAAACTCATGGAGACCAACATCAAGAATCCATTGCAAAACAAAAGTAAAACCTGTGGTGATTCTAGATGAGCATAGATAAATTGCTGCAATAGATGTCAAATGTGGAAATTGTGGAGGAAAAAGATGAAATTCATCTTCCTTTTTCATTCTAGTGAGAGGAAAATCAATCATCAATGACAATTCAAAATTTGCAAGCTGAGCATGATTAACCAATTTGGGGTCAGAGTTTGAGCCTTCGTAAGTGAATGGGGCCTAAGTGATATGGCTATGAGCCATCTAATTTTAGTTTTTTTCTTTATTTTCCATGGGTGATGAGCCAAAATTTTTTAGAGAGGCTCTTAGTGGAGATGAAGCTTCTTATTGGAAGAAAGTAATGGATGAAGAAAAAAAGAACATGGAACATAACCAAACATAGCATTTGCAGGAGTTTCCTGAAGGAAGGAAGTCCAATATACGCAAATGAGTGTTTAAGGCCTCTAGGATAATTTTCAGTAGATATTTCTGGCCCTTCCAGTGAGTATGGCCATATTGTGAACTTCATGTTAGATTTATATTTTGAATAATAGAAATATAATTGGAATGGTGACATTTTCACCTCCTAAATGGAAGATTACTTTTCCTACTATAGAGTAGTGTGGTCAAACTTGGCTAGCTCACTCAAAATTAGTTGATTTTGACTCAGCTTGGTGACACAAAAAATTGAATTTATCTAATGACTTCATAGAAGACATGTCAAAAACTAGTCTGGTCTAAGTTGACTCATTCTGTCCAATCACATAATGACTCTGTAAAGTCCATCTTAATGTTATAATATCATTTTCCATCCTAAGAGTCTACCTTAGAGACACCTTGATGAAGCACCATTTTTCTGCACTTGGAAACAAAGATTAGTAGGTTCGTCACTCTCTGTACACTGACAAGGAGTGATGAATGCTTAGTGCCTTAAAAAAAAAGTGATGACCTGGTCAAGCTTCTATATTTGGTCATTTTCAAGGGGATCATTTTTAAAAGGTTTTAATTGCCTCATCTAAAGGCTTGGTAACACATACTAGACTCTGAATTTACCAAGAGAAATTGAAAGAAAAAGACAAGGAACTTGGAAAGTTGAAAGCAATTGTTTTAGAATTAATGGAATGAAAAGCTACCATGGAGATGGGGAAATATTATGGTGGAGTTAATAAAAAACCATCCAACAATGAAAGAATTACATTACACTATTTATTTTTTTTATATATGTTTAACCTATGCTTTACATAAATAAATAGTTCTAACCCAATTACCACGATTATCGGTTATTACAAATTGTGTTGCAACACTATTTACATTGGTTTATTTGATATCCTCATAACATTTAATGTATTGTTAATGATGTTCACCTTGGTTTATTTGACACCCTCATAACATTTCATGTATTTCCAATGCGTTAATTGATGGGACGTGACCCGTGACGCTGGAACTTTATCCCATTTATATTAATTTATATTCCCTTCATATCTTCTGATACAATCACACCTGTAAAATTGATAGCGCTGGTGTTATGGTGCAACGTTCACTTATCTCACGTGATGAACATGTGACTCCTCGGGCCATGTTCTACAGCGAAGAGAGCAGGGGTAGAATTTATGGCTGGGGATCAAATCCTCAAACCCTAAGACATTTTTCCTGAAACCCTTAGCATTCTTTAAGACATTTACCATTACCGTCGCTCCAGGCGCTTAACTGTTTCACAGAGCAACCTATTATGGTTTCCTGAAACCCTTGGCATTCTTTATGATATTTACCATTACCGTCGCTTAAGGCGCTTAAATTTTTCACAAAGAAACCTATTATGGTTCATGGTGTGTTAGTGATGCTACAAGACCGTTCTGCTTTATTTGGTTTTCAAGGTGCTTCCACTCATCATGCAATCTGAAGTTCAGGTACCTCCTTTGCTTTAATATCACCACATAGCAACATTGATAAATTTCTGCCAATAACTCTATATAATTATTTCATTGTATACATTGCCAGATATATCGTTTTTCTTGTTTAGTCTAAGGGTTTACTAATGGTTTTGGCTCAGGGACCAAAATCAATGGTTCCCATCTGGTTCTACACTTTCATGCCTCACGTGGTGATGTGATTCAGGGGGATTCGGCTGGTAATTTACATCTCTTTTCAATTATAGATTATATTTTCTATATGCAGATAGAAACCATTGGTATGATATACTCCCTTTCCCTAAGGAGATCAGCGATCTTAAAAAAAT
Organism: Pinus albicaulis; assembly: GCA_034641835.2. Taxonomy (NCBI): domain Eukaryota; kingdom Viridiplantae; phylum Streptophyta; class Pinopsida; order Pinales; family Pinaceae; genus Pinus; species Pinus albicaulis. The sequence goes on from CM076570.1 coordinate 1,268,523,898, forward strand.
AATACAATCGGTGGTCTTAAAACTGTCCAGCCCCAATGCATCATCGTCGTCCAGCCCCAACAATACAATCGGTGATCTCAAAACTCTCATTTTCCTGGTGGATCTACACTCCTATGATGACCTTTTCTATCAAGTTTATCTCAAGGTTACCTTCTAGGCTTCTATAGTCCATTTAATTATTAGATTTTAATCCTTTTAATCACCAAGCAATCAACTCCTGCCGATAATGATTTTGACTTTGCTTGGCAGAAATTTGATGGAGTTGTGGGTGATACCACAATTTTCATGAGTCAAACTAAACATGTGGATTTCACACAACCATTCACTGAATCAGGTGTAGTAATGGTGGTTCCTATCAAGGCATACGAATAAAATAACACTTGGGCATTCATGTTACCTTTTACTCTGGCATTGTGGTCTACAACAATGACATTTTTCATATTCACAGGATTTGTAATATGGCTATTCAAGCATAGGGTAAATCTAGAGTTTAGAGGAAGACCCAGGCAACAAGTGCTCACTCTGCTCTGGTATTTTTTTCATCTAAATATTTATCTATTTTCTATGCACTTATGTCCTTGGTGTTTAAAGTCTCCAACAAGCTGACCTTTATTCTTTTCCATTCGCTTTGTTGTACCAGGTTTTCGTTCTTGACGCCACTTTTCTCACATAGTAAGAGATTTTCCTTCCACTTGAAATGATTTTGTTTCCTCTTCTGGTTTGAAAATTAAAAACCAGAATGTCACCATTTACATGGATTTTATGAGCTTCATCCTCCTAACCTATTTACTGTATTGCAGGGGAGAAGTTAGTTAGTAGTTTGTCTCGATTGGTGCTTGTAATCTGGCTATTTGTAGTTCTGATTTTAACATACAACTATTTGGCCAGATTGACATCTATTCTCACTGTACAAAAATTGAATCCTACTATTAAAGATGTTGAATCTCTCAAGGCCAGTGGAGATGCAGTAGGGTATCAGATCAGTTATTTTCTAGCTCAATACCTCCAGCTGGAGCTTGGCATAAAAAATCTTAAGACATATTCAACACCAATTCTTTTCTAGCTCAATACCTCCAGCTGGAGCTTGGCATAAAAAATCTTAAGACATATTCAACACCAGAGAAAGCTGGTTTGGCTCCCTCAAAAGGACCAAAGAATGGAGGAGTTGTTGCCATTTTCAACAAGATTCCTTATATCTGTATTTTTCTAACATCACAATGAAAATACACAATGGTTGGACCAATCTATAGGACTGGAGGCTTCGACTTTGTAAGTTCCTTTAAATTCTCCATAATTTGTCTAAACTCTTTATGCAGTTCACTTTTTCTTTAACGTACCAGCAAGGTCTTTTTATGAACTCCTGTAATGCTTTATACATGATTTTTCTAGCATAACAATGTAACCTCCTGGTTCGGTT